>JAOUZG010010951.1:3019548-3083753 GCA_026289955.1 Argiope argentata
TTATTGTTTGTTGAAAGCAGAAGGCAGTTCTGAAGACATAGATGACATTGAATTTTTAAGCTCGTTTTATTCCATCATGGATAGCACGCATTATGTACAAGCAGCACGAGCACAGTACAGAACGACACAAAACGGAATGGCGAAAAGCTGATGAAAATTTTATCCCTGCAAATATATACTATTAAGATTTTATTAGAGAATATTGATACATGTATATCTTGTGTAAGGCAATCATAGGGATCTTTTAAGGGGATGCACTTGGCTGAACAATTTTTATTCCTTCTCTCGGAGTGTAGAAATTAGTTAGCTTTTAACCTATTCAGCAATTTTACAAAGTTTCTATTGAATTAATTAAATAGAACAACGTGGAATGGAGTTCGAATGAAGTTACCATGGCTAAATTAAGATAAAAATTTGGAAATTAATTGAGGTTTAGTTTAATTATAAAATATCATTACGCACACACACACACTCATATCTAATATTGGACTACAGAATACTGGAAATGTCAATGGATTCATCATCATTTTTGCATCGTTATAACTATAAATAACTTAACTTCACTCTGGACGTTTTAAAATGTCTACATAAATACATGAATAGGGCTTGGGTGCCAATGTTGAAAACCAAATTATTATTAGATATTATTCATTCATTATGGATTAATTCATTCAAATCAGATGTTCAAAAATGTATTTTTTTTCATTCTGCTGTTAACTACAATATATAGCTTATTCCAAAAGTTTAGAAAAGCAACTCACCTCAAAATAATAAATGGATGCATGAATTTATTTGATCACTATTTAGGTTTCGCGTTTTCCAGTAAGGAGCAATTGCGTCCATTGATATAAGTTTAATAAATTAAAATGGTCAATATCATACGTTTTCTTTGATTTTTAAATCTACAGGTGTAGATATACAGATGTTAAATGTTTAAATACAGATATATTAATGACTAAACCAACATCGATATATTTTGGCTACTAAAATGCTATCTTATTATACAACAAGTGTGAACAGTTTAGGTTTTATAATGAAATATTTAATGCTCTCGTGCAATATTTTCGAAGGAGAGTCAAAAAGTAAAGAAACATTTGAGAAAAGGTACATTTATTTGAATGATAGCAAAAGGAAGCATACATTATTTTTCTACATAACTACCCTGGCCTTGAATGCTCTTTTCTCAACAATTCACGTTTTTTGATTCTGTCGGAAACAAAAGGTTTTTTTGTTTGTATCTGCAACCAATTTCTCACCGCATCAATAATTTCTTCATCGGTTACAAATCGTCTTTCCTTTAATGCTTTCTTCGATTGACCAAACATAATAAAATCGCTTGGAGATAGGTTTGGACTGCATGGTGGGTGTTCCAGCTCTTCGAATCCCAACTCCTTCGAATCCCAATCCAAGTGTTTTTGGCTGTCCGTTGGTTAGAATGTGGGAAAGCGTTATCATATCACAGGATGACACAATTTTTACAGTTTTCCACAATGTCGATCCCCTAATTTTCATTAATTAATTTCTGAAAGTTTTTAAAAATTCGTGCACGATTTGAAAGGCTCATTTTTTAAAAAAATCACAACCACCCCTTAAAAAACAGTATTTTTATCTTCAAATTTAACTTCTGAGTATTGAGGCCCTATTTCCTTCTGCACCTTTCATCTGTAAAATTGTTATTTAGGTGTATTTTGCGCTTAGAACTATTACGACTCTTATAGAAAAAGGGGGAAATACATGCTATTGTATGAATATAAATTCAACGCGCAGTAGTTGGTGAAAATTTATTTTATTGTAAAAACTCTTTAAAAAGATACATGAGATTTAAGAAAGATTTCCTGCACCATATTATTATAAATATAAGAATATCAGTACATTCGATAGCAATTTAATTGCCTTTTAAATCTTTTTATTCTCTTAACTGATTACTTACAAAGGGGATATTCCAATGCACGGTCCAGTTTCTGCGACACAGCTGTACGAGAAGACATACTGTTGAACGCTGTCTTGAATCACTTCCACTTCATTGCCATAAAAGTCATGGGTACTGTTGATTTGCTTCCATTGACGATCCGTTTTGCAGATCTCTTGAGATGGAAAGCTCACCTGGGCTTTCTTTTGAGGGTTCGACTTCACTTCATGACTCTGGTCTGAGGAATTGTCGCTCAGATATCTTTTACGCTTAGAGCTGGTGCGGCCCTGGTAGAAAAAAATATTACATAGAATTACAGAAGAATTCTGTTAACATTATTTAATTTCTACGTTTTATTGCGTTTTTAAAAGATAACTTATATTCTCATTAATTTAAAAGCTACCGGAGCACTTTAAATGCATTTTAGAAAGTCAGCCACTTCTTGATGGCTCTGAATATGGAGTATGAGATTACGTTCAGAAAGTAAAGATACATTATGTATAGGCAGAAATTTAATCTTTTAGTGCTGTTGTTGGCTATACTGACTTTGATCTTGATTTGTTTGCTTTCCTTTTCGTTGTTCTTTGTCATTCCAATGTTTAATATCTGGTTTTAAGGAGAAGACGGCTATGCAAGCATCATGGAATATCAAATGAGTCTGTTTGGATGACTTCAGACAAGACAATGTGGCTATATTTATTACAGATCTTTTATTTTCCCGTGATTTCGTACTTTCTCCATCATTAGCAAATGCGTTTGTCCATCTGAAGTTAGCAGCCAATTCTAATATTAGATCGTGTTTAAAATGGCTGCGCCGACTGGGTATCCTGTCTCATGTGAAATACTTTCTGTTAATGTAACGCAAAAGAAGCACCTATGGTATATAATGAAAGTAGATGTCAAAAAGTTGTTGTTGTTTGGAATAAGTGTTGTTGTTTATTGGTATATTATGAATCGGCACAAAGAAATAAAATTATGTCGTGACCTCTTTGAAGATCACTCGATAGATTATTCATGATGAATACAGGGTGAGAGATTGTAAGTGCTTTTTATGATGACCTCTTTCATACAATTTAAGAGGAAATTCAAACAGATCAATGGCAAAATTGAATGAAAGAATACCGAATATGTTTAAGACATATTTTTGTGAAATAAATTTGAACTGTGATTTCAGCAACAAATGATACGGATTCTGTACACAGAATATTGCATTTGAATTTAATAAATACTTGGGAAATGACTGCATCCGTTTTGAAAAATAAAGCAAATATCAGAATGAGATATTTTAAGATAAATAGCGACGTCTAAAAAAATTATGAATTGGTTACAAGCCTTCCCACGGTGTAGTGGTTATCCCCCCCCCCGCCCAACACGCGGAAGATCCCAAGTCTGAGATCTGGTGGTCAGAGGTGCGCTATATACATTTAAGTCACAAGCACTAAATTCCCACGATGATTAAAAGTAATCTATGTCTTAAAAGAATAGAGAAGGAAGGAAAGAAAAGAAATTCACTCAGAGGAGGTAGAAGATTTTTCTGCTGGAAATAACATCAAACTGTAATAAATTAAAAGAAGAAACGGAAAAATCTACGGATATAATAACGAATCAAAGTCGAAATTATTGGTGATAAATACGAAATAGATGTTTGAGGTTTGACTAAAATGAAGCAAGAAATAATGGTAGAGTGAAAAATATTCAAACAGCTATTTTTCAGTTCCTACTAAGTATTAGCTCATACTCTCTCTATATATATGTTAATCAAATTTTGAAACGGTAATAAAATAATATATATTCCTTCACTCAAGTTCAAGGGGGGGATTAACTTCTAGGAGATGACATTTGATGTTAATATAGTTTTTTCAAACATTAATTCATTAATTTTTATTGACTAATTAAAAACTAATTTTCTAGCCAAAAATCTTCATTCCCCACCGTCAAATAAGTAACGAATTCAGTTTGTCTTTTCCACAAGCCATTGAGGTTAGGTTTAACATTCTGTTATTTTCTATTATTATTTTTAAATGCTTCTGTTTATTTTCTTAATGTTTGATGCATTTAAAATTAAACATTGTTAATTAATCGACTTTTCGGATCCATTTTGTAGTATTTTCGAATTAAAATAATACAGAATGTAAAGTTTAAAATTATTTTGCTAGAGAATATATCAATACCAAGTTAAAAAAATATTTAATCGAAATTTTTAACAATCATTGTTCCCGGCAAACTAACTGATTGCCAAAGGCGGTAAGTAGACTAAAACTCCAAACATGCAAACTTGATTCTAATTTGTATGAGTAAAGAGCATTGAACAAAATATTCAGGTGTGGATGTTTACTGTCAGTTGTTTTGTAAAGAATGTGAATAACTTCTATTATAAATATTAAACATTGTGAAATGAAATTAATTTTATTCTCTTTGAAATTACAGGTTAATTAAGACAGGGAAACTCTATTCTTGACATTATAAACCAGAATGATTGATTTTTTCTGGCATTTTCAAAATAAAGAAACTAATTTAAGTTTGAAGATTCCGTTTTAATTGTCCAGTTTCGGAAAAATTCGTAAATAAACGAATCTGGCTCACTTGTCTCATCGATTGTGAAGAAGTGTTGATATCAGGGTCTATATCCGGACGTTCTTTCCCCACCCACATATATCTTTGATGTAAAGCCGGATGATGCCGAATATGCTCATAAAGGGATCTCATCCTTTGTTTCAGAAGAGCGTGTTGAATCTCAGTCAGTTGAAATTCTGGAATGGAATTCATTTCCCGAAGCATTTCTTCTGTGTAGGCTGAAAAAAGATGCAGATTAATTATTTGTACTAGTTTTTCAATCATTATTCCAAATGTGACTTCTTTTTAGCCAATTTATGACATATTCTCGCTAATAAAACTACTTATCGTGTGAAATTTGGTTAGGCAAAAGTGGATGGAAGTTCAAAAAAAAAAAAATTCGATTTAATCTGAAATCAGAATTTTTTAAAGAATGGGGATCTGAAACGAATACAGTAAGAAAAAAATAATTTTCTTTAAATTAGTATAGCACTAAGGATTTAATTTTAATAATTATTCACTATAGTTAATAAAGCATAATAAATAAATGAATTTGTAATTTTAATAAAGTAACAATAATTATAATAAATTTTGATAAGTTTTAGAATGAATTCAATAAGTAAGTAAATAATTTAAATAAAGAAAACAGTTTTAATCTTATTAAGTAGAAAAATGTACAATAAAACTTTCAATTAAACACATCAATTTATATCAAAAGTGTATAAAGTTTTTTAAAAGAGAATTTTTTTATTGCTTCTTTTATTAGCTCTTGACTTTTATATGTGTGATTGAAAATCTGCAATTTAATTAAGTCCTCAAATGACTGAAAGGCTTTAAAAAATATTTCACCTATGGTTACTGAAGGAAACCTATTTGAATAATAAAAATTGAAAAAAATATTTTTTTATAATTTTATTTTTGATTAAGTAAATTCCAAATATATATGATAATTTGATATTATATTCAATGAATCAGTTGAAAAAAGCAAATTACAATGAATCGGAAAAAAATGCGTTCGAATTAGTCAAGTTCTACTGCATAAAATCAACACTAAAAGTTTACATAAAAAGTGAAAAGTTGAAATTCTTTTTAATTCCTTTTTAAATATTTTATTTCACATAATTTTCATTAAATCACTAATACTTTATGTGGAAGGGATAAATAAATATTTGGTTAAGATACTGGAAGTGTAAGGAATCATTGTTATTGCAGTCAACAAAAAAAACATTAATAGCAACATAAAAACAGTACATTGGTAAGCATCAAAAACAGTTGTGATTTCTGTTCAAATGGAAGGACAACACTTTCCATCAATTTTTTTACTCTGTTGATTCTTAACAAAGAAAAGCAACAAATAAAGAATGGGATTTTAAGGAAATCTAATAAATATAATTGTAAACTTTCTGTTTTATCGTTAATCTGTTTGTTTGCTAAAAGTTTGAAGTAGCATGCTTTTTTTTGCTATTTTATTCTTAAATTTTATTATTAAAAATTATTAGCTTTTATTTGCACTCCATTACATCACTTTTACTCTTCCGGCATTATTGTAAATGACTTCTGATTTTCCCCAGTTTGCAGCAATATCCCTTGAAAAGAGTGTAAAAAGTTCTCTATACATAATATTCATGTGGTATGAATAGAAAGGGACTTAATAAATAAGATATTAATATTTATAAAGTTTAAGAACCATATTTCAGGAAATAATTAACTTTAATAAGCGCACAGCCTTTTGCAAGAACAATTGAGTAGTAAAAATTCGAAATAAACTAAGCATGTGTACTAAAACTTATAAGATAATGCATGCTCTAAAATAAAATTATTTATTTATTATTAAATCTCTAAACTTAAAATAAATTGAAACTTTTCAAATATAAATTAATATAATTTTTTCGCAACAGTTTAAATTTTTTTGTTGCTTAAAATTTCTTGACCAATTCCACACATTTGATTTAGTCATCATTAATTTACACAGTCATTTAGTCTTCATTACGACTTCTTCTAGAAGTGCAGAGACGGAATTGAACATATCATGGATATGCAGTTTAGCCACGCATTGGTTGAACATTTTGCAATCAAACATTCTTTAAATTTCATTCCATATATATTATCCAAATAAATATACATATGGATACAATCGCAAAATTAATACTACTTAGATTAGTGAAGCTAATTGTTTCCTAAGCGAAAAATGCTTTTTGATGTATCAAAAATTATGATAAATAATAATTTTCGAACTGACAAGCATTTATTATTGAGAAATAATAAACAAAGCTTGGTCCTGAAAAGCTTATTAGCAAGGGCAATACTCGAAGAAATATTATTCTTTCATTAAAGCATTTAATTTTTTGCACATTGGAAGTGCATCGAATTACTAATATTGTTACACTTCAAAAACAAAATTTAGAAATCCATAAATGTTATCATTCGATACCAAAATTTCCTTTAAGTTTTCAAATTTTTATGGACTACTCTTTGAGTAAAAATGATCATTCTCAGAACGAGTAATCCACTAATGCAGAAATGACACAATGACACACACACACACACACACACACACAATACACAAAACAATTACAATAGTTTAAGTTATAAAACTATTGTAAATTTTTTTGTCAAGTTAATCCAATTTGTATTTACAAAGTTATTTACAAAGTAGAAATAATATAATAGACTTTTCATTCACCAAACTTCACCAATTTTAACTTTAATTAAAAATGTAATTCCTTACAAAGGGCTCCACCTCGTAGTGAATTTCAGAATTCTTTTAAATTTCAAACGATATTATTAATAAAAATGAATTATATTTTATGGAATAAATTTCGAATAGAAATTAAATTTAAACATTTCAACTTGGTTTGCATATTAATAACTGCTTTTTAAGAACCGTTTTTTTTTATTTATCTTTTTTTAATCGAAATTTTTCAAATGTTATAAATGATATATATATTTTGTTCAAATTTTCAGTCGTTAATAAAATACTTTTTATTCATCCACTCAAGTTCAAGTAATTTTTTTTAACTTGTAGTGGATGACATTTGATGTTAAAACCGTGTTTTCAACTATTTATTCATTAGTTTTTTATTAGTTAATTAAAAACTAACTTTCTCGCCAAAAATCTTCATTCCCCCGCCAAATAAGTAGCGATTTCAGTTTTTTTTCCCACGCCAATAAGGTTAGGCTTAACATGTTTTCGGCCGATTATTTCAAACAATTCTGTTTATTTTCTTAATGTTTGATGCATTTAAAATTAAACATTGTTAATTAATCCAATTTTCGGATCCATTTTGAAGTATTTTCGAATTAAAATAATACAGAATCAAGAAAATTAAAAATTTCTAATCTGTATTACGTTACCCCAATTGGCGTAGAGAATTCAGACATTTTGCATTGTCTCAATTGGCTTGAAAAATTCAACGGTAGTATAATTTTTTGATGATATTTATAGTAAATGTTATTATAAGACCAGGACAGCCTGGTTGGTCAGGCGTTGCATTCGCATTCCTTGTGCTGAGAGTTTGACCCCGCCAGCCGAAGACCGCATGTGTGTGTGGTGGACGTTACATCTGTCGTGGTCACAAAGTCCTCCATTTCGAAAGTAATATCACAGGGGGTACTTTTTCAGAGTTGATCGTTATCTGTTCGAGATCTAAATTGCGATCTGTGGATGAATGAATGAAATGCATCACTGAAGTCCGCTCCGTAAAAAGGGTTTGTGACGTGTGTGAGCTAAAGTCAGACTTCTACCTTCGGATGCTCAGGGGTCTATGTTCTTAGAAGCTACAGCAGCCCTCCTTCCGTTGCAAAGTGGGACACGAGAACAATAAATTTTTCTTTGTTGACTTTAGTAGGAATTGACTTATTTTTTTATATTACTTGTTTAGAATAAAATTAAGCATAGAGATTTAAATTTGCAACATAAATACAATTGATTATCTTATCAATTGTAGCACATCAGTTGTACTCCTCAGTGTAGATACTTATTATTATTATTATTCCTTAGTTTTTATATTTAGATATTTTTTTCTTACACTTGCTACCATATTTCACCCCTGAAACAAAATGAAAATTTTATGCAATTAAGGATTAAGTTATAAAATTTTTTAAAGAATGTATTTTTATATGGAATTTACAAAATTCTGATTTACATCTTTGCAAGCATGAAACAAGACAAGTAAAATAAAAGTATTTCTAAACTAAACAATATTTTAAGCAGGAAAATAAAACACTTCCTGTTAAATACATCACGCAATATCCGCTTCAAGCAACCTATTTTCAGGCTCTGCTGATTATTTGTTATGCCATGGATCATATGACAGAAAGTGCGGTGTATGGCTTATTTTTGATCCGACAGTAAGAAACAGAATCTTCGATGGGCGCCTTAATCTTTCAACGCCCACACAGTGTTATAGAGGATATAATTTCCGGAATCCTTGGCTCTAATTTTCTTCCCTATGTGGTGCCAAGATTCTTGGATTAACCCCCTGCCTACTTCTTCTCTGGTCAATACTACAGAAGACTTGGCTTTGGAAAACCAGCCAGCAGTTTTCAAAAAGAAGATTTCGTTTTCGCACATGAAGCATTGCAGCTCATTTTTTTGTAAAAAGACCCATTTTCCGTCACTGCCCTTCCTTTTTCACTTCAGTTACGTATGTGGGCCCGAATGAAGTTTATGACCTTAATGTTGATGATATAAATGAGTCCTTTTTATACGCACTATCCATCTTCGGTGACCAATTGGAAAGAGTAGTTGGGAATGAAATCTCATAGGCATGAATTAAGGTTCATGGTTTTCCAGGAAAATATTTTGCAGCATCAAACTGTGACAGACATCCGAACCGAGTTATTTTTTTCGTTTTATGCCTGCTCTATTCATTGTGTGCTTGGGCCGTCTTGATAGAGGCAAATCCTATGACATCATAATGCTATTAAGAGCGGTACGGTACTTAAAAACTTTGGGGTACAAAAACTTCACTTTCTAATTCGTTATGTAAGCTACAAGAAGATTAAACATAATTCATCTTCTTTTGAATATTTCAACAATTCAGAATATGATGCAATTAAATATTTGACGGATGAATGTAAAATATTTTGAATTTGATTACAATTAAGAAATTCATCATTGAAAATTATGCAAAAATAGTTTTAAAATTACCAAACTCTAGGAAAAATCTGCATGGTAACTAAATTGGTATCAAAATTTCTGAAATTTCAAAATGGTGCAATTTGTAGTTTTGCTCGATTATATGTTTAGGGGTTATCGCAGGAAATATAAATTAATTTTTAATTGATTAAAAGTTTGGAAAAAACCGCTATGAGTATATATTAGAGTTAATTTTAGCTTTTCTTGTTCAAACGATAGTGCTAACACGCACACACAAAAGTGTTTACGTAAGTATATTTATATGAAAATTTGACATTAATTTTCATCCCAATTTTTGATGAGTTTGAGTTTTGAAATTGTGTGATATAGTGTGTTCTAGTGAAATAGTGTGTTCTAGATGTTCTAGACTAGTGTTTTCACTATTTCAATATTTTCAAAATTTATATGTCAGTAAATCGATTGCTTTAGTGAAATTTTGATTCCATTTAAGAAACCTCCTCATGTGTTTAGAAAAGCATTTTTTCCTTATTTTATAATCTTTATTAAAATGAATTCTAAATTAAGATCTAAAAGGTAGAAAATAATTTCATTTTCTTAGTACATTAGTAAAGAGTATTTAAAAATTATTTTTATCAAATTTGGTAAACTGAATATCTTTCATGACTTTAAAAATAAAGCTTTGTAATCCATTTTTCTTTCAATTCCTGATGTGTTACATTTTTGAATTTGAGAATTGAAGTAACTCATCCACCGTTCTTTTTCATCTGAGCAAGGCATAAAAGGTATGAGTTCTATCTGAAAATAGCACAATTTAATATTGAATGTTATATTAACTAAAATAACCAGACGGGTAAAGTGTTGGAATTCAGTAGTTTCGAAAATTGACTAGAATGTATGAAGATTCAAAATGATAAGAGGCAGTATCTAAAACATTCAAAAGCTGCTTTGCATTTTAAAATGTCGAATGAGAAATTTTTTATAATATAGTGAACGGGTGAAGTATTTGGAAGGCTTTTAATTAATTAAAAAGAGTGCGTGGAGAGGTAGCTAGAGGAATGCGCCTGGTTCCTTCAAGCATTGGAAAACCTGAGGGCATCATTCTCCGATTGCTTTATGGGAACAGTTCATGCGAAACTGCAGAGAAATTTTGGAGCCCCTCACAATACAGACTGGACATATAATTTTTCGATTTTCTTCTTCTTGGAGCCATAAAGAGGTTAATCGGCAGTTAAAAGCTTAAATCTGACATCGGCATCAAATGTAGCGTCTTTGCGGTATCTATACATTTGAAATCTGGAGTTTTCAACAAATTCATTGAGAAACAATTACGTCTATATAAGTTCCGCTCATACCGACATTTACTGCCTTTTTTATTATTATGTTTAACATTATGTACATTACTTAATAATTCACTCTCTTTTAACTGAAATGTCGAGAAGAATCCATTCTTCCTAGATATTTATGTTGCCAATTATTAATGTCAGATTACAATTAATTTCAGATTAAGAAATTTTTAAATCTGAAATTAATTGTAAATGCATCGATATAATTTTTTAAAATTTAAATGCATCGCTATAATTTTTAATTAATTATAAATGCATCGCTTCAAAAGGATGTGGGGAATGCTTCAAGTATTTCCCACAACCTTTTTCCCTCAATAAATTAAACAATAGAACTACGCAGAGACAGTTTTCGTACATTGATTTCTAAAACAAATGAAATAAGATATTGTATATGATAGAGATTCCATTCACGGATTTCCGCATTAAAGGAAAAATATGTTATATTCAATAGAAAAAAAAAAGGATACATTTCGCTTAACGATTTCTATACTATATGGAATAATGTGAAGGAAATGAGAGTGGATAGTATTTATACAGTCATCATCAACAACAAAAAATAGAAGACTTCTGTACATTGTTATTTATTATTGTATCTTCACAAAATTGGAATCGAAGGAAATGATTGAAAGTGGCAGGTTTGTTGAGATAGAGAAACTGTTTTAAAGAGCTAATTAACATAGTTAATTAACTACTATTTCGAAATTTTTTCGAAACAGAAATCGAGATTTTTTAATAATGCGATTCAGTATGGATTTTTTAATGTATGCATATCAAATTTTCTTTCAAAATTGGTAATAATTCCAGGAATATAGTCACTTTTCTTTCCTGAAAGCTTCGCCTTAAAAGAACCAACCTACTGAGGACTGTATACTAAGTAAATCTCAGCTTGTTAATAGCAAAATAAGACTTTTTTCGTGATTTAATTACAAGAATTTCAGAGGAACAAACGACACGATTCAAATTTTTCTTTAATATGAGTTTGATTTATCAAAATATTAAAACTTTTCCCTTTTTATTTAAATATTGAAACCTTCCCATTTCTTTTAAAATCAATTCATCATTTAGGCATTTTTTAATTGATCCTGTCCTAAGAAATCAACATACACCTTAATTTTTATAGCGAATAAAATGCATTGCTTAAAACCTGTCTTTCTTTCCTTTTTTTTTTTCGTTCGAAGTCGCTGATTGATGGGATGCGAATAATGCAACAACATTTTAAGCCAATGAAAGGATAGATTTTTTACTTAAAGGATAGATTATTTTCAATCGGAAACATCTGTTAATCGTGTAGAAAAGTAGGTTTACTACAGTAAGAACGGCACTGTGATGGACATTCTTTCTGTTATGCAACGGCTCTTGTTATTAAGATGAATTGAGCCAAGCACATTATCATGCTGCAATGTCTCGAACAAGAGGTTTGAAAATTATGTTATTTCATAAATACAATATCAAAGAGAGAATTATTTCATAACTTTGAGAGAGTCGAATTGAACTTCAATCTAATTAAAGAAATTTATAAATGGGTGCTCAACATAAACCATTCATTATATAAATTTAATTAGTTTTCTTATTTTAGCAGTAATTAATTTACTGAATGGTAATAAATGACACGGATTTCTTTTTATCTCTATTTCATTTACTTGCAAACAATAATTGCAGATAAAAAGTAAAAAAGAACTTTCCAGCAGTCAATCTGTCCTGTGATCAAATTTTATACCGTCTGCATGGGAAAAATGGATATTTTTTTATTTTTTTTAAAGAAAGCAAAATTCATATTGAATTAAAATCGTCTGACCAAAAAAATAAACTTAGTATTTAGCTAACTGAGATAATATACTAATCATTAAAGCTTGAGCTTCATCGGAAGTATATCTATAAATGCAAATAATTTTAATATAAGGTCTCTCAAAAAGAGGACAGTATAAATCGGCTGTGGAAATTTTACAGTTTTTGTAAATATTTCGATAATTATGAAGGGCATGATTACAATTGTTTGGATTGCGGAATTTCAGCAGGTCAATTTTGCTGTTATGGCAAAATTTTACAATGTTACAATTCACTTTTTTCTCGCATTCATCTTTACAAATTCCCAAAAAATATTATATTTATGTTCATTTATTTATGTTTATTAAATTGTGTTTTATTTTTTTAAAAAATTTCTAAAAAAATATTAAATTTGAGTTAATTCGGCATTTTTTCATGACTTTATGAAATATGATATTTTACTTTAGGTTAGTTTATGTTAGGTTGAAAAATAAATAATAATTACGGAAATATCATTAAAAGTTTTTAAGATTCATTAAACACTGAGAGAGTCCTTTTTTAAAACTCTATAATTATTGAAATTGTTATAATTCCATAACATTATTTTATGGAATATTTATTGTAATAATTATATATCGTAATAATTAAAAAATATTATAATTATTACGAAAATTATAATTATATATAAAATTGTTTTATGGAATAATTCCATAAAATTTTATTATGAGAAATCGATTCAGTATTAAAAAAATTGATAGCTTTAATGGACAAATTTCAAGGTCGTAATTATCTATCATGTTAATTAACTCGTTTAATCAGTTTGTCAATCTTAATAAATCTGTTCCCCGAGAATCATTTCCATCGACATCAAACTTGTGAAGATGCTGTAATAAATAACAAAATTACAGGTTTCAGAGGTGTTACATTTTTTTGACGACTTATTTTTATCCTGCTTAAGTAATATTTTGCATACAGCAGATGTAACAGAAGCAGTTCTTGTATAATGATTTCTACATTAGATGAAATAATACATAGTATTTTGGTGCAGGTTCCCTATATTAATCAAAATTGAACTCTACTGAGAATCTGGCTGCGATGGAAAAATAAATCAGAGCTTAAAAAAAAAAGGACTACGCTCGTATTTGAAGTAATATCCGGATAATTTAACCCCCACAATGCCAAGACTGCCAGCCTTTTTCGTTGCTGTCACAAATTCTTCCATTGATTACTCCGAGTTTTAATGGATTTTTTTCTTCGTTTCTTTTGTCTTCCGGTGTAGGAAAACGGAATAGGACCAATTTTAAAAAAGGTTTGTCAGTACTGGAACGAAAAATTACTCTTTAACGTAGAATAATCAAAAAAATATTTTTTAATATCTTCTTTTCGGCACATCTTAAGTCTGTAAAAACATCAATAGCACAATCACTATTGCGCAATCAATAAAAATGTAAAAACTACTTGGGGAAATGTGAGTCAGGGAAATTAAAAAGTTCTGATTTTCAAAAAATGTAGTTTTAAAGGCAGTGAGCCGATATCTTGACAAAAATAACTTTTACTCTTTCAGCCCTAATTGAATAGTAAATTAAATTTCGTTGGGTCATTCTGATTGAAAAAAAAGGCGGAGATAAATAAGGAATTCCCTCTTCAATAAAGTCGAATGGATGTTAAGTAATGGAAATTACCCATGGACGGAGATTGGTTTGTCAAGTTCGGAGTTGCAATAATTTTAGAAGTTGAAAGTTTCACATTATTAAAAAAAATAATATTATACATTTTGGAAATAAACTTTTATTTAAACTTTTATAATTATAATTATTTTAATGTGAAAAAAAGAAAGTAGGTGTTTAAATCAAGTTTCCGAATATTTTATGTTTTTTGACTAATACCTTCCATGGAGCGAGGACCTCAAATGTGGGAGTGAAAAGACACATTGTTATTAAGAAGGTTCTCGCTTCCTTGAAGAGTGCATTAGTGGTAGTGCATTAGTGCCCATGTCTCTGATGACAGGAATATTTCGTATGGGAGGAATGCCAACGAGTGTTTTATATCTGAGCTTAGTTCCCATGTTCGCTGTGGTTGGTCATTCAGATATACCGGGAAAGTGCCATGTTTTAGTGAGCAATACACATTTCCCTTTGGATTTAGTTTGAAAAAAATACTTGCATTTCCAGGTTTTATTAAGGCATGGAAACTATATCAATGAAAAAGTTAATGTTGTTGTTTGGCTTAACGACATTAAAAATTAAACAATTGGGCTTCTTTCTTCCTTTCTCACGATCATCAAAAATTTCGATCAATCTCTTTGTTTTAGATCTTCCAAGATCCAAATCCACCTTCTCTTTCACTTTTTAAAAGATGTCTATCCGAGAAAACAATAGCTCAAAAACGCAAAGATTTAGACGGATGACGTTGTATATCATAACACAATTTTACTATACTTCAAAAAATTCCGATTATACTTCAAACATTGACTCATTCTCTTGTGTAGTTTAATAATAAAGTAATAAAATACAGTGAAATTTGGTGCATCCGAACCTGAAAGACTAATGATCAAAAATTGAACTATCGAAAAATTTGAGTTAAGAAAAATTGTGTTTAAAAATGAGTACAGCAAGATGAAACAATTTTTTAGCTATGGAATGGCAATAAATTTTTATTTTTAATATTAACAGTTTTATTAAAATATTTTATCAACTATCGAAAATGGCTATAAATAAAGTTATAATTATCTTTATTATTTCAAAAGTTGCAGTTTTAATAAACAAATGAGCAGTAATTTTAAATACAACAACTAAACAATTAATCTTCTGTGTAAATGGGAAAAAAGTCTGAATTAAAGGCGATTTTTAGTTCTGATTTTATATTAATGCAACATAAATTTAAAATAATATTTTAACATTATGCTCATATATTTGATTCACTCACAAGGGTGTAGTTGGTCATGCTGATAGAAATTACCATCGAATTGAAATTAAAAAGTTCAAATTAAACAAGTTCAACTATAATAAATTAAATAACAGAAATAAGATTTTTTAAATGCAATAATTATCCCATTAAAATAGATTTACGTATTATCGATAACAGAATTAATAAGGAATTTTATTACGGAATCATTTTTAAAAATAAATGATGGAACAAAAGGATTTTTTTTACCTTCAATAATCAGTTGAATTATTCCATTGGAAAAGGGATGTTGGTGCAAGGTTGAGCTTGAAATAACAGCAGGGATAGCTGAAAGAAAAGGAAACTGATTTTACTTAACATATGAAAAGAAATACGTTATTAGTTTTATTAAAGAGTTAACGTACAAAAATAAACGTCAAATATGTAACTCGCATTATTACAGGCATCAAACGAATTTGACAATTTTATGTCGTTTATTCTGAAAACGACTGAATGCGTTTATTATTTTCGCACAAGATTCTTTTGTTTTAAAACGCTGCAGAAAACTGTTTAATCATGCATATTTAGGTATTAATAAGCTTAGTACTCATTCATTGAAATAGATACCGAAAAAATGCATATCAGAGACTTACTAAAATATTGATAGTCAAATATAAATGTTATATATAGAAAAGAAACGTAAAACCCCATTTAATAGAACATAATATTGATAAGATTTTCTTCTATGGCATTTTTAGAAGGGCTCAGGGGATCATCCTTAGTTGAAACAGAAAATAAAACAGTAGAATGAACTCTATTTATTGCATTTATTTTTGAATTTTTAGATCTGTTGTAATTACTCTCTGAAATTTGTTGCAAGATGTAGAGAATAACCAGGAATGAACTTGATTCAAATAGCAAAATGTTGTCGAAAAAAGAAATAATGTTGTCCAAATCAATCAAATAAATAAATAAATATTATTTTCATTTTGTGTACTGCATTGTGACCTAAGTGATATTTTGCGTCTTGTTCTGAAACATATTTAAAGATGATTAATATATCTTTAGTAACAAAAATATTTCAGTTAAAAATAAATATGATTATTAACGAATTCTTTTATTCTATATACATTAGAATATTACATTATTCTATATACATTAGAATAATTAATATTAAAATATTTGAGGAGAAGGAGGATACGAGATCAGGCGTCACCCTCGTTATTTAACCAGAGTTGAACCAACATAGCCAAAGTAATGTTTTCTATCGGGATGTTAATGCAACTCAACTAAACTCGCTTATCTAAGATGAAATAAGATACTTTCCTGATTACTATTAATTGTTTTTACCCAATTATATTTTGTGATACCATCTGAAGAAACTGCTGAAAGAAAAGATCATTGATCATTATTACAGATTTGTCAATCGCAATTAAATAAATAATTCGGAAAGTAATGCATATTATTTAAAATATATAGATGTGTTTTATATTTAAAAAAATAAAATTAAGTTAAATTTTGAAATTATTTTATTTTATGAAATGCATTCGAATATCTTCTAGGCCACTAAATTGTCATTAGAGTTTAAAAAATTCTTCGTTTATACTAGCAATTCAGTGCATCTTGTTTTGACTTAGTGGAAATACTGACAGATTTTATGAAATTTTGAAATTCTTCGCTAATTTCTCTCTCATGTGATTTTATTAGAGCTCGCATATCATGTAAGACTTCATCTTTTCAATTCTATTTTTATTTATTTTTATCTTCATTATTTGAGAGTGAGACGAATATTGTCTCCATTCCCGCATGTCTACATTCCCTCTTCTGTAATCTTTGTTTTTTATTATTATAAACCTAAACTTTGGATTTAATTTAGATAATCGAAAGAGACATTATTTTTATATTATTGGTTAATTGGATGCTTGAGGTGAGAGATTTTGCTACAGTTTACAAAAACTATTGAAATTCTTTAATAGAAACTATTGAAATTCTTAATTAAAAGAAATACAGATAAAAACGGTTTGGAATCCCATTTTAAAATATATCTCACTCTTTATTTTGTTTTATGTCAAAAATAAAATTAAATAGAAATTTTTTTTCTACAGATCAAGTATTCTGTAGAAAAAAAGCGAGGAGAAATACAAAATTAAGTATAATTTGCAAACAATAAATAAACACACTCTCTAACAATACGTAATTTGACACTCGTGATAAAAGAGATAAACGCAATTGATTTCTGTTCAATAGTTGGTTCTACCAACTATTGAACAGAAGGCTGTAATTACCTGAGGTTGTAGAACCTCCTCCTGGGGCAGTTACAGGGTTAACTCTTAGGGGCATACTTTCAACAAGTGTTTGGATGATGGACAGATGTATTTTCTTCCACTCGGCTTGGAGAAGACATACAAGTTCTTTCATAGATTTCGGACGGCTGCTTCACCCTTTAATTCGATAAAACTTGTCTCAAAGGTTCTCTGTATACTATTCAAGTCTGGACTCTGGGTAGGCCAGTGCAGTCAATTCACTACATTGTCGTCGTACCAATCTATGGCTGACCTCGTAACATTCACAACTGGCGTTGTCATCCAAGAAATAACAATGATCCAACCCGTAAAATTACCACAGCGTAAGAAATATGTTTTTGGCTAGAACAGTAGAGTAAGACTAAGTGTTGAGCTTACTATGAATAGGACCAAGAGCCTCATTCCATACTAAGAGAAACAACCCCAGATTATAATTACACTTCCGTCAAACATTACTGTAGGTACAATGCATTCTGGCTAGAGGCGCTCTCCATATACTCACCAAAGCTCGACTTTGCCATCTGATTGGTAGAGACGGAATCGTAATTTATCACTCCAGAGAACCTGTTCCCACTTATCTACGGTCCAATTTCGATGCATCTTCCCCACCTCAACCAAGAAGCGCGGTTGGATTTTGTAATCAGAAGCTTCAATGGGCGGCAACACGATCATGGAAACCAAGCAAATATGCTTCTTTACTGTCGGTATTTATCGAAACATCAGTCCTAGATGCTAGTTAGAACTCCTGGAATATGTGTACCATCGTCTTGGTAAGGTTTTTCCTGATTTCTTTGGACAGCCCTCTTCGGTCTCTATCTCTTAGTCCTTGGGGTCTCCTAGCCATTTCTATGATATCCGACAATCAGGCCTTACTCGAAGTTAGACAGCTCTGAATTTCGGGGCTTCTTGCATGCGATCTATGCCACTGGAGTTTTCTACACGTACAGATGACATGACGTAGATTAAGATTGCATATATGCTCATTTTCATGGGTATCCAAATACTTATTGATATATAGTGTATGAAAAATCTTCTTCACAAACACCCTTACCAATACAAATAAAAATACAAAATCAATAATATAAAAAAATATCATTAACAATGAAATTATTAAGGCTTGATCCAACATATAAATTATCAGAAAGTCTGAATCCTGACTGGGTCGAAATCCTGTCTGTCACATTTCTTAGAACAGTTTAGGAATGCAAGCCATTTGATGGTCGTACAATAGAATCAGAATTCTTGGAGCGAAGTTTAACGCCCCTTCCCCCTACAATACCGGATGGTTCTGAATTCTGATAAAGATTCGCCGACTGTAAGGATAGGATATTCTTGAAATTAAATCTAATCCCAGATTCAGACGTTTTGATGTTAGTGCGGCGAGGGAATTAGTAGAAGGAGCTACCGGCTCATTTTAGTTACTGAAATGCATTTAAAAACAATGAGTTCTGCATTAAAATGACTTTCGGGTTGTTTTAAAATAGACGTTATTATGACTAAACCAAAATTTGTCGCTATATTCTTGCCAATTTGGGCATGGAAGTCATCTCTCTCTCTCTCTTACTTGACTTGCTCTCCCTTTTCCTTTACATCTAATTAATAAAAGAAGCAATAAAATGCAAAGAAGAAGAGTAGAGATGTTTCATGGCTTCTTTTCTTATTATTGACATTTTTTATTGAGATGAATTTCTTCATTTCAATTTGACAAAATTTAAATAGTTTATGACATAATTTTTATGATTAAATTAATAAGTAGTTTAAAGATGACTGTAGAAAAGAAAGTGATATAATAATTACTATCTAGTCAAACATTGCATTTAATTGAAGTAGACCGAGATGTTGGACTTAGATAATGATTTGTAAGGATTTCAATCTTGTCAGGACTCTAAACCATTGAGATTTCCCTTCTATTGGAATTAGAGTTTAGTATCTTTAATAATATAAGTTTCACCAAGGGTTCTCTGTCAAAAACCAGTATTAAAAATTTAGAACGTATTAACTTTTTAGCATTAAAATTACTTTTATTGTAAAATTTATAACAATATTAATAGCAAATTCGATAAAAATATTTTTAGAAACACACTTTTATAATGTACTAAAATGTTAATTTATTTTTTAAAATTATTCTTTTGTGTTTACTATTCAATTTATACATTTTATATATTTATATTCAAAAATTGAATTAAAGAATGTGCTTATTGCAAAATCCTTAAAAAGCAGGCATATTGAAATCTATTTCTTCCGACAACTATTTGATCTAACTATTGAAATGATCTTCACTAAACGCTGAAAAAAGTTAGAAAAACTGCAATTTTCTAGCAAATTAATTAAAATATTTTGTTACAATATATAGTTTTTTTAACTCTTCAAATAAAATAAATTACATAAAATACTCTTCATTGCAAATAAATCCCATAATCTACTTAAATTACATAAAGTACTCTTTATTTTGGTCTCAGAAAGGGAAATAACAACTCTCAAACAGGAATTTGAAAGGCTTAACAATATGAAAATGGTGTTTGAGTAGAAAAGAAAGTAAAAGATTCCCTTATTGTTTTATATTTAATCAATTTTATAGAACATTTCTTATTAAAGCAATGCATTTAAAGAGAGGACCTTTCTATTCTCCATTTTTGAGGTTATATCAACGCTTCGGGTAATTTCGTCTTATGTTGAAGGGAATCGAGTACTTTGGGACAATATCCCTTCAATCGATACGGTCCAAATTTTCACACAAAACCATATCCCTAGTGTTTAGATCACCAACTCAAATTCATTAATCCAGCTTATTTCGCTTCTGAATTATAGCGCTTACATACACATGAAAGACAGATAATCAACCTTTCGACAGATCTAGACTGAATTTGATATGGATCCACAATTTCGACGAATAAAAGGCATTTGAAAAATCTCATATAGTTAGATAACTGCGTTTTAAGTCTATTGTGCTTACACGTATAAATAAATAATAAAACCCGTTTAATCTTTCGCTGACCAATTTGGTCTAAATCTGAATGAGGTGTTGAGATCCATCGGAGAATCAAATAGACAAAAAGACAAATTTTATCTATTTAGCGTTTAATGTTTTGTTATTATCGAGCTCGGTTTTATTCAGGTAATCGGACAAACACACTTTCTTTGGTTAGGATTCAATTCAGAGTTTTATAAAATGTATAAATTTGGTGTCATGCCCACATACCAAATTGCGACAGTCTGGCTCAAAGGATTTCTGAGCTATCGTGCTCAGAGCGGTAGACAATCATGGTTCAAAAATGTGTTTTTCGGACTCAGAGAGATATGAAAGGTGTAGATTCATCTAATTCTAGTTTCCGCATTTTTTGACGATGACAATATTTTCTCTTTACATATTTCGCTTACGAGAAAGTAAAAAAAAAATCTCTTTTGCAATTAATGGATCACTGATAAATCCTAGCAGGTTCCAAGAATGTATTTCATAAAATCAAGCCATACTAACTAGATAAATATAGTGTAATGGGTAAATTTTGGGGTTTTTTATACTTTTAATGTGAAAGCCAGAAATTTCCTTATAAAATTGATAATTTAGCATCTTATTTAACAACTTAAGTCTCTCATCCAAGAATGTTAAGTGTATCGGTTGTTGTAAAACAACATTTTGAATGATATCAAGAACAATTTTCTTTATAATCGTGATCAAGCGATATTATTAATGAAGTATTCTGAAAGCCCCATCATGAACAACTGACTTGAAATATATGGATGATATTATCGAAGAAAGCTGATAAAGTTTCGCGATTGCAAATTAATAAATCAAATATCTAAAGAATATCAGAAATATCTTCTTTTTTTATCATGATCAAACTGCGGTATTAGGAAAATATGGGTAAAACATCATTCAGAAATTGTGCGTGATCGCCGAATAAATCTCAGTTGAAACACTGTTCTCCAATGGTGCCATGCTTCATATTAGACTACTCAGAGCGCCCCACTTTTTCCCTTTATCTCGCTATTGTATCCATCACTCTTCATTTTCATCTTGCTTTCCGTTGCGTCCGAGGCTTTTCTTTTTATGAAATGATATTTCTGATTAGGAAATACGATGACATATTTTTTTGTTGTGTTAGGAACTGATTTAGCTACATCGTGCCATAAAAAGAAGAGAATAAACAAGCCTGTTAGGTGGTCTCAAGCAAATACTCAAAACAACTCTCTTTTACATAAGTGAAATCTGTCGATAAATTCCTAAGATCATCCGAGGGGAAATCAGTCATAAAAAATTGTATGTGTTACGCTTATCAAAAAGTTCACATCGTTATTCAAGAAATTAAATCATTATTATTTTAGGAATTGATAGTTTGGTTAAGGAAACGAGTTTGTACTATTGTAGTTGATTGTTCTTTTGATAAACAATGTTAATAAAAAAGGCCTTTTGAAACAGATGTCTCTATCTATTTACAAAAGAATCTAATGGTTTTTCCAGGGAAACTTTATATTTAAATAAGAAGAATTCGATTACCTTGCTAAAGATAGAAGAAAAAACAGGAAATTTTTTTTACAGTTTTCAACTAATAATAAAATACAGCTTAAATAAAATAATTTATATTTTGAATTAAAGATCATTTCAATTTTTTTCATACTTTAATTATTGTTAGAGAAAATGTTGAAAAAGCCAAAAACTGAGTCTTTGAAATTTTGATGACTCTCCAAGTTAAAATCTTTTAGGAATCATACATGAAATTATAGCTGTATACATGTGAATAAGATAACCTAGACAACAATAGAATTGAAAGAATTAATTCGGCATGATTTCACAAAATGTAATTTTCCATCAAATTTTGAACGAAATTATCAGAAAGGTTCGGTTATTGAAATAGAAAAATACCACTCTCTTCCTATTTAAACTCCTTTAAGCCCCTTTTCCAACGTTGACGCCTCAGATGAAGTTTTAGAGTGAATTATTGTAAATGCTTTTTCGCAGTCTCTGCTTTTATACCACTATATATATGGTCCCTTCGAAGATGTAAAAGTGGGATTTTCAAAAACTTATTACTTATAAAGACAAAAATCAGTTCTCTTGTAAGATTTTAACTAAGAATACACGGCCAAATATAAAAAAAAACTAAATTAATAAATATTTATAAAAATTGAATAAATATTTACCAATTTCATTAGGACATTTAAAGTAAAATTATCTGTAATAAGAAACATTGAAATTATAAAATTAAATCTTACATTAATATTTCATATTAATATGAAGCTAAGGCGCATTAAATCTGACATATATGACGGAGAGTGGGTTGTATTTTGTAGAAAGTCAAACTTGCCAAAATCTTTTATTGAAGCAAAACACTAGTATAGGTTAGTTACATTTGTTTTAAAATTTTTGTGCGTTATTATGAGAGGATAGTCATCAGTAATTCCGTTACATTAAAATTTCGTACGCTTTACCATCTAAACATTTTTTTAAATACCACGTTTGGATATAATGATAATGCTATGACAACGATACAATGGACACAGGATTTCATTTCTGTACAGAGTTTAATCAAGTTATATAAAATCAATTTAAAGTATTCGAAAATTATTCGCCCAATAATAATAGGACAAAGAAAAATTTTCAAGAATGAGAAAAATGTCAACATTCTCATGTTATTTGAAACTTCCTTTTTCCACTAAAGAAGTTTAAAAAAATTACTTGATATGAAGTATCGACTACATCCTTTCACTTGATGTCTGCTTCACTCTTATGAAAAACGGAATTATGTGGATTATTTGGTATCAAGATGCTACATCATGCTGCGCTGTCACAAGATGAGTGATGAAATTCAAAATTAAAATGTTGGGGATTATTTTGTTCATAATTTGACTCCATTATCTGAAAAGTGCTAACTTTGATTTATCAAAAAATATTACTAATTAAAGAAAGGAATGACCAACATTCTCAATAGTTATATCCAGTGTTTTATATGCATTTAAACTTTTACACTTTTAAAATATCTAAAAAATAAAAATAGATTGATAAAAATTTAGAACACACAAAAGAATATTTTACAGTTATGCATCGTATTCCTATCTGTTCTACTTAAACAATTAATTAGTTTCATTTTTTTAAAAAAAATTTCGATTCTCATATTATTATAGTTATATCCATCAGAGCATGATATAAAATATATGAATTAAATATGACTGATGAAGTAAAATTTACGACTGCTAATTTATTTTAATCATCTTTTCTTCACCAATAAATTTTTTTTCCATCTTAAAGGCGTTTTTTTAATTTTATTTTTTTACGACTGACAAAATGGTTCTCTTATGATTAACAGATATGAGGAAGGAGCAACTTATTGATAAATTTTTTAACTGTAACATAAATAAAATTTGAATGCAAGGTTTACGTTGTAAGATATTTCAATTTTCAAAAAATCGAACCCTAATTTTCAATACTTATTGTTCTCTACTCATTTTACGCTCATGTGTTTCCCATTCATGCTTCACTATAATTTTGTAATTAACTGCATATCTTGAAAATGGAAGAATGATGTAAAGTTATGCCATAATATTAGACAAGTTAGAGAAAGATAAGTCATGAGAAAATATGACACGTACAATTATATTTAAAATGTGACTCTAATTGATGGTTATTCCTCTTACAAAGGACATGCTTTCTCTTTTTTTTGTATTTGATGAACATGGCTGGGGCAACATGAATTCTTTGTAAAAACAATTGAAATCGACAAATCGTTTAGAAAGTCTGCATATGTAAGAAAATGTACCTCGTAATTTATTTTATTTGATAATTTTTTAAAATCATTTGCTTGGTATCTAGAAGAAACTGATTTTTAATTAAATTTTAATTACATATAAGAGTGTAATCTGGCATAAATTAAAGAAAAAAATTAATTACGAGATTGCATAATATTCGCAACAATTGTCAACTACATTAAATATTAAAAAGTCGATTATGCTTTTTATTAAAAATCAAAATGAACCCTCTACAAAAGGCACTGAGGAATTCTCAAACCATCGAATGGGATAAAAATGTTATCATGTATAAACTGACAAACAATTTCTGAGTAATATTCTTCATTTTTTTTCTCGTTTCAATGCTATATGGGCACAATCAGCCGCATGGATCTTGCCAGTGAAATAGACGAATGGCTGAACACTGCAAAAACATTTTATCATCCACTGATTTCAATGAAAGAATTTGCAGATCAGCAGTGGGTCGGCGTCATAATACTTATCATAGTTCCTTCAGCAGTTAATCTGAAAGAAATATATACTGAAATTTGCATGGTTCGAATCTTAATGAAATTATCATTATCCTACTACGTCTAATAAAACTGTTGTATTTATTATAAATGCACTTGAGAATTTATTTTAATTTTCTTCTAAACCAAGTTCTGTCTTAATGAAATGAATAGAATAGATTTCAATAGACAAAAGCATTAGAAATTTTTTTAGACTACAATTTTAATTTTATTTCGTTTCTGTAAATGGAGAAAAAAGGACAGTAAAAATTCTACATAATCCGTTGTCTATTTTTTTTATCTTGCTTTCATAATTAAGAACAGCTAAGTAGAAAACTAAAATCGTAGTAAAAGATGAAACATTTCTTAGCAGTAATCATTTATGTTTATTAGCTTTCACACTTTTGCTCACAACTTTAATTTCATTTCATTTATTTCATGGCCGTAAAAATTGAATCTTATACTCAATTTATCAATCCCTTATTGATAATTTAAAGCTCTGAAAATTTTGTACATTAGTGTGCTGTTGATGACAATACAGTATTTTAATAATTTCAGAATTAAATTATCTGATAATAGATAAATTTAATTAGCTTTTATTCCCTACAATGCACTCAAAAATGAAATGTAAATTAAAGACCAAAAAGAAGGCAATATTAAAAAAGAAGTTTACTAGAAAAAACACTAATAAAAGTTGGTTTCTGAAACTTCTTTTTATTTTATTTCACTTTTGTATTATCTGTAAACATTTTAAATCGCATTTCAGTTTTATAATCGCATTTCATTCTTAGGTGTCCTAGAGCACCGAAAACAGCTTTTTAGAGGACCTAATTAACCTTTAATTATTACTTAACCTTTAATTATTACTTAAATACCACTTTGAGCACCGAAAACAGCTTTTTAGAGGACCTAATTAACCTTTAATTATTACTTAACCTTTAATTATTACTTAAATACCACTTTGAGCACCGAAAACAGCTTTTTAGAGGACCTAATTAACCTTTAATTATTACTTAAATACCACTTTGACTGCAGAGCATCTGCTAGTCACTTTTGGTAACAAGTTGAAGAAATAGAAAATAATCAAAGTAAAAAGAAATCTGCTGTTTGGCAGGCTACTAATTTCTACTTCTATTTTAAAAACTATTTTATTATTTTTTTTTTCAAAATAGATTTATTTCACTTGTTTTATTCACATATTAAGTATAATGAAGCCTAGACTGGACTCTAATTATTCTACGAGCCAAACATTTCCAAGTTTTTTATGTATGTATATATTTATTTACTTTATCGGTATTTCAGTCATGACTGATCACCAGACTAGTTTACACGATGAATAACTGTTTGATGACTCTGCATACGTTTTTCAGGAAAAATTTTTATTTCAGAATACGTCGATTGACAGTCATTAAGTGACATCATAAAAGGAATACTTAATTTTGGAAAATCATAATTCGCCACAATTTTCAGAATTTTACAATTTTTAGTACTGATCAAAATAAATTCAAGTTGTAGACGATATTTTAAGATCTGTAAATAATTTTTTGTGCTGATATAAGAAACACAAAGCTTAATATTTAAGATCAGCTACAATCAAGAAGATAAGAGCATACATTAAAAAAGAATTCACCAAAATATTAAATATTATATTTTATACAAAATTGAAATTTCATTGATCAATTTTATAAGCAACGCCTACATTTTGGTTAATTATTAGATTACTTTGGATAGCTAACAAAATTCGTCATCTGTATTAAAAATTTTTATGAAAATTTTACTTTTTGTCCTTTATTCAAAGCAAACACTCTAAATAGTGTCAGGGAGCAAGGGGCAAACACAAAGTGCAATTTTTTAATACCGAAAAAGCTTTCAGCTTGAAAATTATAATGAATAACTAAATGTATTTTTATAATTTATAAAATAATTTTAAAAAATGTGCGAGTTCATTGCTATATAGTCTTGCCATTCAATGTAACCATAAAAAAGACTTTCAAAAAAAGTATGTGGCAGGACTGTTGTGAGGGTTAAAACCATAAAAATTGGACTCCATTATAAGAGCACTACGCATGGAAACTTCACAAATTGGTACGTCCCATCTTGAGGATGGGACTGTTAGCAATCCCAACATAAGTGGGAGTATAAGTAAGTTGAGACTTACACTCTACATTCTTTTCCTTAATTGTGAGTTGCTCTCTTCTACCCTTTGTTAAAGACAATCTATTTGTTAGGGGATTTTTGACGTAAGAGAAAGGCAATCTAATAAATGGCCACGAATTTTAAAGGAAGAGACCCTATTCATATTTTGATAAAAATTACAATACCTTCTGTCCAGTAACAAGATCAAATTCACACTTCTCTTAACCTCTGAATTCAAAGTTGTGACTTCACTATATAATGACTCATATTTTCATTGTATTTATTTTTGCTTTCTCCAGTCATTCAAGAGTAGCTGAATGGTTGGTCGATAAAATTATATTATCATTTTGTTCTAGATTTAACGAAACAAATTTCTTATAACAGAAATTACTCAGCAGTTCAGTTTCTACTGAACTAATTTTAATTAAAATTTTTAGTTGGAAATAAATATTAGAAATTATTTTCTTGTTTTCTTTTATACATTTATACATCTTTTTGTTGAAATTTGGTTTTTAAAATTTTCAATTAACTAAGCAATTCAAACAAGATAGTGGAGGGAGTTAAAGAAGAGAATATCAATATTTAAAGAATATATTTGCATTTTTGAATTCTTCCAAGAAGTTCCATGTTTCGTGCGATGATGATCCTAATTAAATACATCACTAACTAGAAATTTTTTGACAAAATAATGTTACAAACTATATCAACTGATATCCAAACCATCTGTGCTTTAAACAAAAGTTGAAACCGAAAGAGTTTACCTTATATTTCTTTCCTTTAATTGCTCTCTTCTACATCTAGATGGATAAAAATTGAAGAAACTGAAGGTAGTAAAAGACCAACGAATTCAAATGAATATGACCCTGTTTTGAGTTTTGATGAAAAATAAACTGTCTTTCATCTTTTTGTGCCCCATGGTAGTTTTTTTATGCGTTTCAAGCATCTGTCAAGCTTGTGGAAACACCATTAAAAAAGCACGTTCTGGCATTTTCACGGCGCTCTGCAGCACGATTCTCTTATAGAATTATTTTTTAAGAGTGAAGTTTAAATGTTATTTTTAAATAAACTTTGTTGTTGTCGTTAAAACTTTTGGCTCTTCTTAATTTGAACACACACAAGTCACTTCACTTTAATTTCTGCTCCCTAAAAACTGCCCGCTTGGTGTTTAAATTAAGGATTTAAGTATTTAAAATTTTGTTTGTTTCAAATGCATTTTTTTGTGGTTAATCCTGCTGTTACGAAAGTCGCAACCGGAGCTGGTAAGATTTTTCTCTTTTTTGGATCGAGTATTTCAGCCTATTGTTTCTAATTACCGTGACGGAAACTGAACCTTAATTATTCTTGGGAACCTTACCTACACTGGAAGTTGGAGATGATCGCCCTAAAAAAGTTTCCAGGATAGCTTTTAGAGCATCTTATTTCTGAAAGACAGATGAAGAACTTTGCTTTTTGCAAATCAAGAAAGGTTTCAAGGAATCGCAGATAACAGTGCGAAATTCCATTGCATAATGTCGTACCTAGATGCTGAAGTGTTGACTCACGTTGCCAACATAGTTCACTTTCCTGTCACTAACTATTCCTACCTCGATCTAAAATCTAGAGTTTTAACAAAAATTTTTCTATACGAAGATGCCCTATTGAAAACCTTTCTTAAAGATATCAGCTTAAGAGATGGACGACCTTCGTGTTTACTTCAGCGGATGAAGACTTGAACTGGTGCTAGGGTAGCTGATCAAGTTCTTAAATCCCAATGGATTGAACGTTTGCCAGTTCACATGCAACAAATTTTGGAAGTTAGTGGTGAGTCTCTGGAATTACTATCGGATATTGCTGACAAAACAGCCAACGTTTCAGAATCTGTCGGAGAGAAACAGTAATGTTCATTGTCAGATGTCCCTAACGATTACTTGCAGTGACAAATCTCAGCACTTCAAGAAGCAGTATAACAGCTGACTCGTATGCAAAAAGGTAGCATGTATAACAGACCTAGACGCTTTCAACTCAAACAGTCCAAGTAGAAAACGAGTCACTTCCCATTATCGAGGAATGTGTTGGTATCACAACTAACAAGTGTGTCTACCCTTGTTCCTTTTAGAGAAACTAATGTACCCGCTATTACGATGACGAACGGAAATAAACAGAAGTTTGCTTGCCTATTTTTTCATGATAAGAGATCTGGATTCAAGTTCTGGTAGATATTGGAGCGAGTTTAAGTATTTTTTTCTGAAAGAGTTCCTCTAATAAAGCTCCTGGCCCAACTTCACTCTTTATGCAGCTAACGAACCTCAAATCCTAACATTCGACAGCAAAGAATTCACTTTAGATATCAGCTTGCTTCGATTATTCTCTTGGTCCTTCTTCCTGGCTGATGTGAAGATACCCATCCTGAGAGTTGACTTTCTTTAGAATTATGGTCTGTTAGTCGACATAAAGAACTGTCTATTGATCGACAGGTTGTCATCAGTCGCTATTAAGGGTTCCAGCGTTCATGTACCATCCTTGGGGATGAAGACCATAAGCGACTCTTCTCCGTATCACAAGCTGCTGATCCATTTCCTAAGCTTGACCAGTCTAGCTTTCCTTAGGATTAACAACAGGAAGTATGATGTTACTCACTGCATCCTAACGAAAGGACCACCAGTGTTTGCCAAGGCTCGTAGCCTTTCACTTGAGAAGCTGGGTGCTTCCAATAAATAGATACAATCATCGCTTGACAAATGCATTATACTCCCTTTAAACAGCACTTAGTCTTCTCCAATCCACATGGTGCTAAATAAGAATGGCAAGTAAATTCTGTGTGGAGCTATAGTCCAGTTAAAGTCATTACGATCCTCTACCTGTACCCGATTCTTCATTTGCATTATTTTTTTTTGAATTACATGGCAAGGCCATCTTCTTCAAGCTCGATACGGTGAAAACCTACTATCAGCTGCCTTTAAAGGAGAAGTCCATCAAGAAGACTGCAATAATAAACCCATAAACCCGTTTTTTCCTTCGAGTATATCCGGATGTATTTTGGATTGGCAAACACAGTCCAAAGTTTCCAACTATTTATTGACAATGTTTTGAGTGGTCTAAATTACTACGGCTATTTGAATAATGTGTTAATAGCGTCTGAGTCCGATGAGAAGCATCTCAAAGACCTGGAAGAAGTCGTCAAGGGACTTAACAGCTAAGCCCTGAAAAGTGCGTTTTCGGGCAAAGCCGAATGGAATTCTTGTGCACTTGCTTTCAAACAAAGGAATTTCTCCACTACCCTAGAAAGTTGAAAGTCTGTAGAATTACTCACTGCCCAAGACAGTGAGAGAGCTGCGTAGATTCCTAGCAATCTTGAACTTTTACCATGGGTTCTTGAAAACTACTGCCGACTACCAAGAACTTCAGCATGAACTTTGCTAAAGAAAGCTGAAGAGGGTCAATTCTACTGTCAAATGGTCGGATGAAGCAAAGACAGTCTTTGAAAAGTGCAAGAATTCCATCGTCCAAGCTACAGTTACAGCCTACTAGAAAATGGAAAACGACCTATAAGTTGCAGTCGACGCATCAGACTAAGCTTTAGAAGCAATCTTGCAGCAAATCCACGGTGCAGTTACAGAACCCCTATCCTTCTTTTCTAGGTAGCTAATCGACACCTAAAAGAGGTACTCTGCCTACGATAGGGAACTGTTGGCAATTTACAGTGGGGTAAAACACTTCCGCCACATACTGGAAGGCAGGCAGTTTAAAATTCTAACTGATCAAAAATTCCTGACTTTTGCTTTTCACAAAATTTACGATAGCAGTTCTCCTAGACAGCGTCGTCATCTCGAATTTACTTCTCAGTTTACCACGGGTATCCTTTATGTACTTGGGGAGAACAATCTATGGCCGACGTAGTGTCAAGAGTTTCTACCATTGATGTTCCCTACTCTATTGATTATAAAAGCATGGTACGTACAAAGGTTGAGGATAAAGAACTTAATTTTGTAAATCTAATCCTAAATTTAAATTTAAACTTTTTCACATCGAACCCAATGGTTCTAAACTGTATTGTGACATTTTTATTGGAACTTTAAAACCTTACACCTCCCTTGGTTTCCGTGAAACTGCTTTCAGAGCCCTTCACCAATTTCTTCATACTAGAGTAAAAAATAGCATAGATTTCATACGCAAGCACTTAACTCGGAAAGAATTGAGACAAGACATCACAATTTGAACCCAAATATGCCTCCATTGCTAACAATCAAAGGCCCACTGCCACACTGACAAAGAGCAGTTTGGGTACCTTTCGGTTTCCCTCCGCAAGGTTTTCTCACATAAACTGCAATATCATTGGTCCTCTTCCATCCTTCGACGGATGCCAGTACCTCCGGATAGTAGTCAACAGGCTCTCCAGATGACCTGAAGCATTTGCTATGACTGACCAGAGATTGAAACCGTGGCCTAGACTCTCTTCGAAGGCTCAATTTCCCGCTTTGCAGAACTGGAGCTCATAACAACGTACCAAGGCCATAACTTTGACGGACATCTCTTCAAACCTTTCAAGCAATTCCTGGGAACACACCGAACCCCTACAACGGCTTACCACCCTCAAGCCAATTGAGCGGTTGAAAGGTTTCATCGATCTTTCAAGAAGACAGCAATCATGTACCACGCTACCGAGAAGTAAACTGAAATTTTGCCTGCTATCCTGCTCAAGATTCGTTCCTCGTTCAAGGCAAACATCACCACCTGAGATGGTTTTTGATTCTCCGCTGCGATTATTTGGAAAATTTTTGAGGGAAGAAAGACCCGCTGTTACAGAAGAAGATTTTATCCGTCGTTTGAGAGATAGGGTGAGTAAAATGAAAACATAGCTGATGTCATGACGCGGTCAGTAAAAGGTTTTGTGCACAAGGACTTGCCTACTTAAACGTGCGTGTTTTTAAGAAAAGATTGCGTTAAAAGAAACTTTGCGGCCCTACCTGGGACGATTGCGATCTGGATTAAAGATTAGCGAATTCAAACGTATCATTTGAATTCTCTAATAGTTCTGAGAAATTTTTCAGACTCTTAATCAACAATACAGATGAGAGTGGCCATAGATCGGTTGAAACCTGCCTTCTTTTTGAATTCAGGTGTTTGGAGTGAATCTAATTGCACTAAGGCATACACGATCCGATCCGGTCGCAGTGTAAGATTTCGTTAATGAAAGGTTTTCATGTTTAAGCTATTTTTATGCTAGTGTTTGCAAACTGTTTTTTGTCTCTGGAAGATGGTAGGGGAGAGCTGTAGTGCAACGTGGTGGGTGTTTTTGTGTGTTTTAAGCATTTGCCACCCTTGTGGCAACACCATTAAAAAAAGCACGCGCCGGAATTTTCATGGCACTCTGCAGCACGAATCTCTTAGATCATTATTTTTTATTAGAATGAAGTTTGAGGTTATTTTTAAATAAATGTTGTTGTTGTTAAAACTTTTGGTTGAACACGCATAAGCCTACCTTATTTTCTGCATCATAATAACGATTTACCACAATTAAATTTAATAAAAACAGTACTTGTAATTTCTAAGTTTAGAAAAACATTGTATTTTTACTACGCAATGACTCATATTCCTTCATATTTATTTTTGTTTTCTTCAAATAAATTAGAGTAATTTAATAGATTGTTAAAATTACCTAAATACTTTATTTCAAATTTAATGAAAAATGTTTCTTTTTATGGAAATTATTGAGCAATTAAAGAACAATACAAGTGAATTCCTTTTAACTAATATGCTTGGCCCAAATAAATCTGTGGAATTATTTTTCTTGCATTTCTTTTATGTATATATAGTGATTTAAATATGTTTTGTTTAAAAGGTAAAAAATCATGAAGCATCATTTTGTGGTAAAAGAGGGAAACTAAATTTTCAATTAATTTAATATTTGTATCAAGATTGTTAAATTAAAGTAAAAGGTATCCATTTTTAACAAAAATGTGTGTTGTTTTCAGTTTTTCTAAGAAGCCTCATATTCTGAGCGACAATGATCCTAATTAAATTCCTTGTTCACTTAAAACTTTTCAGGAGACAAAGATGCGAACAGTAGCTTCTGATTCCTAATACATCATTAATCAAACAAATGCTAAATACAGGAGCTGTTTCATCTGTTTTGAGACAGGTTATTACAAACTATATATGCTGTACCCTCTGATACAAATCACAGTTGAAGAGTGTATCTGTTATTTATTTATTCTTTCTACTGATACAATTTATTTTATTTCAATTGTGAAACATTCAGCAACCCTGAAATGTAAATAATTCGTCATGGATTTAATCTGCAATACATCTGAACTTTAAAATAATTATATGTTAAGGATTTTTTGATATTCAGCTTTTAATTCTATCTAGATTTTATTAAAAAAGAATACTCAGAGAAATCGACATTTCTTCAACATAATGGCGTTATTTCTAAAGAAAATTACATTAAAACTTATTTTAAAAAAGCTATTCTTTTTAGTAGATTCTATAAATATTTTATAGAAAGTGGATTTAGATATTTTAAACATATATTGTTAGTAAAAAAAGAACTACCCAATTCAAATGTTGAATGCGAATTCAAATGTTCATGTTGAAAATAAAACAATTCTTCCATCGTAATAAAACTTCTACTAAAATTTAAATTTAAATTTAAACTGAAACCTACTGAAATACAGGATAATCATAAATTGAGTTTAAATGTTTAAATTTGAATTACAAAAGAAATGAAGGGATATAAGACTAAAATGATTGATATTTTATCTATGTGCTATTTAGAATATGGGGATCGATTTAAAAAGAAGAAAAAAAATACATGTGTGCCACCAGAGGTAAACGTGGCTCTGCCAGATGCTTTTGGGCTATAAAATGGACTTTGAAAATAAATAAATAAATATTTTATGTTACTGTCAAAATTTCAATGTACATTCTAACATAAAAATGAAAATTGAGAAATTATGTTTCCTTTTTAACATTTAAATAAATGTTTACAATTTGCGAATCGGTTGTTGCCTTTCCAGATTACAACTTATCTTCTTCAACTTTCCTATTTGTTTCGAAAATTCAAAATAGTTCATTGTTACATTTTTCCACCTTCAAAAGGCATCATGTTCCTATCGATATATTGGATGGGCAGTGATGCTCGGTTCTTGGCATACTGTGTAGAGAGAGCGGAAGAAAAATTTGCGTTATTCTCATTTATATATTTTTGTAGAAAAAAAAACAGATTTTAATAGTTAAATGGACAAATATAATTGTCAAAATATTTTAAATTTAAAATGCCAATAAAATATTTCCTAAACAAATATAATTTTTCTTTTTTAAAATTTTGATGCTTTTTTTACCCTTGTAAATTCAATCTGTATCGCTACTTTTGCCCATATAATGAAAATATGAACTATTTTTCCTTTCTTTATAAATCAGTATCCAACTCTCCAGATTCTAGGTATGCCAATTACTGTAGCGGTTGATCCAGTACTTACTTTGTAATTAAGCGTTAAACATCTGCCCTTTAATTATGATTACCCAGTATATAAGCTATTTAAAATAAGACCTTCTTTGAATTTGAAAAGCATTAATCAAAGAAATTCAAGCGAGCAAATATAATATTTGTAATTTTCGGTTTTCTTGACAATCGGTTTTACTTGAACTGCTTTAATTGCCATTAATTTGAAAATTTCTCAAAATGTTAGCTAACTTTTGCCTTTAAGAACTTTGTTTTCTTTTCCTGAAATTTCAACTTTACATCGATCACAAAATTATTCTGATAAACTCAGTAATTCGAAACCACTGAAATTACATAAATGAAACATCCCATTTTTATTGAAATTCTAATCATTTAAAAATATTTAATTATTCAATATTCATAATTGCTGAATAAAACAAGATTTTATCCTTAGATGATATTGATATTATATCGATAATGACAGAACGTATTTTCTTGTGAGACTTCTGCGTGTGTAATAGCCCGTAATGGGGAATTAATAAGTAGTTTCATGGAACTTACAATGCCATTTGCGGTCTTACGGTTAATTCCTATTTTAATATATTTCCTCATGACTCGATAGAGAATTCTTCATATCCGACCGCATTATGTCAAATACATATTTCAGTTGTTCTGTATTCTAAATAATCAGTACTTTTTCTTCAATAATAAATCTTCTTCTGAATTTCAATTATTTTATTCTAACATCTCAAATATTTCCACAAATACAGGATTATTTGGATTTAATATATAAAAATATTAAGCACGTAATGATAATAATCCCAGATCCATTTTAAATCAGCTATTCACTGATTCCATGCTCACTGTGCCCTACTATATCAATATTTACTGAATTCCCCATATGATTGAGAAGATGCGCTAGCATTTTCCTTTCTGAGGATTATTCTGTCCTAAATTCACCACAAGTGTGTTCTGTTTTTCATTTGTGAAAAAAAAATTAGGATGTTTATAAATATATGTCCCAGTTTTGCAGATTTATCAAAAGAAGGCAAAATAAAGCACAATCTTGTTGCTCATTGTAAGTCAAAAATAACAATAAATGCACTAAAAATAATGCTCAGTGCTCCATATACACGAAGAATATCGAATCAATACGATTACTCATTACACATTTTATCAGCATGCCTGATGTAATGCCTTGAAATGATGCTTATGCGTGTATATGGGTGTTATAACTTATAATTACTACCCGTAATTTCAACAGTTAAAATATATTAACTAATTTATCTAAAGTAAAACGCATCCTTTGCCCATCTGAGGAAAAGAAAATTACTCATATCTTTGATTCTCATCTAAAAACGAATTCTCAAAAAAGACCCGCTTATTCTTCCAATATCTCTTAATTTACAGTACACGTAAAAACTAAAAAAAGAAAAAACAAAACAAAAACGGCAGATGTTTTTTAGGAAAAATTCTCTAATAGAATCCCTTGCTCCATCTGGTGAAAAAACAAATTGGAATTCTCAGATTCCCACATTTTTAATTGACAATTAAAAACCAAAGTCAGGTTTTAGACCGGTCACATGAGCACACTTCCAGTTTTGTAGAGTTTCCGCATTGGACGAGTCAGAATACCGTGACGAGTTTTCACCTTCCCACTCTAACACGCCCATCTCTGCTCTTGCACAAATCTTGAACGCGTGCAATAGTCCAGTTGATACGCTTTGTATTCTCTGCATCAACCAGCACAATGCACCCAACTTTCACATCACAGCTCCTCTGCCCGTGTCTCTGGCCAAGTTGCCTCAAGTACTCTTTACGGAATCAACTGCGAAGGTGTAAGCCTCTCGTACTTTGTTCAATGACAGGTGAAATAGAAGAATTTCTAGTGGTTTAGACGTCAACATTTTGCAACGCAGGCATTGACGCACGACAAATCTGCCATTTCGTTTGGTGGACAAAATCTAGTATTCTTCTCGAAGCATAATAGTTAGGGCTTGAACTCCAACATGACTGTTTTTGAAATCCCTAACCAACCAAGATAATCCCTAATGCTTTATCGGCAGGAGATTGGGTAAGGAATGCGATCTTATCGTTAGCAGAATTGGGTTAAAAAAAAGCGAACTGATCATTTCTCTCAACTATTTTGGTTTTCTCTCAAATTAAACCACTTTCATCTCCCTCAGTTGAGGAACAGTTGACCGAATCTCCGGCTACTGGAAAACCCTCCCTCTGAGCGAGCAAAAGGAGTCCGTTCTTAGATTTCTGAATCCCAATTGCGCTCAAAAATGATTCTTTAACGGCATTTAGTTTACAGCAATTAGCGATAAATCTTTTTACCCAGCCAAAATTTTCACTATTTTAGAGAATTCAGAATATTTTTCATGCCATCTGGGCTCACTATTTACATTAATATTGAAATTTAAGCTGGCTCTTTCTTTCATTTCTATGCAAACTAAGCTTTCAATCGGTTCAACATCTGCAGTTGACCACCTTTCTCGAAGACCTTTTAGCTAAACAGGTCCATATAAACAATTGGATTCGATAAACCGTGTAGGGGAGCAGCCTTGAGAAGGAATATCTGCGGAATACAAATTAGTCAGTACATTGTACCACTGGGTTTCGTTAGTGACAGTGCAAATTCTCCTCACTCGATTTACACAAAAGTTCCTCAAATGTTATTTCTCTTCATCCAAAATAATGCTGTAGTAGAATCAATCCAAAAGTATTTTAGGTTGCGTTCCAAAGAAAGAGATTCAATAACATTTTGGACAAACGTGCACCCAGAACGCAAGTCATTAATTGTAAACGTGGAATGGTAAGTCTTTTTATCGGGGTTACCCTTGAATTGGCTGCTGCTAAATTTATAAACACTTCGCCATTTTCTTCGCATCTGAGAAATATTACAACTTCGTAAGTGTGTTGAATTGCACCACAAAAAAATATGAAGGGGCCAATCCTTTTTAAAGTCAAAACCTAATCGTTGGGTTTCCCAAATTGAAATCGGTGAGGTTTTCTAACGCATTGCGCCATTTCAAAAACTTATTCTTAACCTCTTCTGGTAATAGGGCATCCCAATCTGCTTTTATCGCCCAAATTTCTTGCAATAACAGCTTTGAGGGTAACATTATGGGAACCAAGAAACCGAAAAAATCAAAAAAAGTTGTGTCAGCGGCAAAATTTTCTTTTTCGAGAAATTTCCCTAAAGTGGTATAGTACTAACCTTGATGGAAAGACTGTATTCCTTCTTAATTCATAAAACCCCTAAAACTGATATTGGGTCTTCTGAACATTCAGATTTCAATCCTTTAATCTTTGAGATAGCAATATCTTCTCTTAGACCACACATCCACATTCTTAAATCCATTTTTGCCTGAGTTAGAAAGTCTGTAGATGTTACAATAAAGTTCTCAAGTCCTGCTAGATCATTTAACCGATGCTACACTGTTATCAACGTATAAGGACTGAGTCAACTTTCGTGCAATTGACTTTTCTTCATCTGGGATTTCGGACAAGTGAAATGAAACAATTACTCCTAACAAAAATGGACTAAAGGTTATCACAAATACAATCTTAGCATGGCGATAAAATTTCATAACATTTTCTTCCCCCACCATAAGAATTCTTAAAAATTCAAATCTTCTTCTCTGATATTTATTTGTAAAAAAGCGTAACCCTTATACACTTCTCTCGAAATCTCAATAAATTTGAAGGAATCTCTTCAGTCAAATTTGGTCCTTTAAATAAACAATCGTTCACCGAAGGAAATCTGCCAACTTTCCAACGTGATTCGGAAAATTAGTCTTATTTTGGTCTATCTAGTTTAAACACTGGGTGATGGGGCAGGTAGTGTTCCTTTAACTTATACGGAGCCACCTCAATAACTCCCTCGCTCTCCCATTACTAAAAACTTTGTTATAATCCTCATACTTGTTAAGAGACTCCAGTTTTCTGGTGACACTAAATAGTCTCTTTTCTGTGACATGACGATTTGACGGCAATTCTAGGTTTTCCTTAACCAAGGTAGGCCTACGCAATATCGAATATCATCGTTTCTTGTGAGAGAATATAAAAGCTGCTCCCTAATCGTTTCCTCCTGGCCCCTTTTTGTTATACTCTGTTGCTAATCTAAAATGCCAATTGCTTCCCAACTATAAAGATCCGCGATATGCTTGTCTCTGACTGCTAAATTTGCACACACAAGAGACGTGCGTGTACTATCAGCAAAACTATCTAAAGTGCCACAAACCAACCAACTCAATTTCGTACAAACAGCAGTTAATCCTTCATTCAATTGCTCACATGCCCTGTATGAATCTTGTCTTAAACGTCACTTCCAACTAGCATTTCAATTTTGGGACAGTCTGGCTCCATGTCTGATAGCTTAATAAGATTGCGCTTTAATTCTTTAAAAATTGAACCCTTATGAAGACATGATATATTGCCGCAAATGACTTTCTGATACCAAAACTCGGATTCGAACTATTCACGATTACTTTTGTTCATAGAATACAATTTCACTCGGTACTTATTGTGGGACTTTGGGCTGGTATGCGTTCCTCCAAACAAAGTCGAGACAAAGTCTCTTTGGAAACAATGGGCAGCCCCAGATCAACCGCTAAAGATTTTGAAACATAAGATTTTTGTGAACCACAATCTAGCATGATTCTACAAGTTTTAGTCTTATTGGTGCCTACAACTTTTACTTTTAATGTCATTAAAGCCACCTCTAAAGTGCACATCTGCCTTCATGTTTGAACTTCTGTTACATTATGTTTAGACATTATGTTTATGTTGTTTTACATTATGTTCTGTTACATTATTTAGAGCCAAAAATTTTAGGTAACATTTCTTATCATTAATTTTATCTATTTTTTTCTTCTAATGTTAACAGACGCGACTCATAACAATTTTTACTTTCATGTGATTTACTACAAAAAATGCAAGTGCTATCCTTCGTAGTGAGAAACCCACTGGCAGCTGGGATATTAGCCTTATTTCTAAACTTAATTTTATTCATATTTTCCCTCTTGGACTAAGAGGTTTCTTTTCGAACATTACCCTCAAATCTACTACGTGCCTAATTTAGTCTCTCCTCCCCCTGGACTTCCGTTTTTAAAAATTCAATAAGATTTGTAAGGCGAGAAGTCTCTATTCCTCGTTCTTGACTTCTCTGCCACGCTCTTAACATGTCTTCGTTAAAACACGATTCCGTCATTGGGTATAACCATGAGGGATTTGATTTTGAATTTAAGCCCAAAGAGTCTAACGCCCTCAAGTGAACTTCCAAATCATCAAAAAGTTTGTCAAGGGGTAACTTATCTCTAGTATCAACTTTAACATTTGAAATAATTAGTTTAATCAACTCTCTAACATTAACTTCAATTAACAATTCTAATTTACCAAAACACTCTTTGAGAGCATCAATAGCGCTGCCAGAGTTAGCTGATGTTACCGGATAACTATCGATAAATTCCTTAGCTCGTGACACGTCTTTCATACCTTGTACGAGGTAAGAAAATGTGTCACTGTCACGCGGATCAGCGCCATTATGGATTTTTTCAAATTGGGACCAGAATGGAAGCCAATTAATTAAATTGCCTTAAAATTTCTTCAATTCTATTTTCGAGAGTTTATACGACTTCATTTTACTGTATGAAATATTACTTCCCTCAACTGATCTGATCTCAACATTTAAATTATTTACAATACCTAACTTTTCATTAATTTGACGAGATAGAGTAATGTATTCATCCGAATAAACTTTCCTGCTTTCCATTTGTTTCAAAACTTCATCCTGCCTGGCTCCTCCGCTTTTATCTAAAAAACCCAAAAAATTTCTTATCTAACATATTATTTAATTCAACATTTAAATTAAAACTTTCAATAATTTATCTCATTTATATCGCAATCCTCTTTCAATAACTCAGCTTTAAGGAAATCATCCGTTTTAGCAAATGACGTCTGAAATCCCCTTCCTTTTAAGAGGTTACATTACAAATTTTTGAAAGTTTACAAAATATGATTCTAAATTTTATTAGTACAAATAAAACTAAACTGATAAAACAATTAATATTCGTACTAACAATAAGAAGCACAGCAAAAAATTGTAACTGTCAACAAATAGTAATGCATAGAAAACTACTTACAGAAATCTGAAACGGAACCGAAATAAAACTAGACATGTCGTATCCGATCACGGATGCCAAAAACGCTATAAATTATAATTATTACCCGTAATTTCATCAGGGAAAATATATTAACTAATTTATCTAAAGTAAAACGCATCTTTTGCTTATCAGAGGAATATAAATTCCACATACCTTTGATTCTCCACCTAAAAATGAATCCTCAAAAAAAGTCACGCTTACTTTTCCAACATCTCTCGGTTACATTAAAACAAGACAAATAATAATAAAAAACGAACGTCAGATGTTTTTCTCAGAAAAATTCTCTAATGAACCTCTTACTCCATCTGGTGAACCACAAATTGGAATTCGCAACTATGGGAATATTTGATTTTTTTCTTAGGCTGCATCATACAGCAAATGTTTGTTACCGCAGTCAACTAATGTTGATTGCGGTGGAACAATCTGCAACTTGAGATTTGTATATTTTCAGGCTTTCAATGCATCTCATTTGAGATGCTGAAAAGGTATGGAATGAGATATTGTATCATCTTGTTTTCTGCCGTATTTTGTACCATGCTCACAGTAAATATTTATAACTGTGTGGAATTTAAATCTGCAGCTGCTTTTTGTAATTTACAAAAAACAACACGGTTATACTTTGTTTTCTTTTATTTTAATAGCCTTGAAAAGCTGTGATATTCATTTAAAAACGTCCAATAACTTCTTTACTGGAAGAAGGCTTCAAATTTCTTTAAATACCTTCACTAAGAAATAACTTATATAGTTTTTTACTCTACTTAAAAACTGCAATTTTTAAATATGTTTTTTACATTGAAAAATAGAGTAACAAAAAGTTTAAAATATAATAAAATAATTTTTCATAGAATGAGGCAAAAAATTGCCGCTTTGAAAAAGTTTTTGATTATACTTTAAAGTAATGAAATGTATCGTAAACAACTCAAATTGAGAGAATTAAAATGCTTTTTTGAAACAAAAATAAACATTAATATAGAAATTTGTGAATTATATTCTATTTTGAAGTTTCATTGCGCAATTTTTATTCCTAAAGTGATGTATGGTTTGTTTATCAAATTTAATCACTTATTTATTAAATAATTCTTAAAGTTATAAGATTGTTTTAAATATTATAATTTCCCTTTTATTTATTAAAGTTATTTATTTAATTTATGATGTAATATTTATTATAATTAATAAATAAATCTTCATTTATGGCTTTAGTTAAAGAAAAAACATTTATTTTTTATTGCTGTACTCCTTTTTAGACTCCGTTTTCCTGAATTCTAATTGTGAATTCGTTCAATTGGGATTCCATCCATTTTGAATTAGCCTATTTACTCTATATTTATAAAAGTCTATAGAAGAACTCATCTTTTGCAAGAAAAATGACCCTCCATCAAACAACAATTTTTAGGGATTCATCATTGTTGACAAAGTATTACATTAATATACCAAAAAATAATAAAGGAATTAGTAGGAAGATTTTTAAATAAATATTACAGATAGCACGACTTTTTTAGAATTTATGCTAAAATATCCCGCGTTTTCCTGGGGACGAATATGATGTTGATGTTTTGAAGATCTTTAAAACAGCTGAAGCGACTGGCTTGTTTAGAGAAAAGTACTCAATGTGATGTTTTTTAACCCTTTATCTACTGACGGTACATATAAGTACCATTTAAATCTGGATTATATTTTCGTAATATGACTATTTTTGCCGATGGTATTCTAAAAAACACGGATAATGTTACTCAAATAGCAAGAAGTTAATATAAGCTAAAAGTAGGGATGAAAAATATTTAATCAATAATTGAATTGAAATATTTTTATCAATTAAAATTTTTCTCTTGGGTTCTCTGGTATTATTCTGCAAGGAAACTTAACTACTGGTACAAAAATGAAGTTGAAAAATTGATGTCAACATAATTCAATAGATAAAAGGTTGAATGTCTGAATTTTTTACTAATGAATAAGTGTAAGTGATTGCTCTCAAATGAATATTCCTTTCATTATTTAGAACAGTGTTGTTTATAGTTCATTTAAAAAAAATCGGATTTGGGGATTATGGATATTCTTATATTCTCACCTTTGAGTTTCATTTGAGTTTGTTAACAACAGAATAAAAATATTTTACGTCTTTCTTTAATAAATAAATTGTAATGTGGATGCAAGCTAGATTTAAACATAATAACCAGGAACAGAAAACAGATAAAATATGTGATTTCAAATATCTATTTGAATAAGATTAAAATAATTCTTTAGTTTTTATAAGAAGATGGAACAATAGAAACACATAGGCGAAAAGAATGAGATCTGAAGAGGTGAAGCCATATATACATTTTGCCAATTGGTGCATATGAACGGAAAGAAAATGCACTGCTTCAGGCGGAAGCCTTCAAGTTCTTTCTGTTTTGAGAATAAATATCCTGATGACGGAGAAAAAATACTAATCTCTTTATTAGAAAATCTAGTGCCCGAGGTCGAAGTTCAAGCATGCTTGTATATGGAATGGAAAGGTCACGAATTCTGCTATCTTCGACTCCGCCAGCCAGCTGGGCGTCTCGTCGCCACCTGTTCGCTAGCTGCTGAATGACAACAAAAATCAAGTAAAACAAATGACAAACATTGCGATTCAAGCAGTTTGGAGCAACGATGGTAACTCAGATTTATTTCTCGTTTTCTATCTACAGTAGATGATTCCATCTGTCAAAACTTTTACTTTTGAAAGAGACCGACAACAAGTGTGGCATGAAAATCACATGTTGCATTCGATCGCTTCTAAATAAAGCGGAAAGTCTTAATATCAGTGACGAGTCATGTTAGGACAACTCGCTTTCATTACGTTGCCCAAGACCGCATTTGGCAGTTGAATGTGCTTAAGACAAACAATAGTATAAGCAATGCTAGCTAAATTAATCCTTTAGTTTGGTTTTGATGAGCGGAAGCATACATGAATATTCCTATTTTTTGTTCGATAATTTCATAACATAATTACTAAGAAAAGAAAAAAATCTTTAAATAGAAGGAGAGCTGATAAACACTAAACTGGACGCATCTTACAACTTTTATAGCTGCATAGCCATGAAAGTTCATTTACTTATGTCCGTATTATTCAGAATTTGAAATACCATGAAGGGTCAAAATAAAATATTTTCTATTGCTTGTAAAAACACAATGCCCTTCGGACAAATTATTCTATTCATTTCATTAAAAACTAATTTCTGAGAATAGAAAAAATTATATACTTAGGCAATTATCAACAACTACCGACTTTGATACCTAAATAGAAGCTCATTTATTGCATTTCCTAGTTGGCTTTGATCTTAAGATAGCATGAATTGTCCTATAGAGTTGCCTTTTCCCCCTTCAAAAATTAGGATGAAGTCTTTTTGGGGGAAGGTGAGGGCAAAAGAATTAGCACCTTCAGCACAATTTCAAATGATAGTTCCCAGTAGAAATATAGTTTGATACTTATTATAATTCATTTGATTTAAGTAACAGTTTTAGAATAAGCTGTTTCTGAAAAGAAGATTCGTTAATAAAGAACTTCTAATTTACTTTCTAACAGCTTTGTCTTATGTACTATTTATTTAAATGATATTGTCTGTTTCGGGATTATGCTGCTGTTTTGATTCAATTTAGATTCCTCAGAATAATTCTGTTACGAATGTAATCTAGTATTTTTATCAGAATTAGCAACTTCTATGAGAGACTGAATTTAAGCTTAAAAACATGAAAACTCACTTCACATAAAATGGCGAGTTATTATATAATTTGTTCTTTTAAGTTTTCATGGAAATAGAAGACTTAAAATTACAAAGGTATATTACTCAATCATTAATTTTTTTAAATTTCATTTCCGTTAAATTAACTTTTTAACTTTCCTGTCCAATATCAAAACTAACTCCTGGATCAAATATCTTCCTTTATTCTTGATATGACATAGTTGGCATATAATGACCAAAAGTTTTTATAAATTTGTTATTAATATTATTTTTATAAATTTTCTAATTTCTTTGTACATTCTTGGCCATTAATGTAAATTGACCATTAAAATAAATTAATAAAATGGCCACCCGGAAGGAATGATCTGATGAACGCCAAAATTGCATGACAGGAAGTATGGGTTAGGATATGCAAATAATTAGTATCATTAGTATTTCAGCGCATTTGGATGAAACGGGAGGGAGAAATGACATCTGAAACACTGCATAAAAAGTTATATAGCTGATTTTTTCATTCGGAAAGAGCTTTGTAAGGTTGAAGTTTTCTCAGAATCTAGTGTTATGCCTCGAATAATTGCTTACCAGCAACAATGAATAGAAGTCGGATAGAGAATTCCATAGAGGCAGGATCGTTGTCTAATCGAGACTGTGGATTATCGTTCCCTGATATCGCCCGCCGTATTCGCCGAAATCCAACCACTGTCGTGCGAATATGGCATCAATGGATTACTGAGTGTTATATTGAACGTCGCCGGCTTGCTGGCACAGAGGTAGCGCGTCTGCCTCGTGTTCTGGAGGTCCCGGGTTCGAGTCCCGGTTCGGGCATGGTTGTTCTTCTGTGTGCTATCCGTGAGATGTGTGAATGTGCCCCCCTGTAAAAAGGGGCTGTGCAAGCGTATGTGTGTGTGTGTGTGTGTGTGTGTGTTTCATCTTCATATGACCTAGACATCAGACTTCTGCCCTCGGGTGCTCAGGGGTTCATACCCTCAGAAGCTACTGCACCCCTCTTTCCGCGGTAAAAAAAAAGCGGACAAGACATCATCATATTGAACGTCATGCAGGATTTTAACATCCTCCCACGATTAACGCCCGAGAGGACAGACATATTGTGAGGTCGGCTTTGCAAAACCGTACAACTATACAACGGACCATTAGTCAGGGAATCGTAATGTTTGCTGCACACACAGTATTTGCTCGAACGGTGCAATGAAGTATGTAGCAGCATGGATTATCAGCACGATGACTAATACTCTGGATTCCCTTGCTAATGTGGTATATAGAGAGACAGCAACTCTCATGCGCTGAACGACAAAGCTGTATACATGAATGACGCAATGTCGTCTTTTCAGACTGCTTGCAGTATTCTGATGGCACCTTTTGCTATTGTTTGGGCAGCTAATGGGTACATGCAATCATATCTCTTGTTCGTATCAACTGTAATTTGAACTCAGATCGGTACATTTTTGACATCTTACGCCCTATCTTCGAAATATGCAAGTGCCATCGTCCAACAAGATAGCGCAAAATCGCATGTTATACGTCATGTTCTGACCTTTCCCGATATACAGGGTATTCGATTGTTTCCCTGGCTTACATGGTCCCCAGATCTCATCACCCATTAAAAGCATCTGGTCATGGGTTACTGAGCGACTGACCTACCATCCCTCTTCAGCTAATACAGCTGATAAATTGTGACATAGACTAGAAGCAACATGGAATTAGTCACCCATTTTTTTCATCCGATCTCAGATCTCATCCATGCCTAACCGGGTAAAGGGCATTTTAGCTGACAGTGGTGGTAGCTGTTTTTACTTATTTCACAGCCCTGTAAACCCCCAAACTGCTTACAAATTTAATCATTTCGTCTTCATGCCATACTGTTTACGTACAATAAATATCTTTTTTTATATTTGCTTTCCTTCATGGTTAGATAGTGGCTAGTAGTATTCGTATGGGAAATAGAATGGTAGTCTCTTCATAATTTTTAGCCTTTCGATAATTTTCTTAATTAGGACATCTTTAATTACTTGCAAAATTTAAGATTGAAACTAGAATGAAATATTAGGTGATAGCGGTACCCAGGTGATAGAGACACTATTAGATAACTGAGTTTTCTATGCCATTATTTTAGCAATAGTAAGAACATGGAAGAATTGTGTTCTTTCCAGGATTCAGAATTATGAGTTAGATGTGGAAAATACGAAGTTTCATTCAAAATTTACATTCCAAAACGGAATGTTTATTTAATTGAATTGAACTAAATGCAGTAATATTAGCAGAAAAGTTGTAACTAATTCGCACATAGTTAGGCAATATAGAGTTTTTTGTGTTGACTTTCAAATATAGTGGAAAACAGATTTTGGATTCACTTCATTTTAAACAGCTGCGTTCAAAATCTGATTTTGAAAAAAAGATGTCATCCAAAATCAAATTTTGTACTAAAGCAATTTTGAACTACAACAAGTAAATTGTGGACGTTTACGTGACTTATTGCGTTTCTTAATTATCTCGTTCACGGATATGCGAATAAATAAATAAACATCTTGACCCTCTTTCGCGTGCTTGGTTTTAAATTCAAAACATATCTATAGTTTGGGTGCTGAAACCAAATTTCATATAATTCATTCGGTGTGTTTTGAAGGACTGTCAGACATGCGGATTAGCAAGTTCTTTGCGTAATTAGTATCAGCGATTTATTTGAGATATTATGGACAAGTGTTTACGGCAAAGCTCCCTTAGACAGGTGTCACTAAAATTTCATAGAAATTCATGGTTATGCTATAAAACCAAGTAAGAAATTACATCTATTCATCTCAATGTATTTACTATTGATTTCGTTCATAGACAGACAGACATGATTCCAAAAATAATTTTATTATTCAAAAATGATGTCAAAAACTTACAGATTCTTCCAAATGGTACTGAAATTTCGGTGATTTCAATAATTTGAATATTTTAAGAAAGTAATAATTTAATAATTTGGAGTTTTTTCATACATTCTTGCATCTCAAGCGTGCTATTGCTCATCCATAACAATATCAAACAACGAATTCCTTGATGATATGCGCAGTTTTGTATTCATCCATTTAATTTAGGTCAATTCATGAATATATATAATTATCATTATCTTGTTTTTCAAAAGCTTTAATGTTTAATAATTGCCTTAAAGGCAATTATCCGACTGTATATAGCTGCCTTCAATTTTCAAATAGAGCTAGGCTAAATTTTTATTTCATTTTAATTGATAAGCACAGTAAACCTTCCTTCTTTTTATTACAGTAACCACCAAGTAAATAAAAAAATTAAGATTTCTGATTAACTACGTAAGAAGCATTTTCTTTTTATTTTAGAATTTAAATATGGTCGAAATCATGAATCTTAACATATTCATTTCTTTCCTGATAATTCTTCATTAAGTTTTCGAAGTCAATAGAAATACAGTTAACTTATTTCAATAGGATAATACTTCAAATTTTAAGTCCGATCTTTCAAACCTATCCCTTTAAGAAAAAATATTTTTTGTTCTTTGATTTAAAATTCTAGCTGTTAGTTGTAAATTGTAAGCGATATTTAACTATTAAATCAGATCTTAAGGATACGGAGTGCAATTGTTTCTCTCCAGCATCAATTTCTCAAGTATCTCGAGATAGCTTGCCCGTCAGTTTCAAGGCCTATCCTCTAACTTTATTAAGAAAAAGTTCAGTTCATACGTTTTCGCTTTTACTTAAACGAAAACGATTAGTAAATGCTACCGGAGGACTGACTCCCTTTGAGTTTATTGAATATTAAATTATATTTTACATTTTCTGTTCAGCTTAGCGATAGAGTCAAGAGAATCGAGAACGCCATTCGGATTTCTTCCCATTAACCTGTTAGGTCAAAAATTTGATGTATTTCTTCGTTAGCCTACCTGTTACGATTTTACTTTTTCGTATGCCAAATTTACAAAGAAAAAATTTACCAAACTTGTAGATTTGTTGTCAAATTTTGAGCAAAATCCACTCAGAAAAAATCTGTATCCTACTGTTGAAATAGAAGTTCACTCGATAACTACGAAAAAAAGAAGAAAAAAAAAAGAACGAGATTGATAAAAAATTTTTATGCAAGTTTACCATATATGGTGTAGACGCTTATCTCATTTTGAGACAAATATAATAAGGGGTTGACAGTCTGTCGGTTTGTGCTTTCAGTCGCATATAAGAGCAATAATTCAAACAAAGAAATAATTCAAATTCTATCACATTTAGTATGTGATTTTGTGTCTAAAATTGTAATTTTAAGTGAAATTTTGATCTTAATTTGCCGGAAAAAAGGCATCCAAAATGTATAGTCGATAATAGGGTAATTTTGTATTAACTGCATCCCCGTGATTAGTTTTAAAAAATCCCATTCTAATAGGCCTTTTCATAAGTCTTATTCGACAATGACCTGCGGTTAATTATCCGAAAGTACGTTTGCCAGAGTATACGAGGAAATTTCAGACATTTCCATTAGTTTGGTGATTGTATTCAAGCATGCACGAACAGACAAATATAGGAACGGTGTTTTTGTTTAGGTATTTTTTTTTACATTCGGCTTAGATTTAGAATTCTAATAATAAAACCATATATAAAATTTTATTTTTCTAGCTCGATGCAATTTTGAATGATTGGACACAAACGAATAGATAAACAGATATTCCGTATTTCAATGCATTTTAATAGATTTTCAAATTAAGTTTAAAAACTGTTGCTAAATTTCATCGGTTTAATTTATTTGGTTGTGTCGATTTACCAGATTTACAGAAAGGCAACTACAATTACTAAAATGACCTTTCCACATTTTATACCCACCTACGGCCCAAACCTTTAGAAATGCAGTGATCTGCCGAAGTCTGGGTGCAGAATATTTTTATAATTATTATATATCATCTCTGTATATTTTGTAAGTGAGAAAGCAAAATTTTACAAAAAAAAAACAAAACTTGCGACTTTAGAAATGAAGCCCATTTTGTCTCAATCCATATTTTTGAAAGTCATACTAATTGTTGACTAAGTTCAATCAATATTGTTATGAATTTTGTGTAAATTAGATGTAAATATAAAAAATATTCATGAATTTTTGTGTAAATATTCGTAAATAGTTTAATTATATAAAATTAATTGTAATAGAATCGCACATCAGCGAGAAAAGACCGTTCTAAGGGGATTTACAACAAAGGATCGCCATGTTTGACTAATTTAGTGATGTAGGAGTGTTGACGACGTAATGAGACGCTAATAGTTTTTAATACACGCTAAAATGTGTAGTAGAAGCTAAGAAATAATGATTTGTTCTCAGAGAGTATTTCAGGAAGTTCCACAGTTGCCTGGAAAGAGCGCGTCGTTTCGGAGTTTGACCGGCACACTTAAGTGGGGCACTATTTAGCCTTTTATGGGTCGAATTTTTGTTTTAACCCCCAAAAATTGTGAGAATGAAAAATCAGAAATTATTAGCCTATTTATGCAAATGAAAATTTTTCAAGTGCAAATTTTTGCGTTTAAACACTTTTATTACGTTATAATCATTATGTGACTTTCAAGTCACACCGGCCAATAAAATTTGCACTTCTGTATATAATAACTCATCTGTGAAAGTCCATAAAACAATTTACATGTGGTGTAAGGCATAAATGTCTATGCATCCATAATAATTGTTTGGTAAACACTGACAAAAGCACAAATAATTTCCATTGGATCTAATGGTTTCACGTAGTTTTACTGCCAACAGTTATTATTTTGTTATTTCGGGTTGATGAGCCTAGCAATTGTCATGAATGCTAGTATTGATTGCGTTTGCAATGTCATAGAGTTAAGATTTATGCGCCATCTCTTGAAAAAAGATATAATTATTTTGTAAACTGTTGATAAATTGAAATGTGACCTGAAAGTTACACGGACCTATAAAATGTTGAAAGGCGTGGCTTCAGAGGGGATCAGACCAGTTAGGAAAACAAGCTACGTTAGTTGACTTAGCCTGAGGGAGCGGCTTTTCTCTTTTTGACGCGCGTTCAATGGCTTTGCTTTTAACCGAGATTAGAGGAATAATTAGAGTTAATTCGCTTGGAATTTGTTTCGAATATTTAATACGAATTTTCATTGACAATAAAGTTTGCATCTTCGCATCGTTCAAGTTTGAGAATTATTCGTAACAATATTCATTATAATGAACACGATGTTCAATCAATAGTGAATTTCTAAACCGTTAGAAATAGTAAAAATTTAAAACTTAAAAAATTCTCTGAGTGGCGTAAAGATTTGTATATGATGATGTTTTAATCAATAAATGTACTTCTGAAAAAATTACGATGTCCAAATTTGTATATATTTTTACGTTTCTGTTTGTCATACTTAATAAAATACTCTTGATTCATTCACCTTTTAAACAAAGATGTTACACACTGCTGAGACTAAATAAACGTTTAGACTCGACAAAAAATACTCTGAAAAATTAGGAATTTTTATCACATTTTAAAGAATGGTTTTGAATTTACATTCGTTCGATGTAATTCTATGTAATGCTATGTAATATATTTTTTTTTTCAGTTATCAGAGCCTAACTCTACTGCAACTGAGTATAATGCCATATATTTTGTACTAATCTTAATATATATAAATTACGTGTCACGTTGTTTGTCCGCGATGGACTCCTAAACTACTGAACCAATTTTAATAAGATTTACACGCCAGTTCCAGTTTGATCCAACTTAAAAGATAGGATAGTTTATTTTTCGAAATATCAATTAGTTCGGGAGAAATGAATTAAAACCCATTAATTTCAGTTAAATTTAACCCTGTAATGCTACTTTCCGAGTGAAACACGGCCTTCCGGAGAAGCGAATGCTTATGCATCCCGTTTCGTCCCGTAAAACAGAGTTTTTTAAATTGCCATCGTTACGCGTCCGTTCAACTTATACTCAATATCGCAGTGGAATCGGATGGACTTTCTATCGCAGAACACGGAGGTATAATTTTTTTTATGAAATATCGACGCAAAAATTAAATATCGATTTTTTTTAAAAAAGGTCAATTTTGACGGGTCTATTTCTTGAACGGCCCTGTAAAATAGACGCTTAGCTGGAAAAACACAGAAAATATGTTTCCTGAAAGACAATACGATGTAGTATTCTGCAATACAATTTAAAAAATCAAATTTTTAAAACTGAATTTTTTGCAAATTTTTTAACGAAGAGGCGAAATTTCGCTTTAATATTTAATTACACCGAAACTTTTCAAGATAACTTAATCAAATTTTTTTTACGTAAAATTCGATAATTTTTTCAAAATCGTGTGAAAGATTGTAAAAATCTGATAGAAAATTGTGCATTTAAAAATTATTTTGTCGTTTATTGGGTTTTCCTCTTCAACATTACAAATCTAATTCATTGATAAATAAAAATGAGACTAAATTTTTTATATATAATTTGACATTGCTTTGGCACACCCTGATCAATTTTGAAAACAATCCTGCTAAAATTACGCGTCTTATAAATTCATTCCAGGTTTTCCACCTTCCATACTTCTCCTGAAAGTTGGGACACCAGTAATGCTACTACGAAACCTTTGTCCATCAAAGTTATACAATGGCACCCAACTACAAGTGACTAGACTTATAAGTATGTAATCGAAGCTACGATAATTACTAGATGTGCTCGAGGAGTGTTGGTTTTAATACCCCGCAGTCCACTAATTTCCGTCGGACTATCCTTTTGAATTTAGAAGAGTGCAGTTTCCTGTAAAAGTTTGCTTTGCAATAACCGTTAATAAGTCACAAGGACAGAAATTAAACGTAGCAGGGATCGATTTAAGAAGAGACTGTTTTTCACACGGCCAATTTTATGTAGCTTTCTCCAGAGTCAGTTCATCTAGCAGCTTAATCATTTTAGAATCAGATTTAAAAAACCCGAAAATGTTGTATACAAAGAAGTTCTTGCTTAAACATAGGTATAACAATAAAATGTGGATGGCTTGCGTTTATAAAGAAAATCAATACTTTAAAAGGATCGTTAAGAACAAGGGTGTATATATAAGGAGTCCAGAGACCCTCCCAAAATTAGAAAAAATTATAGGTAATAAGTAATTATTATAAGGGAGTTTCGTAACTAAGTGCTCGGAGAACTGTTATCCTCCGCTAATTCCATTACCCGAGCAATGCCGGGTGCGGGAATGCTAGTATAATATATATTTTGGATTAATAAATTGTTTTAAATTCATTGTTGCACTAATAAAAGTATTTTTTTATTTATTTTAATCTTCATATTTCATTATTAGAAACATTGCAGCCTCTTAAAATATATTTTTTCCAATTCATCAACAGGCTCGCCACCAATTTCACTCAAAAATCAGATAAAATTAATTCATTAACTGCCATTTAACTTCTAAAATGTCAATGTATTGCATTCTTATCAGGATACACCACATTCCAGAACGTATCAGAATAGGAGGGGAAAAGTGATAACATTATTTCGTCTCAAAACATTAATAACAAGTCACTTTAACTAAAATTGATTTAAAGTGACGGTAAAATTAGGCTTAGCGTTAGAAGAAACTAAAATAAATTTGAATTAACAAAATACACAAATATTTACGAAAACGAAAAAACCTTTTACTCTTTTTTAATAAAATTAAATTTTTGATAAATTTAATCTTTTATTTTGGATCAACTATATTTTTTCACTTTGTTATTGATGCTATATTATTGTGAATAGGCTGTAATTTCGTTTTAGTTAGAAATAGTTTAATTTTAAATTACTACAATGAAGTTAATTTTCTGAAGCAAGTTTTTTGTACGGAATATTTTAATTATTCATTAAATTTACGGTAAAATTCTGTAAATTTAATAACGACCGCAAAAGGAATAAAACAACCTAAAATAGTTTACTTGAACAACCTAATTACAAAAGAAAACGGACTCTGATTTTAGTTATTTTTATGCATGTGTCTATATCTTTAGCTTAAAGAAAGGAAAAAATTTATTTTGAAAATTCCATTAAAAAGCTTTTCGCAATTTTGTAGCTGATGTTTTTAAAGAGGAGAACAAAATGACAGCGTTTGCATCAAAATGACAGGAGAACAAAATGACAATGAAGATAAATTTAAGATATTTCAGTGGAATGTATGAAAAAAAATGTATTCAGTTTGTTAGAAACCTGGATTTCATTCTTCACTTTGTGTCAAAAATTCTTCAATAAATTTCCTCAAAATACAAAGCATTTCGGAATTAAGATTGACTGAATGATATTGCTTTTATTCGAGGGTTTTAAGTTTAAAAGTGGATTTTACCATCAGTCTTTTTTCACAATATTTTTATTATTAAACTGTAATGTCTTTTATTATAAAAATAATCACATTTCATTATTGGAATTGCAAAGTTTAACAATATGTTGATCGCGGTGACCTAGTAGTAAATTCCCGACAGAGAAACTAGAGAGCTCTAAATTTAAAACTTAGTCTAAGACACTTTTTATCTGACTTTAGATGCCAAACGTTCTCTCTTTGGAGCGGAACATAAGCTTTTATAAGGGGATGCTGGTTAAAACATCATCCTCGTCATCTCTCTTTCAAAATTATTAAATACAAACCTGTAATGTTAGCAATATGAACAAATTTATTAACTTTGCCTAGTACTCCTTTTTAACTTGAATTTTTTGAATATTTAAATGAGAAAAAAATTTCGTGGTATTATCGTCTAATTTTTAATAATCATTTACATTCAAAGCTTTTGATGAATACCTCCAACAATTAGTATTTGATATCTTCTTGAATGCACAACTGTTCCTGTCCTAATTAAAATTATTAAATAATTTTATTTTTTAATAATTAAAAGAAAAAGAAACGTTTCTGGAAAGCTTGACTACACTGTTGTATTAAAAAAAATCTACAGCAGAAACATTACTTTGAACTTTTTCTAATCCACTATTGGTATGCTCCATTGAAATCTTACGTAGAGCTTCAATTGATTAAAAGTATGTAATAGCACAAAAATATGTAAAGAAGAATTGCCAGAATTCGAATATATCCAAATAGAATCGAATGAATGATTAATGAACGAATCATTTAAGAAAAAATACCCAAATGATGCGAAAAGAATTGATGAGGATATTCTAGAACTTCATAAAATTCTTCTATATATTGCAAGACTAGTTAAAAAAAATATCAAAAGTGATATGTCGCTCCATCTGCTTTATTCTTCTGATGTTTTGCTTCAAATAATTTTTGCTTTGATTCTTACAAAGAGATCTTTCGTCGATCAGCTCTAAAGAGGTTCCTGAATTGACTTGTGAATTGAAATGTTTAAATAAAAAACGAAATTCTTTCTTCAAAAGATATAAAGGGAGAAGGTTAATGTAGCTTTTGATGGAAAATACATCGCTTATCCCCCCCAACCCCCAAAAAATCCTTATCCTAATTACAGTGTTATTAGTTAACTTTAATACTCAATTTTCAACATTTGTTTTCGGGAGCCCCACACTATTTTGTCCCTATTTTGTGAAGCAAAGAAATTCTCTATATGTGCGTTAGGTGATATTTTATATTTTGAATACAGATTAGCATAATTTGCATAACGGACTCTTCACCGAAATATTGAAACAAATATATAGAAAAGGATAGCTTTATTCAATCGCAATTCTATAAGTAATACTGATTTTTCGAATCACCCAAAACATTCACCAAAGACGAGCCGACAATTCCATATTAACTAACTCCTTCCGTATTAACAGAAATGTCCATGCCATGAAAGTGCATTGTCGGAATCATAAAATCCTCCTTTAACTCTGCCTGAGACTGCAGGAAATTTGGATCACGGAAAAAGTTCGTTTAGTAAAATTTCAGCTGTTAATTTTTACACAGCACCAAAAGTTTTGCCTTGGCACTTGATTAATAAGCAAAACGCGACTCGCCAATAATTGCTCAAACGTTCAAATATGGATCGAAAGCAAACTGTGATTCTAGAGATTTGACATCCAAAGTTGAAACTCACTATAGAAAGGGAAAGTTTGGAAGCAATAGAAGAAAATTGCTCTCGATCCTTACTTAGGGTTCCCAAAAGAGGATCCCCGAAAGCCAGTCTACCAATGGAAGACATATTGGGACTGGTGTATGAATAAAGCATAATACTTAAGGAAACATTTAAATGTACGCATGAAAACTATTTAAAATTTCAATAGCTTTTCGACAGATGTTGAATAAATCTTTCACTTTAAATATAATCCAACGTCTTTTACTTACTCGAAAATCGGAGGAGTCATATTCATAAACCGAATGGAAAAAAAAACTAAAAATAGAAAATAAAGGAAACAAAGTAAAGCAGTCTATAAATTTCATGTTTTAAAAGAGTAAAATTAGAACAACAGCAAAATCCAAAAAAAAAAAAAAAAACATAAATGATCAATATGAAATTGAATTTTTACTAAGTGCTCAATTTAAATAGATGAAACTAAAAATTTAAATTGTTTTTCCGATTTTAGCTCAATACCATCATTTTAAAGTAAATATGGGCTAAAGAGACGTTTGAATTAAGGAATTCAGTTTGATTCCAGCAAAATTCATTTAATCTGCCTCATTTCCAGAAAGAGAACAGTCTTACTAGGAAGACTAATGAAGGTTTAAAGTGAAATTCAATCTAATTTATTTGTTTGATATTTATTCTTTTAAGAAGTTGAGATTTTATAATACTCAAATGAGGCCAATAATTTATAGTAGACTTTGTACGTACATATCATAGTAAAATTTATTTTACTTATCTTCCTTAATATGAAAAATTTATGGCATTATATATGCACCCAGAAATATACCGATTGCTCAAAGAAATATTCTTAGTAACTCTTTCTTACCATAGATAGCTTTAAGCTTTCTCTTTTGATTTTCCAAAACATACAATGAGAAAGTGCCGTAATCGTTAAATATTTCGAAATTTTGATGAATCCCCTTTTAAATCTTCCTCATTCTCCCCCTCCCCAAACTCCTAATTTCTAGAGTTATGCTTTTCAACTTCTTTATTGTCAAAATTACCCATAGACGCAGCAAGCTAAATATAGCAGAGCATCATAAACAACTACACCAATCGGCCGAAGGCACATGAAAATTTCTGAATAACTAGAACTCCGCAACCGCACTGACGGGAACTATGGTTGAGTACTAAGGGTCATCAACGGCCGCGTTACAATCTCTACCGTAGGAGACACTTTCCGTCATTGATAGGAGGTAATCGACCCCAAACCAGTTATATATCTATACATTTTCAGATCCAACCACCGAAACGGAAATTTCTCATCCCCATATCGGAGGTGCCTCCCCATCCGAGGGCATGCGATCGTAGCATCAAAACTGTGAATTCTGATCAAATTGTTGACAAAATCAGTTAGTGATAAGTCCTCCGTGTGCCTGAATGTGTAAAACATAATAAATACAAACGCAATAAACTAACTTCACGTAATTTAGCATATACCTTCATTACCAGGTTTCCTTTACGACAGATTTTAGACACAATTTTTTAGCATGATGCGATAAAAATCGAACAGATAAAGAAATTAAATCCCAATGAATGTCATTAGAAAACACATTCCTAAATATGCATTAATATCTAAAATATATCATAATATATTGAACTTATCAATGTTTAAATCGCCTTAAAAATATACTAATCAAATGTAATTCACTAATTCACTATATTGTCTGCATAATAAAAGAAAAACAGGAATTAATAGAATACATCACATCACAAATATTCAAATTTTTCATGTACAATAAAGTTCATTCTTACATAAAAAATCCGAAACCAAATGAGTATTAGATTCTTGCAATGAAAGTTATGAAGAATGTGATGTCAGATGCTTCTAATTGAGCATTCCTTTCTGAAGACGTATAAAATTCTTGGGGCGTGCCCTTTCACAGCTTCTTTAAATTTTGCAATTCACCATGATCCCTTTAACAGAAATGACCATAAAATGAAAATCTCCTCCCGTACCTTACACAATCATTTTGAATTGGTGAGCGACACGTCAGTTTGTGGAGGTGATATCTCTCTTTCTCTTTCTCTGTTTTTAGTCAGAACTGTACGTAAGGTAAAAAACAACAACAAATGAAATGACGTGACTTCAACAATTATTTTGTCCTTCACATTTCTTGTTAGTAGGACATTTAATGTCATTATGATAAGTTAATATTTAAAAAATGTGTTTTGTTGTTTACTATCAATACACATTTTAAAAAACTTTAAATACTTATATTTATTCAATTGAGTTCCTAAATACTTTCTCGGTTGTAGAATGTGATTAGTTTAAACACCTAAATATTTAGAAATTTTGTATATGGTTTTTAAATGAATAAGAGTTATATATACAAATTAATTGCTTACTTGAATATAATTTTATTGTTTATAAACTTAATTATTTAGAATTACGGACATAAACAAGAACAAACATAATCAAATCAGCCTTTTAAGAAGGAATCCGCTAATGAAGATCAAGTTATTTAGTAAAATTCACGGGGCTTTGTCGAACCCCGTGAATTATATTATTTCAAGACTGAGATAAAACGAATTCTACTATATCTCACTAACCCCCTTTTAATTTTGATGCTATTTGCCTTATTAAATATAGAGACTAAGGAATCTTCCAAATTGCGAAAGCAATTCGTGATGAAGGATTTTCAGGTACGAAATAAAAAAAATCAAGGAATTAATACAGAGCGATGGCCGAGACATGACGAATGTCGAACTAAATGATCCTAAGCTGCTTTAAAACTATCCATAGAAAATAAGAAGAAAATAAGGTTTTTTGACTTACTGCAGTTTAAACTAATTACTGAAAATAGATGCTGGAGCTATCTGACTACAGGAAATTGACCCCAAAAAGAAAGATGAGGCACTTTATGAGAAACACCGAAAACTTCTACGCTTCTACGCTTTAGCGTAGCTGCTTCTACGCTACGCCAAAATGTTTAAATAGTTACTGCAAAAACAACCAATTTTTAAAAGAATAATTGCTTCAGGTTACTATTTGATAATGATGATGTGTCCGCTTTACAACGGAAGAAGGGATGCAGTAGCTTCTGAGGGCATGAACTCCTGAGCACCCGACGGCAGATAGAACACCGGAGAACAACCATGTCCTGACCGGCACATATAACCGGAACGCCCAAGTGACTATTTATCAAGCAGAAATGGAAATTCAGAAATAAAAAGAAAATGAATTGCTTTTTTTTCTTTCCAATGACATTTAAACTATACCTCCTGTATTTTTTCTATAGTAAGATAACCTTGTGGGACGGGATTTTGTCGTGTATGCAATGTACTAACGATGTTTCTCCTACCCCCAACCATCCCACGTTTGAAAAAGGTTCAGGCAGGGTTTCGCTTTCATTTAAAGCTCGAATCGGCATTTAAAAAAGTTCGGAGTTTTTGTCTATTGCGGAGGAAAAAAGAATGATGGAAAAAAAAGGAAAGAAAAAATGCGCATACAGCTAGGAAGCATTAATTAACACGTATCATGATCAAAACTCAGTTGTTTTATTACAAAATTCGAATCTTATTTGCGCAAGAGGGAATTTTCCTTTTTATACCTTCATGTTTATTTTTGAAGTTTTCTTTGTGACATCCGTTTCCCACGTTTTAAAATAAATACATTAACATTCAATGCTCTTATAAATCACTAAGTTGTTTCTATGCAGTGCTCTGAATAAGGATAGTTTATTTCTAACATTCATAAAATAATAAACCTGAATTCAAAGCTTTTACAAGATTCAACTGTCTTATCCGGCCAGTCCTTAAATTTATATCTATTAAATCAATGCATAGCTTCAGTTGCACTTTTACAATTCTTGTTAATCCAATACAACTGTCTTGTTAATCCAATCCATTCTTGTTAATACAATTCTTGTAATGTCTGATAACTTGGATTGAATTATATTATCATGAATTTTGAATCCTGATTATACAAACGAATACTCGTTTCAGGTTCTTTATCTTTATTCTTGGAACTTTTCGGTGTTATTCGTTTGCTGTGTAATGAAATAGATTTTTAAAAGAAATTATAGAAATTTTAGTCTCTTATGATCACTTTTCCTACAGTGTCTGAAGAAAGATGATTTAATTTTACTACCCGATATTTTCAAAGTAAAAAAAGTAAATCATCAACTATAAATAAATAAATGAAATATAACTATTTAGAATAAGATTCACTTTTCAATTATCTTATAAAACTATTTCTTTTAATTCCACCGTAATAAAAATAGCGGTTCAATTATATTTGGCATATCATCTTTACAAGTGCAATTACCATTTTTAAATGGAAAATTATTCTTCAATCGCTGTTATTGAAGCAATAATAAAAATAAAAATACTCGCATTAGATTCGAAGCAAATATATGGAACTATTTTTAGATTTTAAGGCCAAGGATTAAATTATGACTTCCTCTCTTTCTCTGAAGAAACATATCTACTATTAGAAATTATTTCAAGATTCTTAAGATGAGAAATTTAATTATTCTTGAATTCGATACTGGAAGAAAATTGTTTCTTTCGTAATCAATAATATGCAAATTTTCGGAACGAAGCATGAAAAACGTAATTATGAGATGTTTTTGAACTGAATTAAAAAAATTTGCAAACCTTTTCCAATCAAATGTAGTGAAGAACCCCTTGATATGCTTTGAGAATGAAATGCTTCAATTCATTTCATTCGTCTTTTTTTAGATCTATCTTGAGTAGCTGACTTGTTAAAAACAAGAGAAATATTTCTACTTATCTCTGAGGAGTTTCTGAAAATCCAGGAGAAGTTTTAAGAATCAAAGCAGGTTGATTGCTTTCAAAAGGAATTTGATATTTTTCTGAAGCGCAGGAGGAATTACTATAGATGGAATAGTGTAAAAGTGATATATTATTGACAGTTGATAAAATACCTATAACCATCACATTGAAGTTGAATAGACTTCAAAACTTGAAGAAATATTTTTAACACTTTTAATTCTATTTTAATGTAGTAATGAGACAGGCAGTGAACCTTTTAATAGATTTGAAACCGATCTACAAGCTTAGTGATAAAACGATATTTACTGCTTCATCAGCTTATCTCATTACATTTTCGAGTTGTCTTCACTGGAAACAAACAACTAGATTTCTCATGGGCGACTTTTACTCAAAATTTGATAGGAAGCAACAGTGTTGGTGTAAACGTGCTTATTCTGCTTATTGAGATTTTGTGTATCATGTTCACAACCAGACGGGGAAGCATAACTCCAAAAAAGTGCTTTGTCCTGACTGAAGGACGTTAAAATGTAAATATAAATCGGGGGAATTTTTTTATTGTTCTTGCTTTTTATATTCATCCAGTGCGGAAAATCAAAAAAACAATTACAAATTGTTCGTATGCTACCTAAATTGATAAAGAAATAAGATAGTCAGTTAATGTATTCTTGTTCTTTTTAAATGTTTCAAAGTCTTAACATGCCTAATTTAAGTCGATAAGTAACTCACTTTGAAGTTTGGTTGAAACTTTTCATGAAATGCAAGGTATTCAACAGCAAATGAAAATTCTTAAATTTGGAAAATTAAAGTTTTGTTTTGTAGTTTTTCAAAGTCATAATGGAAGCCTTTGTTGAATAGATTTGATTGACAGTGAAATTATTGGTAATAGAATACATTAGATTTACGGAGTGAAATCAATTTGATTCTTTCAAGATTTTATTGCTATTATAAAGAAAGCATTAAAATTATTTTCAAAGAATATTTGTTGTTTTATCATTAAATAATGAAGTTAATACAAATATAAATTCATTTCTACATCTAACTTAACTTTGCATTTTCTAATCGGGTAAATCAGATTTTATTATTACGAATAAAAATGATTCATTATTTAATCGTTAGTTATTTTAAATACACGAAATTTTTGACTTGTAAAAAAAAATAAGTTATAAAACTCTAAAATTAACTACTTATATTTAAGTTTTCTTGTGAAAAATTGTCAGTTAGTTAATTTCATTAAAACTTATCATTTCGGTGATTTAGGCTAAATATAATAAAGGTATTTTTAAAATAAGGTAAATGTATTTTCTGATGAAAAGGTATTTTAAAAACTGAGTTCACGAGTAAAAATGTTTCAACTAAATTATTTCCTTAAGGACTTAATTATTAACTTTGATTAATTAAAAAAATTAAGAATATCTGATTTTGATGTGAGAGTAAAAAACCCCCCTCATTGCAGCAAAAATAGATAAATAATAAACTATCATAAATTTAGTGTTGTGAATTTATTTACTGATATCATTTTCAATTTCTCATCGTTTCAAGTTAATATGTTTGAACCGAATGTAACATGGGCTAACAAAATGTTATTCTGATTCCTAGATGTGGGCTGTTTCTTATGTAGGAAGAGAATTCACTTAAAACATTTTTTTGATAAACTAAGCCAACAATATTCAAGAGAGCACTTAGTCGATGCAACTGAAAATTTTTGTTGACACGTTATGTTATTAAAATAAATTTCATTAAAACTAAGTAACAATATGTTTTATGCCAGATAATTATATTTCTTTTTGTGTTGTGGGAATTCGTAACGCGTTCTTCAATAAAGAGATATGTCTTGATTTTGTATCATCATTGTCCGAAAGAGTAAAATGTATACCAAAACTGATTTTCTAAAAAAAGAAGGAAAAAAAAGTTTTCTGATTAAATATTTTGCAAAGAATCTCATAAATGAAATGATTTTTGAAATGTAGAGAGAAAAACTTATTTCTCTACGAAACCATACTCTATATTTCTTTAGGAATTTATTTGAAAATAAAATTTTACTAAACAATTGCAATTAAGTAATAGTTACATACTTTGAGATTTCATACTTTTGCGAATGAGTCGAAATATAGCATATATATATTGTTACAAACCTGTAATTTTACTGCCCAGAACGAACAGTGTCATCGTAAGATCATACTGTTCGCTCATCGTAAGATCAGCACTGTTGCGTCCTGAGTGAGTGCCGTGTTTGTGATGTGAGGGGTTGACATAAAACTTGGAGACCATTTGGCGACTTGCCTATGAATTTGGCGACAAAATTGAAATGGAAAAAATTCAAGAATTTTCCCGATCCGTTCAATTGAAACCGAGATGTGCCCTGCTTGGCCTAGAAGATTCTTGGCCCCGCCTCCATGAGCTAAAAAACTCTGGGAGACTCAAGTTGATATTCAGTTGAATTGAATGGTGAAATGAATGAGCCGGAAGCGGAGTTGAAAAAGAAGACAAGTGATGAATATTCGAGAAGATAACAAAGAAACAACAAAGTTTCAGCCTTGTAGTTCAAGTGAGTGCTGAACTGCTGTGCGCCGAGTTGTGTTGACTACTGTGGAAGTAGCGACGTATACTGTGTGGAGAACCAGTAAGTTGTAGTGAATTGGCAGCTAAAGCGAAGATCCAGTGATAAGTTCAGCCGTCTGGAGAGACCGTAGAGCGAAGCTACGAGGAATCCCTCTCCTGCTGGAATCTGTCTGTGCTTCGAGAGCTATGGGCGACTACTACTTGTGAGTTACTGTCCTCTGTAGTGTGCTGCTGTGTGTTGTCCTATGTTCGTTAGGCTGTACATATTTGTCGTTGTGTATTATCTCGTCTTTGTGTTAGTGTCCTCGTGTGTAAATAAACAGCATTGTTGTTCTTCTACTGAGGCCTGCTGATTATGTCTTTACAGCATATGCTCACCATAACAAGTAAAACCACCGGAGAAGAACCGGGATTTTATATATATATATATATATATATATATATATATATATATATATATATAATATACACTAGTTCCCCGGCAGACTTCGTACTATCTACAGTTTCACAGTAATCACTTTATTTATTAAGTTTTGCCTTAATAATAAACAGCGATTACTTACAAAAATAAGTTTTCTATTTCGTATATTTTTTCATTGCAATGCTTTATGCTACAAATATTTTTTGCTTTATTACTTGGTGCGTAAACAAATAAATTTGACGGTTTTCGAACGCGGTAGCAGGCACCATATAGCTAACCATGGGAGAAGCATGGGTTTTCAAGATTAATGCCCCAAAAACTCAACGATTGACCCAAGGATTTATTTATGGTCATAGCGAAAGCAAGCCGAACTCGAAATTGCAGTCCTTTAAATTCAAATGGTACGTCATTGGTACCATTGAGATGCGAAGTATCAAATCATCTTCTCCCTCATATTTTCCCTTTAGAATGATTGCTTCGATCCTTTTTTCTTTACTTTTTTTCTACAAACCTCCCCCCTTTATTATTCTTTTTTTTCCCTGCCCAAACTTTATTTTAGGCAGGTATAGATTAAATATCCATACAGCCTAATCAATTTGAATGCATACTAAAGATAATCCTAACAATCATATTCTTATATTTTGATTGACGTCAAATGTTTGACTGCTAGAGGGACAATACTTTAAATTTTTAAGCAAATGCGTGAATTTTCTATGCCAGTTGGGGTAACGAAAATTGGTAAAGAAATTTTTAATTTCCTTTATTCTGTTTTAAAAGTAATTCAGTATGAATACGAAAAAACCGATTAACTAACAATGTTTAATTTAAAATGCACCCAACTCTAAGAAAATAAAAGGAATCTTTCAATAGATATATCCTTTAAAGAATAAAAATAAACATTTTAAGACCTCTTCATGCTCTTCATATATATATATATATATATAT
>JAOUZG010010951.1:3089579-3117953 GCA_026289955.1 Argiope argentata
ATATATATATATATATATATATATATATATATATATATATATATATAATAACTAATTAATTGAATTCTTGATTTGCTTTCCTTGGTTAAGTACTTGTATACTTAGTGATTAAAGGTAATTGATTATTTAGACATCTAATATACTGGGAGGTACTGCAATGACGTGTATTCAATAGAAAAGCAATAGAAATTTTCATATTTTTAAAAACTGTAAACATATTCTTGGAAAACTGTGATGTTAGTTCGAAACTTCATTAAACAGCTGCATTCAAGGACATGTATACTATTTCCTCATTAAAATGCATACTTCTTTCATTGAAATTATTATTATAGGGCTTTTATCACTTTTCTAATTATAGTTATTATAACTTTGTTCATCTAAATTACTAACTGCTTATTTATTAGTTATGCATTTCTTATCAAAATTTTAAAACATAAAGAGGTATTTTTGCTGTCATCTTTATTTTTAAAAAAATTATCTCCCACTATGCTTGTGCATTTGGACTATGATTTTGAACTTTCGGATGAATCGAGTTTTGCGGGAGAAACCAAGATTTTAACCCTTATGTTCATTTTGTATAGCATACCATGCATCCACTTTATAAAAATATACGATCACTATAAAATAATTTTTAACTTTGTTTTATTAAACACATGACATTTCTAGACGTTTCTTTATACTTCTAAAATCAAAATAATAGTTTATCTGTCATAATTTTAAATCAGTTGTGAAAAATAACCATCAAGACGTGCGCTCAGGTTTATCTAAGGTAAGTTTTATTCTATTTTTATGCCTGTACCCCTAAATATGTATGCTTATTATTAAATACATATGCCTAAATGTTTGTTCTTACACATTTTATTTATATGCTGTTGTCTCTATGAGAATAAGCATGTTTTTGTCGTGTTTTTTACTAAAGTATATTATACTATACAATACCGCAGTTCAAGTAATTTACCTTTCGTTGGTGGTGTATAGAATAATATACATTGCTAACTAAACGGGATCAATATTTTTTTGGACTATACTATAAAATTTAAATTACAAGTATGTCTGTCTTATATACTAAACCAATTTTATTACAATTTAAAAGACAGTTGTACTGATGTTTGATAGCCTCGTTGGTATAGTGATTGTAGAAAGCTGCCCATAAAGCTGTGAGTTCAATTCCCACAAAAAATACTACTATTATTACTGCATGACTACCTACCAATATAAAGGGGCAAATAACTAGACATACATTATTTCCTATCTGTAATACAATATGGTTTGACTTTACTATGTTGATGGTCTTTTTGAAAAGAAGCAAAATCTCGTGTTGATGTACAATGTCCTAAAATTGTTAAAGACTATAATCGTCCCATGGGAGGTGCCGATTTGGCAGACATACTGATTGCATTATATCGCAATAGAGTAAGATCGCACCGGTGGTATATGAATGTTTTCTCGCAGCTTTTGGATATATGCATCAACAACGCTTGGCTTTTACGTCGGAGATATCACAAAATGGCCTACACCATTAGAAATCAGGATCACCTAAAAGATTTTAGGTATGAAATCTACAGCGGCCTACTGAAACGAGGTCGAAACGTTTCAGTGAAAAATTTAGACGCAATTCCCGACAAAGCGAAAAAAGAAGGAAAAAAAATGGTATCTGAACGACCATGCGATGATGTCCGGTATGACAAATATGACCATTGGCCGCAAATAACCGGATATCAGAGGTGCAAGTACTACAAAGCTGGCCCGGCAAGTACGATGTGAACAAAATGTAAGGTTCACCTTTGTTATGTGAAGAATCGAAAATGTTTTTTGGAGTACCACCACAAAGCAATAGGGTCTATGAATTATTATATAAAGATTATTTTGTTTAAAAAATGTTCAAAAAAGATTTATTTTATCAAACAATTTTACTTCCACCAAGACAGTTATTTTCATTTAAAATCATGCTATTTACAATAAATAATCTTTTGGTATATGATAAAAACTACCAGTAACATTCCAACTCTCCCTAAACATAGCAATGTATAGCATAAAATATATTCCTGAAAATGCGATAATCACTGTACTTGTAGCATTGTATAGAATAGTATACATCTTGTTTTCCCAAAATTTTCATATTATGATTTATTTATTTATTTATTTTTGAGGTTTTTTATAACCCAAAGAAGCTACCTACATTCATTTTTTTTTTTGCTTTTCTTCAAAAAAGCAATCTTACCGCGATAAGGGTTAATTTAGTCGAATAATCTGGTCATATTCGAAACATTCGTGTTACACCTTATCTAATCTAAATTTTTTAGAATTATTTTAGCATGAGTGATATAAAAAAAAAGTCACGTTTTATTGTCTTTTCAGCAACAGTTTGAAATTACTATATCAGCAAGACAATAATTATCGAACTATGAAACTAACTTTTTTCTTTTTAACAAAGTAATCTCTATAGAAACGATGTCAATGTTTACTACCAAAATTATTTTTGTGGAGAATCGCGATTCGAAGACTCTGAACTTTTGAATTTCCACTCAGAACTCTAATCGAGTGAATAACTGCTGATCTCTTATCTGATTAAAACAAGATGCTTCGTAAGACATTACTGAATCTTTGTACAATGTGTTTTTCACTGTCACTAGGTATGATGACTCAAAAAACTAAGGAAATTGTGCTCAGAATTCCTTTTGCTATCAAACAGATTGTGCGTTCTACAGATACAAAATAGCAGACAGTAAAAAAAATGAGGAATTAATTTTCCGATAAGAGAGAGAAAATAGTTCATTTCAAGTTTTCACTGTCAAGGTTTATTCGTTTTATCTGAAGTAACTAATGAATTAAAAACTGAAACGAGACAGAAATATTTATATAGTCGTTAAAATTAGGCATACCGACACACAATATATACCTATTTTACTATTAATAAAAATGAATGCATTTGTGTGTGTGTATTGGCTCTCTAAAGGTCAGAGTGTTTCACCTACTGCAACAAAATTTAGCACATACTTTGGAGGTTAGAAATATGCAACTAGGAGCAATTTTTTAAAATTTTAGTTAGTTAAAAATAAGCTAAATTAGTTTAAAAGTAACTAAACAAATTTTCCCCCGTTAGCTTCCGAAAATATTATTGCATAAAAATGAATTTTACACCATTCCACTTTTTTTAAAAAGAAAAAACTTTATTTTTACTTATATTAATTTAATAAGAATGAATAATTCTTTTCAATTTTGGTAATTAAAAAAATTTTTTTTTGCTTTTTTTACCACAATCCATTACATTGTTGTCACATTCAAACCATTGTTAATGTTTCCTAAAATATTGAATAGCCTTTTGCTTCGTAACATATTGAAGGAAATAATTATACCTTATTTTTGACTGAATAAGCCAAATTTTGATATGAATTTACTTAAAATTCTGAGACATATTTACGATTCTGAGAATAAATTAAATGCTGAACTAGGTGGTTGAGTTGCTGAATTATCAAGTTCACATGCACTTGAATGGACAGATAGACAGAGTTCCTGTTAACGGATTTCATCCACAATGTTAAAATTTTAATGTGAATTTCGCATTCCAAATTATTATGTTTCTAGCTTATCAAGTTTTCCATATTTTGTGTACACAAGTCGACTAACAGACAGATTTTATTCCAAAAATAATTTATTAAAATTCAAGGAGGTCTAAAATATGGAAACGCATCAAAATCTCAAGGTCGAGTTTTTGTATATTGTTGATGAGGATTTCAATATTTCCTCTTAACATGCAAAATGCAATAATCAAAATATAGAATTGCTAGAAAATTTTGAATTCATTGCAAATTGCAGATATAGGATGTTTTTATATTAACATATATATAACAGTTTGGAATAAATATTCGTAGAATTATCATTTTACAGAGAGGAGTTGAAACAAATAAGTGAGTGGCTTATTTTAAAGCACCCAATTAAAAAAAGCATAACCTAACCAAATACCAAAGAAAGCGCAAATTCTTAACTAAGATATAATACAAACATAAAAGAATGCATAAAGAAAAAATTTTTTTTTGAAAAAAAGCGGAAGAAAGACCAAAACTGCCTAAGAAAAAAAGAATTCAAACATAAAAGACTACAAAAAATAAGACATGCCATCATAATGTAAAGTGCAATGATCGTTAACCTGTTATAGGGAAAGTCCACTTGAGTGCAACTTGTTTTTCAATAGAATTGTTTCCTCATGCATAGGAAAGAGGCTAATGAAAAGAGAATAAGCATGGGGAATAAAGTAAGAATAAGTCTAAAATTGAAAAGGAGTGAATACAGGGCCTTTTGGGTTTTATGGCGAATAATATATTATGCCTCTCGGTAGGAGCAAAAGGCTGTCTGGCAAAAAGCTGTTTAAAATCATGACTCTGCCTTCTCCTTGCAAAGTGAATGCGAGAATAGTCAAACATTTTATTTGTAATTAACAAGTCATATAAAAAAATTAAGTCAAATCCTACTAAGGTCAATAAAGAAAATTTTTATTTTAGTTACTTTTCATTAAATAATTACAATTGTTCTCCTTGTGTTTCGCTTTACAACGAAAGGAGGGGTGCCGTAGCTTCTGAAGGTATGAACCCCTGAGCACCCGAAGCAGAAGTCTGACTTCTAGCTCACGGACGTCACAAATCATTTTTACGGAGCGGACATCATTCATCCACAGATTGTAATTCAGATCTCGAATAGATAACGATCACCTTTGAAACAGTACCCCCAGTGGTATTACTCTCGAAATGAAGGACTTTGTGACCACGACAGATTTAACGTCCACACACACGCACGCACTCACACACACACTTTAAAATGTATCCGAAAAATTGATTAATTAACAATATTTGATTTTAAATGCATCAAACATTAAGAAAATTAACAGAATCGTTTGAAATAATCGGCCGGAAGCATGTTAAACCTAATCTCATTGGCTTGTGAAAAAAGATGAAATCATTATTTATTTAGGGGGTGGGAAAATGAAGATATTTGAAGAGAAAGTAAGTTTTTAATTAATTAAGAAAAAATTAATGAATTAATATATGAGAAAACTGTATTAACATCAAATGTCATCCACTACAAGTAAAAAAAATTTACTTGAACTTGAGTGGATGAATTTATAGTATTTTTTAAAGATTGAATAGATATATATATATAGTGTGAGCTAATAATAGGAATTGAAAAACAGTCAAGAAAAGGTTGTTCTTGCTTAAAACCATAGAAATATTAAAAAGAGGTTCATTTTAGATATTAGATTCTTAATAACCATCAAATATCTTTGATACACACTGACTGTAAATAGAAGTATTTTTATACTTAAAAAATAGGAAAAATGCAATTTATTAAGACACCATTTTGCAAAAAGTTGAATTTGAATTGTATCAAATCTTAAAAACGAACTGTTTGGTAAATTATCATTGCGTTACAGTTTGCCAATGTACTAACCTATCAAAGACATTATCTTAATCTTGAAAGGAATAAATTTCTTTTACTTTAAACTTTATAGGTGGTTCCCATCAAAATTGTTAATTGAAATATAAGGTTTCCCTTTGTTCGCTGTTTACTGATGTAGTGCATTATAGTTTCTAATCAGCTATCTATCCATAGCGTAAGAAGCTAATTATCTTGTTTATTTAAGGCTTAAAACATTAATTAAAAGAGGATTGTTCACAAATTTTCAAGTGAGACTGTTTTTATCCTTCAATCAAAATGATGTATTTTAATGACCATAAACTTTTTTTACCACTAGATTTTTATCGATGAAAAATTATTTGAAACTAATTGTCACTCTTTGTAAATTTATAAGTTATTCCTTAAATGTTTTATCAGTTATGGGTTCTTCATGTGATGTTTTTTTGCTAGTGAAAACAATTTTCTTAAAAGATATATATCCAATAAAATTGCTTTCCATACATTTTAAAATGTTTCATTGAGAGACTAATAACATTCTTTAAAGCCATTTCAAAACCGGGAGCATATGATTTTCAATTGTCTGCATGTGCGGGATTGCCATAAAATTCCTTACCAAAATCTTGTGGTTTCATCAAAGGATCGCCTTTATTTCCTTTGCTTATATAGAGTTCTTTTTGTTTTTACAGGATTGACGTACTCAAATGAATGTTACTTCTGTATTAGAGTTTAGAACTTATGCACCTAATGTAAAATTATATTGCTCAGAGTCCTTATTACTTTTGATTTTATTTTTGTCCCCTTGTCTTTCATTTCAACCCGTTTTTATTACGCTTTCACTTTTAAACCTTTCGCAGTTTTGTTTAATTCTTTTAAGAACCCATCTCTTATATTTCTACTTGCTTTTTTAAAAATACTCTCTTCTGAATTGAAATCTTGACTTTCAGATTTCAGTTGCATTTTGTTTGTAATAGTAAATGTGTCTGTGTATTGATATTAATGCCTTTTTATGTATGCTGTTAGCATATTTATGCATACATGCTTTCTTTTCTCGTTTACTTTTATCCACTTTTTATGCTTTGCTTGAGATTGCCTTTAACTTTTGGGAAAGCATTATTTTGTACACTATTTCAACTGTTTATTATACTTACATCTGTAAGTCTCATATTTTATATTTTTAATAAACGAGGAGTATTAATGTTTCATAACAAATTAATAAAATGAATGTATTAAATGTCTTTCTATAAGATAGTTTCTATACGCCATATATAGTTTCTATATATAGAACTGCTGTTTTGATCCTTAATTTTTTCGTCTCCTTTTCATTTATCTCTTTATAAAGTGTAAACATCTTACAATTTACATCTACAAATTTTCATTTTTCGCTAAATTAGTTCCGGGATATCTATTTCTTCCAGCCAGTGATTATTGATAATACTAATTATCGTCGCAAGTAAGTGTTACTATTGTTAACTGTTGTTCAGAATCCTCATAACCTAATATTTTTTTGTTGTTCACAGTGGTGCTGCTAAGGTAACAAAGGAATTTACTTTCTGCTGAAGAACTCTACATAAACTGCTCCTAACATAACATAAAAAAATCGTAAATGTTAATATTAAAAATAATAATCTTTAAAAAATAATAAGATTGAATTAGTAATTTTTTTGACCGAAAAAGTCAATTTACCAAGCAACTTTATAATAATACTTTTAAAAAATGAAATTTTTGAAAACTCTTATAAACTATTGATTTTCCTTAGCCGGATTATCGCCAACAAAAGTTAGTATGGAATCGGAGATTTGAATCCTCGTAAAATTTTACTAATTACTTTTCCGGAAAAATATGAAAAAACCCTGAAAGTTATTTAAAAAAAATACCAACAATAGTATTTTTAAAAAATAACTAGAACTTTCAGAAAAATCTATATTAATTCTTATTTTGCTGCATAATATGAAAATATGTACAAAACTTTCGAAAAGAAATATTTTTTCCTCAATAAAAATAGAAGTCTGAAAAAAATGAAAGTTAGTAAAAAAATTAAACACAAAGTAATAAAGCTTGCAAATCTCTAAATCTTAATATGTTCTTCATCAAATTAAAATATGCATAAAACACTATTTAGACTCAATAGTGAATAAATTTTCCTTATTCAAATTATTATATTTTCAAGCAATATCAATAACATTTGTTAAAACAGCAGATTGCTGATTATAACTTAAATTATCAAAACATAATAAATTCAATTTTGAATATAATGTACTTTTAACGATAATGATAATACAAATTAAAATAATAAATAACTACATTTATACATAAAACCTTCTAATTTCGTATCAATTTTAAATCACATAATTAACCAGTTTCGTTTTTGTTGCACGACTTTATACATCACCGATTTTATTTTCAATGACCACAATAATGCAGTTTAATGCAATAGAGATATCTTCGGTTTCATCCGTAATATCTGCACTCAATCCGCTTGTATTTTGAAGTCTCATGTTAGTGTCTGCAGAAGACTGATTTAAAGAGTTCTCTAGTGTGCCAATTGTTCAAGGCGTTATGTCTTTTAGTAATTCAAAAACATTACGCTCATCATATTTTCTCAACATAAGAATAAATAAAAAAAAATATTAAAATGCAAAGCCAGTTAAAAAAATTATGAAAAAGCTAACATCGATCTTGAAAATCTTATGGATAATAGTTAGGTAGTAAAGAAAACTTAATTAGAATACAGAACATTTATGGAATTAATTTAACCATTTCACTTAATAAAATTATTTAAATTCAAAAATATTTTTAATTAATTAATTTTAATGATGGAAAATGGTTTTAAACTATAAACTAAGCTAACTTATGCATCAAGTTCAGACTGCTGACACCTAAAAATTTTAATATCTTAAAAACTTTATAAAAATGAAATCTAAAGTTTGGAATCGATCTTCTCAGTGGCAGGAGTCCCAAAAAGGCATCAAAATCTTGTTCAAAATGTTAATAATTTTTAGATTACTGTGTAGTCTTTATTCAATTCTGAACGTTTAATAAATGACATGATGCCTGATTACATAGCTAAATCCATTCATAAAAATCGTCGTTCTCTTTTTAATAAGAGGTCTAAATATCCTAGAAATTCAAAAATGAAAGATTCCGAAATTGTATTTAGATGAAGTTTTGTATTTAAAAGAGAACAAGCAGAGAAATTTTCTTTTCGATATCAGTATGAATTGAATCCAGATTTAAACTTTTCAATTCCTTTCGTTCAAAAGAAATTGCCGAAGCAATCTATATTTTAATTCTATATTTTATATGAACAAAGATATTGTTAAAAGAAATCTAGATTGAAATTCTGTATTTCTTGAGTATAGAACTGTCAAAAGAAAAGAGTTTATAAAAATGTTAAAAACATTAGAGGGGAGTTATGAATTGAGACTATTTGTCGACATTATTTTAATGCCACAAATCAGAAATTAATCATTATTTTTTCTTTTTATTAAATCATACAAAACCAACATATAAAATTAATTACTTGTAAATATTTAGTAAAGCTACCAAAATAAAGAAAATGTCTACTGTCTACCAATTTTAAATAGGTATAAAAAGCCCAATTGCTTGTACAAAATTCGTATTGTATACAGACAAAATTACAAAGACGTTTTCAAGAAGGCAAAAGCTTTAAATAAACAAGATGGCTAAGTTTTAAACGTGCTCCAGTAAATAAATAACTATTTTTAATTATTTATGTTAATTATAATTATTGCCACATATTATAACAAATATTGTAGCACTTAATATACAATTTAAAATAATTTCGTCGTAATCCATTTTTCTCTCCAGAAACTCAATAATATTCGTTCCCACTTCATTCTTTATTTTTTTTAATCTTTATTCCCACTTTATAACAGAATGGGCACATTTACATTCAAAAATCAATTGAATGGCTCATATTTAAAGCTATGATGTCTTTTATAACACCTCACAGAAAAAGTGTTACTTAATTTAATTACTTCCTTACAAATTATTTTTTGTTCCATAATTTGTAGTTGGCTCAATTTTACACAGCTGACTACTCAATTTAAATGGAATTTCAACGATGAACTCGAAATCCAAAACATGATGGTTAGTTCCAATTATAGAATAGCGTACACTTTACAAATTCACTGTTTTCTTTAATGATTTAAGGGAATAAATCGAATGTCGCATCATTTCTCCGTTGCTTCGAAGTGTTTTCCCGCTTGGCGAGATAACGAATCGAAAGTGATTCATCGCGAGCTGTCATCTCCTGCCTAGTGGCAAAAGCATGATGCTCTTGGGTCGGTGGCTTTCTCACAGCTGCGAAAAGTGGCACTGAACCCAAACGCTGAGACGAAAGCTTATTGCGTTGTACTTTCTCAAACTGCCATCTTACACAGTATGCTCATGGGAAAGGAGAGAAGGAGGATTTGGAAAAGAGAGCTAAACCACTAATCTTTGCTCGTCGTTCAGGATTCTTTAAGGGCCGTAGAAGTGAAATTAGCTGTAGTTACGCTCATCATATTTTAACCTTCTCGTATCCAAAATATAAAAGAGGGAAGTATAGTAATTGACAAAAAAATTCGGCCTCAAGTTTTGACGAATCTCCTCTTTTCATACAAGTCAGAAAAACACATTTTTGAAAATATGTGTATCTGTCTCCTGTGAATGCGACCATTCAAAAGATGATTGAGTTAGAGCGATGAAATTTGATATCTTTCCTTAACATCAAATTATAAATTAATTTCAAAATTGGGATTACGTTTATCGTAAGGAAGTCTAAGTGTATGCGCTTTTGCTTTAGAAAATGGTATTTAAAAAATGAACAATGAAATGTGTGAATGACATTTGATAGACGAATTTATCAACAAAGTTGTAGATTTGTATTAAATTTTGAACAAAATTTCTAAAAGGGGGGATAATTTGTGTATCTGTGTAATTTTGTGTCTGTGAACGCGATGACTGAAAAACAAAAAAAAAAATTAGTTAAATAAAACTTGGTATGCACACTTTTGGATTAAGTTGTAAAATTTTGTAAAATTTTCGTTACAAATAGAAAGGAAGAATACGAATGCATACTTATTTTTTCTACGATATGTTATAAAGCACAAAACGTGCCATATTTTGTTCCTCCGAGGAAGCTGGGTACTGGCGAACTATCATGACTTTCGAGACCTTGCTATTTTTCCATACTAGCCCACACTAATTGTATGTTCAGAGAATGCATAACAGGAAAGGAAGAGAGTCCTAAAAAAGTACTAGTTTGAGCACAAAGTCAAGAGGAAAGCATTCTAGTTGACTTTTTTAAAGGTAGCACAAATGAAATACCTACTTCCGTTTCGGGAAATTATAATGGATGCTGAAATGACGATTTGCTACTTTTTTCTGTTAACTAACTGCTTTTGATATTTCACTGTATTTTTTTTTAGTTAAGGATTGTATAAGTGAAATAATCGCTTCTTCTGTTTCACTATCTTATTCTTAAAAAAAGTGCAAATAAAATCTGTGTTTCTTGCGTTTTATTTACTTTGTTGGCATTTCATCTAACTTTTCTTTATGGGTAATACAAATCTCTACAAGAAATTTCTTTTGCGTCTGCCCAGTATTACTGGATGGTATTCATGTTGAACCGCAAAAACAATCGAATTCCCTTCCCTTCTTGGAATAGACGTTTGGAAAAACTAATTAATCTATAAATAATTCTACTTTTCTATCTTGTCTCATCAGCATACTAATAATAGATTTAATACTATTGAATGAGCCAGTGTTGTGACTTTCTTTCAAATTTCTTGTCTTCTTTAAAAAAAGCATTTTGTGTTTAGCTTCGCCTTATTATAAAGAGAAAAGAATATGCAATTCGTCATCCATTTAAGCTAATTAGGTCCAAATGTTCTTACTTATTAAATTTTTTTTGTTAAATCCATGTCCAATTTCAGTTATCTAATTTGCTGTTTGTTTTAGCTGTCATATTAACATGCGCACAATTAGACTGACCGACAGACAATTATTCAATAAATGGGTTTCTTCAAAATTTGAGGATGCTCTGAAAATGTATAATTAATTTATATTTCATCTATTTATCTCATTGCATTTTTAAATTAGCGCATTCACATCCAAACGAATTGACAGCTTTTATGCCGATGAGTTTTGTCGAAAAAACCTACAGTTTTGGAGTAATAATGATAAACAGATTATCATCCATATATCCTTTTCCATTTTTGAGTTGTATTCTCAGACAGATATAATTCCAAAAAATGAGATTTTTTGGATACAGAGATGCAGATATTCATCAAATTCTCGAGATTGGATTTTCAGAAAATTCCATACTTTCTCTTTTCAAACTTTGTCATCTAGAATGTGAAAAAGAACAAGTCGCTATGAAGAATTCACAGATTGTAAAAAAGGAATGAATTATAACTTCTTCTGTTTACTTGAACGTGGGAAAAGCTCTTTTAAATGTCGAAATCTCAGTTTTCAAAGTTAAGGAACGAAGTTGCCTTTAATTTTGCTATATAAATCAACATATGAAAATTGTTTAAAGCTTATTAAATGTGAGCGGAACTTTCCCATCTGAAAAATATATAATGGCTTTAATTTTATGACAGTGCATGAACCAAAACTCTTTTGTTGAGAACTGAGTGCCGTATTGATCTATTGAAAATGGGAAGAAATAAAATGACGATGTAAATGACTTCCTGAGGATCACTTTTCTGAAGAAACATGGTGATAGTGATTTTTGGTTCCGGTATATTGGGGAATTTTTGTATAAATAAAGATCGCAATTCCAACAAAAATAGTGTCTTTAAACCGTTGGTAATCGGACGAAGAAAATCACTTGTTCTATCTTAATTGTACGTTTTAACTAGCGTTGTTTAAGAATTTTAGAAGATAATTTCTAGTTGTGAATTTCTTTTATGCGAAAAACTAATTTCTTAAAAGCCCCCAGAAATGCAACCTACTTCCATACATTAGAGCTAAAGCATATTTTTACATGAGAGGATATCTAGGTTTCCGAGGACACTTTTCCAAAAACAATGATCAAATTTTTCTTCTATTTTGTCCTTGGCTCATTGATTAAGGTAGTTACATTAGACCAAGTATAAACAAATAAACAATGGGGAAAAGAAAGGTAGTTCTCTTTAACTAAATTCGAGCTAGCAAGATTTGAAAATAGATAAAGTTCTTTCTCAATTGGAGTTTATTTATCTTTAATATAAAAATATAGTCGTTATTAAAGAATTAAAAATGTATGTCTTTCCAATAAGTTATTCTATCAAATGCTTTATTTGACATTGTAAATAAGTGAAATTATTAAACGTGGTTTCATCAAAACATGTCCTCGAATTCACCTTCAAAACAACTAGATATCACATTTTCAAACTTAATGAGGTAAAAGTTAAATTATTCTTGCGAGGTGTAAGTCGATTCAATTTTAATTGGTATTCAAAGTTATCTAAACTGCTCTATAGACTCTTATATAAATCAGTTAAACAATTCATTCTGAAAAAAAACGATGTCTACCCATGAAGTCGTATATTAAACATGAATTTAATGAAAAATATTTTTATCAACGTAAAAAAATTCAACATACATTTTCATTTTAATAATTTTTTACTTTGCGGTCTTTAGTTTATAATTTCATATAAATATTATGGAATATTTACGTGAATAGATTCACTACTTGTTAGTTCCACATATAGGGTTTCAAAAATTAATTTTATTATTCAAGTATGTGATAAATAAGCTCTAAAAATAATTTTAATACACTGAAAAATACAAAATTTCAAAACTTTATATTTTATTACAAATTTAATATTTTAAACGAAAATTCTATTACAAAATTCTCTTTTTGAAGCATGAAACAACTCACTTAAGCAAAATTATTCAATAAAAGCGGGCTTTACGGAAACTTTATTTATATCATGCAATTTTTTTAATTATTACGGAAGAAGCAGACAGACTGATGAAAGTATATGTTTTTTTTATGAAGCGGGGATATTCGTTAAAATTTAAACTCCAATTTTTTAATGATTATAATACTTCCTCTATACTTCGTTTAGAAGAAAGAAAAAAAATGGCTTTTCAAGCAGGATTTCCAACAGCGGTAAAAATTTCTGTGTCAATCATCGCACTATATAAATCTTAACTGAAAGTGGCACGTATTGTTAGCCTTCTCAACCAAGCAGACGAAATTGCATTCATTGTCTGCTTCCTGGCTAACCAGCTGAAATAGTACCCCCAATCGTTCTCGCATACGCTCTAAAAAAAGGAGTTATCCCAGATAACTCTTTACATGAAATTGGCGTACAGCAGGTACGAAATATTAAACATTGGCGACAGTAAAGGATTTTTACTAAATCTATCGAGTAATAGTTTGGCTAAATATTTGGCTTTGAATCCCAGGCATGTGGTTATGAGTATCCAAAATTCGAATTTGTGTTTTGATTTAACAAATATTTGAACATAGAACTACTATTGTGGTCCCAAAATGCCACACCAAATTTAATATATTTAAGTCATTGCATCTTTGAGTTATCACGTTTACATGCCTCAGAAAGTACAGACCGACAGACGCTTAATCTCTCATTGGATTTGGCTCAAAACTGAATGGGGTCTAGAATATAAATATTAATTGTGGGTATCAAATTTTATCTATTTGTTTCTCTTCCTTTTGTGTATATCGTGTTAAGTTATATACAAAAAGCGGGACGGACAAATTTCCTTCAAACGGAATTTACTCAAAATTTGTTAGAAATCTACAAATTTGATCTAAAGATGGTATACCAAATCTCATTTGTCTAGAACAAGTGCTTTTGACTTATCTTTGTCACAAACAGACAAAACTTTCTAAAATTGTGTTTTGCGAACTCAGGAAGGCCGAAAACATGGAGATTCTTTAAAAATCTCGAGTTCAAATTTTTTGACGATAAGTGATCTCTCGATACTAGGCATTAGAGAGAGAACAAGTAATATTTTTAAAAAAGTCAATTTCAACTTAGGTCAACAAAGAAAAAAATATTTTATTCACTTTTCATAAATAATTACAATTGATATAAATATGTATATACAAATGACAGAATCACAATATTGAATGGCAAAATAGGAAGCTAATTTCCTTGCAATTTTCCATTCTCCTTCTCGAATTTTCTTCTCGACTCGTAGCTCAATCTTAAGTCTAAATAGAAGTGACCAACAATTGATGACAAAGATTTTAAGGAGAGAAATCGGAATTGAACCTAAAACTTAAAATTTCTTCAATTTAATTTTTTGAGAAAAATCCCTCAATCTAACCACTAAGCAACAACTGCTAACTCACTCTCGAAATTCATTTGGATAAAATGTATAATTTAAAAAAATTCATAAATTTATCAAAAAATTATTGATTTTCGCAAGAATTGAGCTCTCATTCTTCACCTTCATGGGAAAAATACTGAAACCCTTGCATTTTATCGATTCAGCTACTGCCTGTTGATTTCAATTTTCATTACAAATTGCTAAAACTCTATTTAAAATATTAAAAATAATTAAATTTAATTAATGAATTAATATTAAAAAAACTGTACTAACATTAAATGTCCTTCGTAACAAGTTTTAATAAATTTACTTGAACTTGAGTAGATGAATAAAAAATATTTTATTAACGATTGAAAATTTGAATAAAGTATATATAAGGGGAGTGTGAACTAATAGTAGGAATTGAAAAAAAGGTGGAAATTCCGAGCAGTATTTACATTAATGGTAACATTTATCATCATCAACAAATCACTAATATTGATTTGTTCTTTAGTTTCTTAAAGGAAAAGAAAAATCATTAATAACTTCGGACAAAAAAAATTAGATAGAATTGTCTTCACCTCATGACCTCCGATTTTATTTACGATAAACTTCCGATTGTATAAGCATAGTAAACAAGTTAGCCTTTTCGAATTGAAAAATGTTTTCAATATTGATCCTTTATTAATGCACAGGGCAGTACATTGGACTTCCTGCCCTGTATTAATGTTCTGTTACTAGAGTCCGGATTTGGGGGCAGAGGTCATTGTAATTAAACTTTAAAAAATAATGTGATGGATCGGATGTAGTTAACGTCATCTGAAAATGGTTCAAAATTCCCAAAATAGCTTTTATATGATTTCAAAACGGAATGCCGGTCTAAACTAAGCTCCAAGAAATGATAAACGTTAACAAAGAGCTAGTTTTGTACACAAAGCGGAAGATAACTCTGAGTTTGATTGATACTGAGCTTATATTGATACCACTCTCTCTGAAAGTTCGCAATAAAAGCCACTTCTCATCAGTACGGTCATTCTCTTTGTGCAATAATACTATTACTTTCCCTTTTAATGTGAGTCATTGGTTATTATACTAGACTAGAGCTTGCGATTTCAGTTTCCAAACACTCAAATATTAAAAACATTGACAAAAACTTCAAACTCAATGTAACAGTTTATATTAACAGTTTGTTTTTTGTTTAATTCGTTCAAATAATTTTCAGTTAATTCATTTAACATTCTTCCTTGGATGACATTTTTTCTTTTAGGAAAATTGCTAGTTAATAATTAATTTCAAAATTATATTTGTTAAAAAATTCACAGCAGACTAGAGGAATTTAGAACCAAGATCGATGCAATTATGCATCTAAAGGAGAAAAATTGGGATATCTAAATAAATTTTATTGATTAGAGAATGAGAATAACAACATAATATTGTTAATCCCTTTGGTTTCTATTTGCAAACATTAAATTCGCAAAATAAAGATTATAATGTAAAGAAGTATTGTTGTAAAGTGTATCGATAGACAACTTTGAAATTTGAAAATGCCTGATAGAAACTACTTAAAATTAAGGAACATTAGTTCAATTTAACCTAATTCTTTAAATAAACGGTAGAGCATGTTACAATCCTTTAATTAAAGTTAAAATATAGAGCTACGCTGAAAACCTATTCATAAACATTTCTCAAATCGCAATATAGAGCTTCAGGCATACCGAAAAAAAGCACCTTTTCATAACTTATACATTATTTTTTTCTTTATTTTCATTATTAATGCCAATTTGAATAAAATGCATTAATAGATAAAAATTTGTTTTGCTTTTCATATTTTTAATCAAATAATTAAAATCAAAAAGAGTTGTACCTTTCTTCCATTATTAGGCCATTAAAATAAAATTAAAAGAAAGATTAATTGTTTTCACATCAAGGTGCAAATATATGAGATTTTTAAAAATTTTTTATAGAGATTTATATTAATGAGAAACAATTATGATGAAAGTAATATTGTAGAAGTTATCAGTTTATAATTCCAAGCTTAAATTCCGTTCATTAAAATCTGTCTGATAATATCTCTCTTTAATTAATGTATTTGAAAAGGATACTATGTATCTACATTTTCTTTTTCATTCATCATTATGCTGACCTGTCAGATTTTTCAAAAAACTAACCAAAAAGATAACACTAAGTAATATCACAAAGCTCTTTGAGCAAGGACGGTCATGTGTTTACAAATATACTTTGGGGGTTTGTTACGGCAAATATTATAAAACTGAAAAAATTAATAAGAGCATTAAATGAGTGCAGACATTTTCTTCTAAATCATAAGGATTATAAGCATTTTTTAGCTTACAATTATTATAAAAGGTTCTTAAATTCCTAACATTCGTTATTTTAATTATCTAAATTTTTATTTTCACTTCCAAATTTGATTTATTCAGGATTTCTGAAACATCTTAATCACAATTTAGGCCAAAATTATTATAAATCTGCATATTTTCAGGACATGTATATTATCTGTGGTGTGAGTTAAATAAATTCTAAAATGCGATTAAATTGCGTCTCAAATTAAATAAATTTAATGTTAATTTGAACTAAATTAACAATTATTATTTAATTAATTCAATTAATTATTAAATTACATTTTTTCCAAAGATCAACCTAAGTTAAAGTAAGTATAATTAAGTACAAGTTTGTTTTCATTAATGTTTCCTCTTTAATTACCGAATTGAAGTTTTCTTCAATCCAAATGTTTATCCTCTTTTTTTCTCTTGTATTTACGCATTAAATAACGCTTCTTGTTCAGTTCCGCAGCTTTGGGAAGAGAACAGGGTCTGTATATTAGGCCTATTTCATTTTATTTATTAAGCCTAAATATAGAATTACAAGCCGAATATAATTCAAGTAAGTTTCTTTCGTTTGTAGCTTTGCAGTAAATATATATTCGAGTGAAGTGTTCATATTACCACTAATATATAAATCGACATGCAGTACTTTTGCAGGATTTCATTCAAAATTCGAGGCATATCAATAAATTCGGGGATAGATCATATATCAGCCATCTATCTTTTCGCATTTTTGAGATATCTAGTTAACATATACATGAACAAACAGATTCCTTGTTAATGGATTTAGTACAAAATTCGAGAGAAATTTATTATTTTTGATGTACCACATGCCAAATTTCCTTCATCAGGATTCTTGTATCTCGGGCCAACAAATGTTATTTTATAAATTGTGCACACGGAAATCTAAGCCAAAAACATTTATCAAAATCTTGAAGTATATATATTTTTTATTATTATCACACTACACTATTTACAAGAAAGGAAGAAAGCAAACTTTGTGATCATTACTGAACATAACTAAGAGAACAATAAAAATTGGATTGTTGAACTTTGACTTGTGGTCTTTCAAGTCAAATTGTAGATTTCTATTAAATTGTAGACGAGACCTTTCAAAAGTGTGTATGTGAACACGATACCCCGAAAAAGTAGCGAGTTAAATACACTCATGTCCATAAATTAAGATAATGCAAGTTTAGGAAAAGAAAGAGTCAGAAGCAAAACAAATGTGACTTAATTTATAAAGTTTGTTTAGTATGCGAAAGATAGAGCAAAGAAGATGCTATATGTTTGATACCGTTAATATAAATTTTAATTTTCTGCTCTCCGGAGCAAATAAAAAAAACTATTTACAAAAACTAATATTACATGGTTGGTATGATGGTTGAAGATAATATATTTTCCAGCCGATGCAATACAGTCCATACAACCCCTAAGGACGGGCTTTGTCATCTATAAACAAAAATTCTGGGCCCATGGATCTCAAAAACAAATGTACGTGTGGTTCCAGAATGACGTCCAGGTAGGTTTGATCCGTCATGGTTCCAATTTGAACATTCAGGTCAGTTCCGAAACCCAGAATAATTCCTCCCTAAACAAGCAATCCTGCACCACCGTAACGGTATAGCTCAATGGTGGTAACGGGTACCACGTGCTCTCCATATCAAGGTCCGGCGAGAATAAAACTGCAAGATAAATCTGGACTCTTCGGAAGACATCACACAAGTTCACAGTTGCGGTGTCCACAATGCAGGTTCTCTATTCCCGGTCAACCTCAGGCGACAGTGAGTTGAAGTAAGTGGAACACATCTGACAGGCCTATTAGCATATAAACCAATCTTCCCTAAGGCTCTGTACACGGCCTACCTTGAAATTGTTTACTAGTGGCTGAAGAGAGCTGACGAGACAGGTGTGATGTTGTGCTCCGTCTGTTTCTTTTGGCTGTACCTGCCAAATACTGGTCCTCATTCAGTGTTGTAACTCCGGGACGACCTGTGCTGTAACCTCTACTCACTTTACCATCATCTTGGATTAGTGCCAATGCCTCGAAATGAAACCCTGGGCGATTCCAAGTTCCTTGGATACTTCCAGCTAGAAACGCCCACACTCCGGACGGTCGATAATATACCACGTAAAAAATCAGCCAAATGCGTTCTTTGTGTTATAACTATGAGGTCATGACACTGAAAGGGTTATAAAGCACTTGCGAACAATTTTATTATTTGCCTTTATTCTTTATACATCACTCTCTTACACTCCCGTAATTTTGACGTACTACAGGTGTCGTCTGGTGGCTTCCTGCAATTTGCATATGATTTTTGAAGATGTTTGTAGTTATTTTACGGGTGATATATGTATTTTACAGTTCGATTTCAGCGTGAATATGAATTGTCCTTAATTTATAGATATCAGTGTATATAAAAATCGGTTTATAGTTCTTTTATTCATAGAATTGCAAATGTGAATCAAATGTTGTAAACAAAGAATTTTTGGCTACCAGTTAGTATTTTCGGGGTACTAAAAGTGATAATTCGAATCACCACCAGTTACAAACAAAAATTCAAACATGGTTTTGAAACAAAAATTGTAGATGTTCTTAAATTTAGAACTGAGACTGCCAAATGTAAGATAAAAATAAATAAATGCGCAATTCTCATCTTTGTGCTTTGTATTTTAACAGAAAACGTGCTTTACAGTGGATCTCACGAAAAAAATGGAGGGAAAACCATTCATACTTGTTCTGGAAAATATAGGATTCTGTTATTTAAGTGCATAATTTAATGACCGGAAGAAAACATTTTCAGATCGTGATCAGGATTCAGATAAATCCTGATGTTGTAATAAAACGTTACGACTTTTTTCCTTGATTCTTTGTGGCTTTGGCAGAGGCTTATTTGCTCAGTTTTTTGTGTTTATTAAGTGCCTAAAAACTACGTTCTTGTGTGTTTTTTAGTGTTGATCGTTTACCAGTTCGGCTTTTGCTTCATGAAACGTTAGCTAAGAAACTTTAAAAAGCTTTTCAAGAACGCAGAAATAAAATAACTCAACAAATAAAGGATTTGCAAGCGATTTACATTATAGGTTACTTGAAGGATGGTACATAATTCCATTTGACATTTAGAAGACAAATATGATCTTAATTAAATGCCTTTAATTATTGCTGTTATTATTTGATATTGAAAATATGACGACGATTTTTTAGTAAAAACCTTCAATATGTTAAAATATAAATCTTCTTTATTTGCAGAAAAAAAGTAATTTTTTAAGTATTATAAATCTATTAACAACTCCTCTATTGGAGAATCAAAAATATTGAAAATATTTTTTTAATTCATTTTTAGCACGATTACTGCATTTATTAACTGTTAGGTCAAAAACAACTTAGACAAGAAAAGGAGATATGTCTACACAATATTCCACGAAAAAGGCAGAAAGAAAAGAAATTCGAACGAAAAATTTTAATCAACAAAATCTCATTAGTTTAAATCAGTGAAAAAATAAAAAATAAAAATATTATATTGAGAGATACTACTTCTACTACTATTACTAATGAGAAAATAACTAAATATCTGTGATGGTACTCTTATTTGTAGTAGAATTCCATACATTGCGTTTTAAAATTCTATTTCACTATTTATCCAATTTGGATTATAAAGCGATTAAACATTTTTCTCAAATTATTTATTTAAACAAAAAAAAAACTTATCAATCAGATGTGAGGAATATATAGTTTAGATATGGCAGTACAATAAAATTACAAATTTTCTTTTCCATTTTAAAACGAATGGCTCAAGCTATTAATTCAATGCATTCATTTCTCCATAGAAATAAAATTAATCGCTTTTCTTAAATTAATATACATATTGCTATTTAAAAACATAAACTTTATTAAAGTAATTCCCTTTATAGCTGCCTAAGAGTTTCTCATAACTTATACTATTGCTGAGATTTATATAAATAAGAATTCTTTGATATATTCATGAGCAAAAATATTTTGAAATAGGATGATTTTATTTTGAGTTAAAATTAGCGCTCCCGCATTCTCCTATTCCTAAATTCTTCGCCACCGACTCTTAAAAAAATTCATCTTCATGACATTTCTTAACAAAACAATATACGAGAAGTTTTTTAACAATGTTCTTTTAGTTTTGAATATTATTACTGAATCCTTATAATAAATAATAGCATTTAAAAAAGTTAAATTGAACAATAATAAGTAAGGTACAGTAAGACTTATTTTAGAAATCTGGTTTTTAAATTCGTTTTTCTTGCATTCTTTATGTCGCATAAATACAGAACATCAATTGCTTTTCTCCGTTGAATTTACATTTGATATTTTTTTCCCTTTGAAAATACTTCTCACATTTTTTTTAAATCAATTCTACATATTATACAACAACACCTCTTCATATCTATTTATGTGATGCATCCCAATAAGTTTCACCTTATTTTATGAATTGCTTATTATTAGACTTGGTTTCTTTATTCCGACTCAGTTTTTTAAAAACCAAATATATTAAAACTGGAAGAGGAAATTGAGCTCACAAAAAACTAAAACTAATTTGGGGATTTTCGTTTCGCATGCGAAAAGTTTCATATTCTAATTTTTTTCGCTTCACAAATGGATTCTTTTACTCGATAATACAAAGCAAAAACAATATTATTATACGTATCGAAAAACTAACTCGACGAAGCAATGAAGAATCCTAATTTAATAACTTTCTTAAGAATTTGAATAGTAGAAAATTAGAATAATTTATGAATTCGAAAATAAGAAAAGTTCTGAATTTTTGCCATGTACATAAAAAGTCTGAATCTCGTATTTCTGCTTTAAAAAACCCGGATTTAAGGATTAATTCCCCCTCCCCTTAAAAGAGCATGAATTCAATTTTTCGGATTCAGATTTTTTATTTTTCTTCATTTAGTCCTTAAAAAATTAATACTACCTTCTTTTGATATAAACAAGATTTTATTATTATTATACGCTTTAATTTATCTTGGCTTATTTCATATTAGAAGCCTTTGGCGTATAACTACTTCACTGGGGTTATTCGTTACATTTAATTTCTGTTAAATCATTTATATATAACTTCATGTTCCTGATTACTTCAAGTTGCTGAATATTAAATCCATATTATTTTATGTGTCTTTTATATGTTCTGTTCTTTTAGTACATGAACCATTCGAATTAAACCCAGCTATATGACACAGTATCGTTATAACTAACTTAATCGGCATTTATCTATCTGCATGGGATTGGGATTTAACTTTTTATTTGTCTTGTGAGCTACGCAGATATTAAACGGACTCAATCGACAGTTTGAATTTTATGGTAACAATGAAATCCATTGGAAATTTGACAATATATATATATAAATATATTTTAAAAATTACCCTATTCAGGATAAATTTGCACATTTTTAAATCGCTGTAGTTAAAATGACATTTATTTTTTTTAATTTCGAAATGGTACAATTTGTTTTGTAGTATTTTCAGAAAATATAGCAAGAGACACCAAAATTCAGCTTGATTTTAATTCGTTAAAGTTCTAATTAAATTTCAAAAAAGTGGCGCAAAAGTACCCATTATCATCCTTAAAAGTATACATGCAGCAAATGTCGTAATTATAAGTTAGCATCCAGTTTCGGATAGGTCCGAGCAGCTGTTTAGTTAGCAGTGACTAATATTCCTTCGCACGGTTTCTCTAACTAAATATTTATTCCATTGTAGTGAAAGCAATAACTTAAAAACCCAATAGGTATCATGAATGAAAATTTGCATATCTAAAAAGATATGTCCAGAATGATAGAGCTCTGTCAACTTTGGAGTTATCAGCGATCTATATAAATGAAACTTAGAATGTAGACTTGCAGATACTAAAATTGTAGATCTCTACCGGATTTTGAAAACATTCTGTCTCTTGAAAAAAGTTATAACTGCATATTCGATTATTTTCCGAGCAAGTAGAAGCTAAACGCAAAATGTGCCCGCTTACGAAAGTGCATTGGAAAATTGTAGATAAAAAACGTTTACACTGGTTTATAATGCGTGGTAAATCGATTTCAAATAATTAATCGAGCGATGAAAGGAACACCCTGATGATGTAGACAGTGAAAATTCAAAAGTATAATACTTTCTACCAGAATTGATATCACTTCAAGTAAGATAATATTTTGAGAAAATCAGAGGTATCGGAAATAAAGAGTCACTTGTTGCAATAGGCAAAATAATTACTATTTTTCTTATAGAAAGAACTTTTGAAAAACACTTTAAAAACATAGATCAAAAGCTGGATAAGGTTTGATAAAGAAATTTCAAACTAGCGGAAGTAAAGCTAAATAAACAAATATAAAAGAAATTCTATTCAAATATAAATAAACACTGTAAATATAAAACAATTTCTATCAAAATATGTAAACGAAGTAAAACATGTTTATTACAAATTTACCTTGATAGCTCGAGATGAAAATATTATCTATTTAATTAATTACCATGAAAACTTCTCTATTTAAGACTTATTTTTCGATTGAAATGATTGAGTTACTTAAGCATAGTACAGTTCCCTCATAATCAAATCAGTAGTTGAGGGTTAGCTGGTGAAACTTTCTTTGCTAGAAAGTAAAAATTGATTTAATATGGCACTCAATGGGATGGTAATGCGCAGAAAAATGTTAAATTTTTTTAAAAAAATGATATTTTTTAATATAAATATACTTCTATACAAAATGTTTTAATACACAAAAGCTTCTTAGCGTTAACAATTTAATTTTTGTTTCCAGTGAATAGAATGCTTGAATTATTTTACATATAAATCAAATAATCTCACGAAACATTGTGAGCTAAGTTTATGAAGATACCTCGATTTTCTTACTGTCTTTTAAAAAATATAAATTAAATATACAAAATTTAATTAAATTCTATGAATGACAACTCGGTGGTAAATAAAAACGACGGTTTCAAGTCTCTTTAATACTTTCGCTCATAAAAACGATAACACTGCAAACAAATAACATTATAAGAAATCATTGTACAATTAATTATCATGAAGCATTCACCGAAATCTTCCTTTGGCTTCAGAATATTTCTGAACAAATTTGAAAAAATCATTCAATATTTTGCGCTTCTATGGAATATAAACTCTTTGCGATTTTTCACTTTCATTTCGAAAGATCTTCTTCTACCGAAGGCAATACAAAATATATTTATTATAAGGTTATATACCCGGCTTGTATGAATTCACAGTTCTTTTCAGATATAAATTCACCCATTAACCATACTCCATTTATCCACTAGTTGGTGAAACTAACTCTAACTTTCCCAGCCATCATAAATCTCTTTAATTTCCCTTTCTCGTTGATTTCAACTTTTCAAATGTAGAATATTTTCTAGCATTTGCATTTCCATTGCTAAAATATTTCTGATTTGGTTTCTACCCATCGAATTAGTATTAATGTAAGTTGTCAATTATTTTTTCCTATGCTTTACATGACTATTCTTCTTGTCCATTAAAAGCATAAATCATTTTTAAAATGTAAAAGTATATTCAGAAGGGCAGAAAATGCTGTGCAACGAGTCAAATAATAAATAATTTTCAAATATTTATATAATACTGTGCAATATTTTAGATATTTCTAAAACAATTTAATTATATAAAATTAGAGAATGAGTGAGAATAATCCAATTTTTTTATCTTTATAAGTTTCCAAAATTTAAGAGTTTTCGAAAAGGTTTTATAATAATATTTCCAGATATTCCAGAATTTTAACTGGAACTAACTGAAGTGCAAACATTATGCATACATAAATGCATCGCATTTAGATAGGTAAAAGTCCGAGATGCAAAATATTTTGTTTTTCTGGAATTAATGCATTGAAAAGTTATTATATTATTTAAGAAAAAAAAAGACTTCGAATAGTAAAAATGAATCGATTTTATTACAATTTTGATCTTAAATTTTACAGTCTAAAACTGAACTTCAAGTATGAGTTTGTAATGAAAATTAATATTTGACTATTCTCTACATTTAAATCTCTAAATCATATTCAGCTTAACTCAATAGAAAAGTGCAGTGATGTCTTGTTCGAATACGGTATTCGAGTGCTCCATCCTTGTCTTTCCATCATATGCAGATTTCTGTCTGATAACTGGAGCCATTTGTGTACATGCATTTCGCCTATCTTAGATGGTGTATTTGAATCTTTCGGTAACCTTTATTGAAACATTTCTTTTCTTGTGCTCGAAATGCATCAACCACAACTATTAAAAAAAACTACATTAATACCGAGAATTGTGAAATTCTCCATTCGGATAAATTCTAAAGTGCTATTTGGTAATGGATTTCAGAAAAAATTATAGCAAAATTAAATGGTAATTAATTAATGACGTAAAAGTAAGAAAATGCCTTTAAAAATCACATTTAAAAACTTCGTAGTTTTAATGCATGCTTTTTAAAAGCTCGTTGTTAATGTAGTAAAGGCCTTGAAAAAAGCACCAATGGCATTAACACCATTGTAAAATTCCCCATTCGGTTCAACTATGCAACGCTATTTCGCAATAGATTTCAGAAATATTAATCACCAAATTATATTGTGATCAAATAATATTATAATCATATATACAAATAAATTATATATTTAATAATTATGAAATGTATTAATAATACAAAAGTAGAAAATTCTTAAAAAAACTGTTCTTAGCAGATTATTAAAAATTTAGACTTCAAACCAAAAAAATTTAAAGTATGAAGCACTGAACTTAATACAATTAAGAAATTAAACCACAATGAGCATCGTTACAAAAAAAATCCCTAAATATTAATTAAATCTTCAATACGATCAAAATTACTTGGAGATTTATCAGCTAGTTCCAATCACCTTTACAAATTCGACTTCCAGCGATTTGATAAAAAATGTTTTTGGCTTAAGTATACAAATCAACGAGTTCTTTTAAAAACTTTTTTTAATTCAATATTCAGATATAATAAAGTGCAAAAAAAATTCCACTCTGCCTGCAACTGAAACTTTGTTTCATTCTTACGATCCAGTATGTAATAGAAAGCTCCCAAAACTCCCACATGAGCTAAGAATAGCAGAAAAGCAGTCTAAATGCATTTCGTAATGACAATGAAATTAGTTCCCGAATAAGAGAGAATCAATATCCTTTCACGGTCGGAAGCCGTATTCAAACAGTTCACGACTCCTCTCGTCAATATGAGATATTTATGACGACACTTGCATTCACAGGAAACGCAATGTCCCTTTCTCCATAATCACCAGTAAGGATTATTCCTCCCTGATTCCTGTCTGTCAGTGGCACCATGTCATACAGAAAACTGAAAAGGGCGTCAGAAGATACAAAGCTTCTCTCAGAAGTTACTTCATTCGAGAAAAACTATTTAAGGGCATAATTTTGTATGTTGCTATCAAAATGGTTTTCTTTTATGCAAAAGAAATTTGTCTTTTTCCGTTCCTGTGCTGCGTTTTAAATTATTGCCGTTTATTCAAAATATAAGGTATGACTTCGGAATGCGAAATTTCTGAAACAATGGCTCAGTTTCAAAACAGGAATAAAAAATTTCTTAAAAACACTTAAGTAAAAGAAGTAATTATTTTTTAATCAAAAATATCAATATTTTCACAGCATCAAATTAATTTGCTTTGAATATTTATCACATTTATAACATATTTTAACTTTGAATGAATGCTTGAGAATCCACTTTCAACAGATTTTTTTCATAGCGAAATCTTATTTTTCTGATTTTGTTCTAGTATCTGTATTGTTGATTAAAAAATTTCTACTATTTTTTTTACACTTTACTATTTAATCTTTAATACTTTTTATATTTTTTACTATAAATCGCGCAAATTTTAGCTTTTTCTTTGCCTACGGAAAAATCGATGTTTGAATATTTTCAGAGTTTAATTATGACTTAAGCAAGTATTTTTATTTATTTCTCTTGTGTTCCTCACACATTCCAGAAGCCGCATTTGGTATGGAATCAAGATTTCATTTAAACATTTATTAAGTTATCCTTAAGTCGTGAATATATTAAAATATTGCAGTTTATAAAGAACGCACGCTTCTACAAAATTTCAGAATTTTAACACTTCAAGGAATAAAAATTTGATTAGAAATTTTCATGTATTTATATAATAAATTTATGCTATTTTGTACATGTTTTCGTAAATTCTGTTGTTATCTTTTAAGTGACTTGAATTTCATGGAATTTAAAATCAATTTTACATTATACAGAATGAGCCTACTTCTAATAAATGTAAGGAATTGTGTTTTCCAGAAATTGATGCATATCTATCAAAACTGTCTTTCGAAAGATGATCTTCATGAAGATGCTCTGATCCAGAGTAAAACCTAGTATTATGAATGTTAAGCGAGAGAGAGAAGGTGCAGTCTTCTAGCAGTAGAAAGATTGTTTCAAATTTGAGTGAATGAAAACTATCAGCAAGAAGTGACAACTCAACTTCATAATGAAGCAACTTTAATTTGAAATATAGATTTTTTTTTATCTCAACATAAACTCAATGAATGGAGTTTAAAATTTAATCCTTTTCAAATGTATTAAGACATTTGAAAAACGATCAGATTAATTAATAAAGATATTATTTAGACTTACTCAGCTCGACGTGCTAATTCGTTCAATATATAACGCTGGGTTGTCCTTTTGAATGGTTACCAAATAATAAACGTAAAGTCAAATTTTTAAATTACCTTCGAAAATATATTTTCTTACTCTTTTATTTTGTTTTTGTTTTTTATTTCATGGTTGTAATGATGGAATTTAGCAATCATTTTTTCACTCACTTTTTAATGAGCAAAATTACTTAAATTTTGTACATTTATATCTTTCTGCTCATAAAACAATAATTTAATAGATTTTTATCATAACTATCACTTAATAGCATAATTTTATTATAATTAAATTATGGAGGTGAATTTGGGGAAAAAATTGATTTCAAGATTGCAAAATATATATAATAAAGAGCTAAGCATTTAAAAGTAGAAAATAATCAAAAGGAAAATGTTCAATATTTTTGAGAAAATTATATTTTAAAAAACTATTTATATTAAATTTATAACAAATTTGGTATTGAGGAGATGAAAAAGAAAAAAATTATAGTATTGAAAAATTTCTCATACATGGGTAGTAAAAAATAAATTGCGCATATATTTTATATTGTGTTTGTATATTCTAATTTCAATTATAAAAATGCGATAACTAGTATACGTAGTAATTTTATTTTAATTCGTTTCAAGTTACTCATCAAGTGTCCCATTTGCAATTCAAATATTATTTGTTTTTAAAAGCGCATTTTTTGATGATAATTTTTGC
>JAOUZG010010951.1:3118353-3139112 GCA_026289955.1 Argiope argentata
TATATATATATATATAATGATACACTGGTGTGCAAAACTTAAGCAACAATGTAAATTTTAAGCAAATAGCCATGAAATTGCAGAAAAGCTCTTGCGATCATTACAAAGAACATGTAATTCAGGAGAAAGGTCATGCACATGCAAATATCAGGAACGAAAAGTCAGAGGTGCCATGAGCGTACGCAAAACGTGTGCGGTTGGTACCGAAAACCCATGAATCTGGAACTCTTTAGGTTATTCAGATAAGAAATTGTTAGACTTAATTTTTTTTTTTTTTTTTTGAAAATGGAGTTAGAAAAAAACAAAACGAAGCACGAAGTAATTAGACAGTTGACTACAAAATTAATAAAAGAGATTGAGGTCAATTATTTAAAAACGGATATCACTGTTAAGGAAACACTTGAAATGTTGCGAGAATGCTGTTATCAATTGGATGCAAAAATGATGGAACTGAAACTCTTGGACTCGCAAATTGAAACCAATACGCCCGTAGATAAATTGGAAGAAGTAATTAAAAGTCAGAAATATCAGGAGCTAGAAATTCTTTGAAGAGGAAGATTGCAAAGGTACATAAGACAGCACTCCGGAAATCGTGACGCAGTCGTTACTCAAAACGAAACTTCGATTAATCGAACTGTTCCTGAAACGAAAGTGATGAAAATGCTGCGCTTCCAAATGAGAAATTTCTAAAGAGATTCAAGTAAGTAGCTTGACTTTTGGAATCAGCATGAATGTGCTATTCACAATAATGAATGTCTGAGCAAAACCAAAAGATTTATGCATTTGAAATCTTTACTTAATGGTAAAGCATTATCTGGTATATCTGGATTTAATATTAATTCTAATATTAAATACTATGCAAACTTTCCTCGATTGAAATACTAGAGAATCGCTTTGGAAGGCCAGATATTGTCATTCGTTAGCGCGTGAATAAATTATGTACTGAGCGTGTTAAGAAACATATCAAACATTAAAGCATTGAGGAAACTTTTTGATAAATGCTAAATTCAAATTCGAAGCTTAGAATCATTGAATGTTACTTCTGGTAGCTACGGAAACCTACTTTGTCCAATAAATTTGTAGAAAATCCCAGAAGAGTTAAATTTTGAATTCAATTGAAATAGAAAAGAACAATCGCAGTTTGATATTAAAGAACTGTTAGAATTTGAAAAAAGAAAATAATTGTCGTGAAGCTGCAAATCTTATGAACTATCCGAAACCCTTTCAACGACAAGAAAAGGGAATTCATGGAATAACCCTGATTTTAAACCGAAAATAGCGAGTGCATCTACATTATTAACGCTGAATAATAATTGCATATTTTGTAACAAGTTCGACCATTGAAAATTCAAATGTGAAGAATTGGATGTACAGACCAAACAAGAATTTTTGAAAAGAAAACGGAAATGTTTTTTGTGTTTTGGTTCACGACATTGGGGAATTTTCTGTTTAAAGAAGCATTTATATTTCAAGAAATGTGAGAAACCACACCACGAATCTGTATGTTTAAATCAGAATGTTCTTATTCCATCCTGCATTCCCGAAAAAGAGGCTTTGAATACGATTTTTGGCTAGAGTATTCAAGGTCGCTTTACTGTTTTGGAGTTCAACTCAGTGGATACCATTTACTCTAATTTATTATTTGAGGTGAAGCTGCCAAGAACATTGGAATCATTTTGTAATATTGAATCCTTGTGTGTAGGATGTCCCTATGAGCGATTAGTAGATGAAAAAGCTCTAAAACTGTGTGAAAAATCGATAGAGAAAAAAATAGCCTCTACCAAGTCAGATTGCCTTGGATTAATGAAATTGTCACATAACATGACAATTATGTAAACGCAGAAAAAAAATCCTTAATCTATTGAAGCAATTTCACTCTAACTTAAATTTTTATGATGAATATAGAATCACGTATAAGTTATACGTGATCAAATCAAAGATGGTATTGTTGAAAAGGTAGATCTCAATGCAACTGAAAGCGAAAGAACTTACTACATTCCTCATCTAGCAGTGCTTAGAAAGAAACACATTTCTACAAAATTGCGAGTGGTTTATAATGCATCTTCAAAAGAAAAAAAATCAGAAAAAAATAAGTAAAAATTGTTAAACGATTGTCTACTTCAGGGTCTAAATCTTATTCCTGAACTTTTGAAAGTTTTGCTGCAATTTAGAATGCATCGAATGCTTTTTCTGCAGACATTCAAAAGGTATTTCTTCAAATATTAACTAATTGTGAAGATTGGGATGCCCTGCGATATCTATGGATGCACGATGATTCAAATTTATTGAATCCAAAGATTCAGATCTACAGTATGTGCTGTGTTTTTAGAGCTAAATCCAGCCCTTTTCTTCTCGGTGCTTGTATCAAACATCATTTGACGAAATTTGAAAGTGAATATCCGAAAACTGTAGAGCCTTTCATTAACTACACGTATGTTGATGACTTCCTTTGTGGAACAGATACTGAAATGGAAGCTATTGAAGCCTATCACAAAGTTAAAGAAAAAGGCTTCAATGGATTTAACGAATTTGAACTCAAATTAACCTATATTACGAAAGGAATACGAGACAGAAAAGCAGGGAGATTCAGTGCCTTTGTGTGTTTCATCTGAAAAGGTATTAGGACTCGAATGAAACACTCATAATGAACAAATCAAGCTTTCTGTTTTGAAAGCTGTCTCGAGAATTTTGGACCCTCTAGGATTTCTTGCTCCCTATGTGATTCAAGCAAAGGTACTTTCCCAAAATTTATGGCTTTCTGGTATTGAATGGGATAAACCAATTCCAACAGAATTTCTATCCAAAAGGATAAAATGGTATGAACAATTGAAAGAATTACCGGGAGTTCAAATACCACGCTAGTATTCCTGCACAGATGTCGACGCATCTCATGGTTTGGAACTGCATTGTTTCACCGACAGTTCACAAATTGCCTATGAGGCTGTTGTGTATCTTAAGTTTCCATACCAGAATGAGACTAAAACTATGTTTGTTGTCTCCGAAAGCAGAGTTGCTCCACTTAAAAATTTGTCCTTACCAAGACTTGAACTCATGGCTGCATTATTAGGTGTCCGATTAATTCTTTAATTCGAGAACATTTTGCAGACGCTTCTGTCTGTATGTAGACAGACTCAAAAATGTGCTTTTAATTGGATTAAAAATAATCCTGGTCGATGGAAGACCTTCGTACAAATCTAGTGACAGAAATCCAACAAAAAGCATGCATGGAAGCATTGTCCTGGCTTCGAGAATCCTGCTAATAAAATAACAAGATGTATCAGTGTTAAAAATTAGACGAATGATCAAGCTTGGTGGCATGGTCCACTATGGCTAATTCAACAAAATATAACTTGCGTGTCATCTTATGACGACAGTGATCCTGATCCATTAAGTATCTCGACTGAAGAACGTGTTATTTTACTGACTACGAGTGCTGATATTGTGGAACCAATACTTGACATTAAAAGTTTCAGCAATATACCTAAATTATTACGAGTACTTCATATGTCTTTAGGCTTCTGAAAACCTTAAAATTACAAAAAAAGCAATTGGACTTTTAACAACAGAAGTGTTCAGTGCTATGGATTATTGGATAAAATTTTCTCAGTTTCAGTGTTTTTCAACTGAAATTAACCGTATCAAAGGTAAAAAGAGTATGGGTTCTTTGGGGGGGGCTGGCGCAAGAGCCATATATGGCTAAACTGTGGCAAAAAATGATAAGGATTCTAAATTGTTTGGACTTAATCTTAAAATTGATGTTAAAGGTTTATTAAGAGTAAAGAGTAGATTGGTTAAATCTTCTTTAGATTTAGATGAAGTGAATTCTATTATATTGCCTAGTGATTATTTGCTTCGTCTTAATATTTTAAATAATCATGATAAAGTTCTTCCTGGAGGTATTAACGAAACTTTAATTCAAACAAGAGCCAAGTTTTGAATATAAAGAGATAGACGTTTCATAAAAACATTTTTACATAGTTGTGGATTTTGTAAAAAAACTAATGCTAATTCGGGTCAATAAATTTCAGCTCCTCTTCCTCCTGATCGAATTGGAAGTTTCAACCATTTAAGGTAAGTGAAATGGAATTCGCGGGACCATTAATTTTAAGACAAGGCTCTAAAGTGTAGAATGCTTTGTTTACTTGTGAAGTTACTCGATCAATAAATTTTGAATTGGTATCTGATTTAAGTGCTGTGTGTTTCATTCAAGCATTTCGTAGATTTATTTCATGACGTGGCGTATCTACGATAATATATTCTGATAATGCAAAAACATTTAAATGAGCTGATAAAGAATTGAAATATTTTTATCAATTGTGTAATGATGAAAATGTCTCTAAATTTTTGTGAACAACGGTATTACTTGGAAATTCATTATCGAGGGTACTCCCTGGTGGGGAGGGTTCTGGGTAAAAACACGTTTAAAACGTATTTAGGTAAATCATTGACTTATGAAGAACTGTATACTGAGTTAGTTGAAGTTGAGGCAGTGATTAATTCACGCCCAATTACATATTTGTATTGTAATGTAAATAAGCCAGATCCTCTATCCCCATCTCATTTCTTAACTGGGTCAAAGTAACTGTTTTGCCTTCACTAAATGCTATACCTAAATCTTCAAAACGTGATCTTTTGAAGCGATGGAAATATAAATTGTTATTGTTAGATCATTTCTGGAAAGAGTTTTAAAAAGAATTTTATTTTTGAACTAAGATCTGCTATATTTTCTAAAATACCTAAGAATTGTGACCAATTTAAACGTGATGACGTAATTCTAATTAGAGAGGATTATTTAACTGGAAATTAGGTAAAATTAAAACTTTGTTTCCAGAAAGATGGCAAAATTTGATCTTGTGAGATCAAGGTTTCTAATGGTACTTTAAGAAGGGAAGGATATGTTTAAATATACAGTGGAAAAGATATATAATTTAGAGGTTCAAGATTATCGTGTGATGCATCGAGGGCTAGTGTTAAATATCGATATACTAATTGATGTCACCCACGAGGTGGCGCTTTTGTTACCCTTTCTGAGAAAGAATATCTATGTAGTTTTTTTTGTGTGTGTGTTCGTGCTGTCTTGAATAAACGTTATGTCTTGTGAACAATTTGTCTCCATTTATTATAATCTTCGAAAGTCTAACGTAGAAATATTTTATGGCAAGTAAGTTGGCAAGCAAGTAAATACTTTATGGCTTTCGTGAAATATGTCCAAAAGACACAGGTGGAAGATTCACGATTTCACACGTGGAAGAATGATTAGAAAGTTGGAGGAAGGGCGTAGTGTGACCGATGTGGTTGAAGAGTTCGGAATCAATAAAAGTATCGTTTCGCGCTTCTAAAGCATTCCAAACCACAGGTACAGCTGTTAAAAAGGTTGGTGGTAACTACCCCAGAAAAACAACTGCAGTGGAGGACCGATATATCGTCTTGCAGACGAAAAGAGTCCGAAACCAGTCAGCATGGGTTATTGCTCAGCAACTGTGTACAGCAAAGGGGTGACAAGTATTGCGGTTTACTGTGTTCAGACGCCTTCGCAAAGGGGGCCTGTTTTCCCGCTGTCCTGAACCTGTATCCCTTTGAATGTTGGCCATCAGCTGTACCGTTTAGAGTGGTGTAAGGAGCACAAAAACTGAACATCTCATCAATGGAGTCGTGACCTCTTTACGAATAAGAGTCGTTTTAATGCTAAAACTGATTCTCGACGCCAGTTGCTTTGGGGCGGGGGGGGGACACGGTTTCATCCCAGTAACATCACGAAAAGAGACCGTTACGGTGGCTGAATTATGCTGAATGGGAAAACTGAGCTCCATTTTTTCGACGGAGGTTCTGTAATCGGAGATCTTTATTGTAAGGAGGTGATCCTTCCCCATGTGCGTCTATTCCAAATATTTCTTTTTTATGGATGATAATACAGAGCCACATCGGACTCCTACAGTTCAGCAGCTACTGGAAGGTGAGGATATCCCTCGAATAGATTGGCCAGTATGCACCCCTGATTTAATCCCATGGGAAGACGCCTTGGGGAATGGTTACATTCTCCGAGAAACACCTAATAACTGAAGCAGATGCTTATTGTTAACATACACTATTACCTCAAGAACTGCTGGACAATCTAGTGCTGAGTATGGGGAGACGGTGAGGAGCAACCATTGCAATAAGAGGAGAGCATATCCCATAATAAGGAAGATCTACTTGTTGTTCTTCTTCCTGGACAGACAATCTTTTGTAGCGATACTGTGAGTTCAACAAATCCTTTTTTAGTTTTATTTCATTATTGTATTCATTTTTGCTGAACTTTGCTTTCACCATCCTTTTACAAAATGCTGTCTTTCATTTCTGAATGTCATGTCTCTCAGGTGATTTCTCGTGGAGTTAGGGCAAAAAAAAAACACCTGTTGCTTAAATTTTGCACACCAGTGTTTAAACTCTAACTTAAATTCAAATTAATTTCCTAATTTTCAATTTAATTTAGCCCATAGTAACATCATTCTAAAAGTATTCTCTTATTTCCTGATACATTACACGTGTTCTAGTTAATTAATTCAACAGAAGCTTATTCACTAAACGCTGGCTACTTTTCCACACTGCGAGTGTGGGGATAGAAATTGTCCAGCTTATCACATTCCATTGAAAGATCCCTATGATTTCCTTGCACGAGATGTACATGTGACTGACTTGCGTCACAGATCCCTATTAAAATCTAAAGGTAGGTATTCAGAGGGATACAAATTTAATAATCTTTTCGTCATTCCGTTTTGTGTTGTCCTGTGTTATGCTCGTCGCGTTTGCTTGTATATAATGCCTGCTTCCCGTGGTAGAATAAAACAAACTGAAAAATTCAAATATTCTTCTATGTCTTCGAAACCACCATCTGCTTTCAAAAAATAATAATAAATACATTACATATATATATTTGTCCATTAAGATCTAATGAGAGTATTTTCATTTCGACTTGCTGGTATATTTCTACAGCAAGAATGTTTTAAGTCATCGTATTATAAAGAAAATCTAATAGACATTTTAGAATAAGAAATCTTCCTTTTATTAATCAATTTTCTCAAAAAAAGTTATTTGATCTACAGTTCTGGTTTTTTAGATTGCATACAAAATTCATTCATCCATCTCGTTCCATTTTTATAGTTCTGGCTTTCACAGGGTAACAAACAATCAGGATTACAAGAATGTAATAAAAGCAGCTGAATTTAAAATTTGAAGGTTAATTAAAGTTTCGAGCTGATTTATAGCTGATTATGATGTTTTTTTTATGCATATTTAATTTGACTTATTTCATATTTGTAATTATGGAAATTCGTATTAGATGTTTTTTCTTATTCTCTGGTAAGTTAGAGTGTTGAAATTTTGCTCAATTACCTCTCGCTAAAGATTATTGTTTATTTGAATATTTTCAGAACTTAATTATAAATTAATCGTTTTATTTAATCTAATATTGATTCTTTACGAGTAGTACCATCTCTAAGAAAATTTGACTCGAAGGTTCCATAATATTTAAAAGGATAAGACCATTAGTAAAAATTAATCAAAAAAATAATTGGTAAATGCGTATTTGATAATTTTTTGAATTGTTCTGAAAAACTTTTGTAATAAAATAATCCGAAACTCTTTGTCAAAATATAGCAAATGTCTTTGAAAAAAATCAATATTATTAGCCTTCCTTCAAATACAAAGCTAAATGAATGGCTTCTAAAAATAGACGGTTTAAATACCGTTAGAAACTAGTTTCTTGATAGAAATATCTGTAATTTTTTCAGTCTCCAAAGAGATAAATTTAATAAACATTCATAGCAATATTTCTTTCAGACATGAAATAAAATCCCCTCCCGCCTAAGAATGCAGTTTTAGATATTACTGCGGCCCACTTGAAGATCTTTTCCTTGTTTTCTAATATCAGTATGCCGAGCCTAAGCCTTCCGGAGGCGAAATATGTTATAAAATCCCATCTCATTTGTTGAGCAGAAAAAGACTATATTCACATGCGAGAGGACATCTGGTTATTGAATTTTGAAGGATTGAAAAGTCATTTCACTTTTATAAAGAATTTGAAATGACAAAAGAGTAGGAAATGAATAATCAAACTATCATTAAAAAAAACAGTGAGTCTGGGCTGTCGAACCTACTTTAGGCAAAATTAATTTTAAAAAAGAAAAATAATCTGCACTTCCTTGATTTCTTTACTATAAATATCATACAAGTAGAACTCGGATAATAGGTCTCTAATATTTTATTCCTCTAATTCAATTTTTAAATAAGTTAGTCATTTAATATTTATATAGCTTTTTATAACAATGAGTTTTAAAAGACATATGTTGAGTCACAGCTTTAAAAGTTGAATATACCGAAGAAAAGGAGTATAAAATATTTCGGCAATTACATTTAATCAATAGATATATCCATCATTTTGATGGATGAAAATGCCTTCATGCCTTTGTTAATTAACCCCTTTATTGTTATCGTTACGCTTCAGCATTTGTGGGTGAAATTTGGAACATTTACAAGATAACAAATACTTATTGCATCATCATCATCTATTGGCTCAACATGGCACATATATGACATGCGAGAAAGTAAAGATATTTTTTACTTTTTATAATTGCACACTCTTCTTCAAATTATCATTAAAATAGGAGACTCATATCAAATTTTCAGAGTGTATGACAGCCGACTGTTAGTTGGTCTCTCGGTTCATGGATCCACTGCAGCTCCAAAGTGATGCAAGTTGGATAAACGGCCATTGGTATTTGATCAAGATTTCGAAATTATTCATCTGTATTCTAAATGATGGACAGTAAGGAACTCAAATTTCACACTGCTTTTTTTCCCTCACAAAACTATTGGGTTTAGTATGCAAGAAAGTTAACCCTTAATAACCTAGAGTTTCAATTTTGATATCAATCTTTTAAACCGAATGTTCACATTACTATTAGTTTTTTTATAGGTTGGCTGTAGGTACTTTACTGTTGTATAATATTCTTTCCAACGAAATTTTAAAAAAATCAAATGTCATTATTGTTTTATTTTATCTATGACATATTACTCGCGCGGCAAAGTGAACAAGTAAACACATTTTACTAAAAGTTTTGTTGAATACAAATTTGATATATTTTCTTTTTTTGAAGAATATAAATACTTGCGATAGTAAAAACAATCAATATTTCGCATTATTTCATGCATAGGTATATCTGATTTCTTTATGGCGTTAATGCCTGAAGTATCAAAATTGATACCTGTTTTTTTTCTAAATAAATATGTAAAATAAATATTGTGATGTTTTTAGCTATTTTTCCCTTCATCTAGACCCTCAAGCAAACACAGTAATATTAAAAATAAATCACTTTCGTAAATCAGGCTACTAAGGGTTAAAGGGAGGAAAATTTCCAAGATTTCAAAGTTCTTTTAGGACTATTTTGAACTGTAAGGTTTATTTTCTTCCAGCAATGATAATAGTTAAGAAATCTCAAAGAATGTGTCATCATTATTTCATTTTTATATAAAAAATTCATTTTAATAAGCAAATGAGCAACAAAAGAAATATTTTCTATAAAATCAAATTAAAAATATGTGGTTAATACTGAGGCAGCTTATAAGAGAAATAAAAACAAACCGTTTTCAATTTTTTTAAAGATAAACTTTCTAATCTTTAAAAATATACATTTGTAGAGTACAGACACGACGCTTTATAAAGCACTACCCAAATTCTGATACTTTATAAATCGATTGAATTCATTTAATTGCAAAAGAACGTCGTAAGGCGCTAAATAGAAAGTTAAATTAAAAGAAAATTTATGTAAATTCTAAAATAAGGTTTCGTAAACCAAAGAGCAACAGTAAACTGTGATAACAAAGCCCTCTTTCGAACTATCCAATCTATCAAAAATAAGCCCATACTAAAAATTAAAAAAAAAAAATTGTAAGAAATTTTAGAGAAGTTACTTAGCTTTATCATTGATGCTTAAAATTTTGAAAGTAATTTTTTGAATTGCTTACCAAATATTTTTCTCTACATTTGGTCTCAAAGATTTAACTACCCTTAATATTGTAGTGATTAGAATGAAATTTAAAAAGTTTTGTTTTTAAGTCTAATTCCGATGTTACTCCATCTAAGCTTAATACATTTGTTGGTCTCTTTACGAATTAAAGGTATTGCCCGTAAAAGGTATTAGACACTATTTAGTCTGAATTTTGTAAATTCTTTGTCATTTTATGCAAAAATGACATCACAATTTTTTCTATAATTAAAGGAGTCGCGAGTGCAGAACTTCAGATAATTCTCTAAACATATAAGCAATTTTTATAAATAGTCGTTAAACTTGCATATTTGAATTATTTCTGATGTAAAGAATCTTTAGATAGCACCGAATAAAACGTATTTATTGAGAATCTCTCCGAATAGGGGAGGCCTGGCTAGTTGTTAAATGTTTTAAGAATCTACGATAAGTTTTAATACAAAACACTTTTTAAAACTTACTCTAATTATTGAATATCCATAACACATTATTTAAAAATTTAACAGTGCTAACAATTTTATGCGCATATGTATATTGTAACAGCTTACCTATAATGGAGCTAATTGTTACTTACAATAGCAATAAATACATGTATAATATTCTTTTATTTTTATTATTTTGTAATTTTTTTATAAAATAAGAATATAAAAAATGTTTTATTCTTAATGCACTTGATTCCTTCCGTTATTCTGTTGAGCAAATTATTGTCGGAATAGCCCCTTTTATTAAAATGAAATATGAGAAATGCAGCTCTAAGGCGCTTTCCAAATGGCCGATAGCATAATTGAATGTCCAGATACCAGTTGTGTTGAAACTTACCATAACAGCCTTCGACTTTACTGTATCCGGCAGGGTCTATGCCACCACATCACAGACAATCATTAATACTACTGGTGAAGTTTTTGAAAGGCTCAAGCACAGACCAGTCGAATGGTTGCAATTTTTATTCTTTGTGTAGCAGAGAAAACAAAGGAACCCCTCCGCATTTTTCGATGGAGGGCAATATTCGTAAATCAAGATGACACAGACGATTAAAAAATTACAGACGAAACAAAATTATTATAAAATTATTATTACACAATTTTATAAAAGAAGTTGGAGAGGTATTTTTGGTACCTCATAAAATTTGAAATATTTTGCCGTGACTTCTGCACAAATTTATTCGTTGTGGCTGCATTTATTTCAGGTACTCTTGAAGGGAAGTAATGCTTAATATTTTCCCAAGGAAGAAAAAGAGAAACTGCATTGCCATTAGCATGAACAGCTGGAATCCTATTTAACAAAGTGTCTCCTTTTGCTTGTGTGACGACCCAATGCACTTGATACTTTTTCTGCTTAATTGACTTTTGAACCTTTGTCAACACAGTGTCTTTAACGTTGTAAATTTATTGACATTGAATCTACCAAAGACTTTGTAAATATTCCAAAGGCTTTTCTTTATTATGACTACTGGAATTCTCAGTTCAACACGATATAGCTGCCTGCAGAATGAGTCGGGAGACTTAAATGTTACCTTTTAGAAAAGCTGTCAGCTAATTTCCTTGAAAAGTTTCCACAACCACTCTAGATCACTGGTATTTTATATAGCTTTAATTGAGTTATATGACAATGTTTAAACTTCTTCAATAGAAAGGTAATACCAAGTTTTTGAAGCAATATTTATGTACTATTGAAGTCCATCTCTAGTTAATCTGTGACCTTAAGAGGTGTTTGTATATGCAACGCTATGTACAAATAATTTTGGATTTGAAAGAAAAACGATTCGTCGATGTAATTTATATGAAGCATTCACAATAAATAAATATTTTTAAATATTTATAACATTTAATTATACTGTTTATTTATTTAAATAATTACATTTAACTATTCTTAAAACAATTAAATTAGAAAATTCTATTTATTAGAATTGCAACTTATCCTTACCAGTAATGGAAATTTTAGAGCCGATTCTTTGGAGTATCATGAAATTAATTCCACATTAACTAATTGCCTTAACCACCTCATTAACGACCATTTAACCACCAAGGTTACAATACAGTTATACAATACTTTTAAATATGCAATCACTTATCTGAAAAGTAACATCATTTACTTTATCTTAAATATGACATCACTTACTTAAATTTTATAATGGCACAGACTCTACACAGATATCTCCAAGAGTTTCGGTACTAATTAAAATTACGAATAACTAAGGTTTTCACGGGAACTCCTTCTGCTATTAACTGCAGGCAGCGAAAAAATGGTCGATGCCGCTACTAGAATGGCAGTTACCAACTGCTGAGAAATAAGGGAATTTCAACCGACGGTAAACTCCCAATTCGTATATACCTCGTGCAGCAACTAACCTTGTCTGGACTTCTAAGATGCGTAGGATGCGGGCAAACTGCAAAAGTAATGCCGACCAGTTGTAAAAAAGGCATTGCTTTTGATTTAATACTTTGATGCATCAATTAAACAGTGCAGGAAACGAAAAGGGCGAAAGTATTAAATTAGCAAAATATGGGAGTTTATTTTTCTCACAATTTTTAGTTTATACTCGAAAAGAATTCAAATTATAAAAAATATTTTAGTATTATGTAGATAGAAAATTCAAGGGACCAGATTAAAACTGGAATTAGCCAATTTTTTCTAATAAGGGTAACCTAAAGAGGATATAAACGCATACAGTTTCATGATTTTTTATAAGGATAGCAACTTTATGTTTCTACGACTTAGCTAACAACTACGAATTAATTAAGAAAAAGGAATTTAACATTAAAAAAAATACAATTTGTCTTTCGATACCGATTTTTCGAATTGGATAAGAAATAAAAATTATAATTCGAAGGAATCTGTTATATAAGCACAAAAATTATTAAAAACTCCTTTCAAACTAATAGTAATTCGAGAACAAAATAGTCGAGCAAAATCTCCTTTGTGATGAAAAGAAAATATAATTTTTTTCAGCAGACGTCCGAAGTTGATTTGAGGGAAAAGAGGTCGAGTGTTTATTAGTCTTTTTTATTTTTGATTTTTCTTTAAATAAGACTCTCCATTCTTGAACATTACAGTTATTCTAGCAAATATATTTCGAACAGATCCACGATTTTTGCCAACTTGTACTGGAAGAAATCCTCAGATTTAATTTTTCTATGAAATATAACCTCAAGATAAGATGAAATTCATTGGTATCGTTCAAAAATGACAATATTTTGTATCGCTAAAAAAATACTGTTGCAAGTACTTTTCAAAGAAATTGCGATTCATCTATTAATAAATTTTTGATAAAAAGATTTTGATATTTATTTGAAGTTAAAATAGTCTTCAAATTTCAATTGATTTGTGAAAAAAAATCGTTACAATAAAGACAAGCAAATTGTCTAATTTTTAGATAATTTAAATCATGGAATCAATTTTTTTGCATTGTTTGTTATCCTTAATGACACTACATCAATGGATTTATTCATGTAATTACAAATTCTGCAAATAATTATGAAAATAATACTACCGCTTCTAATCACATAATAACTAGGATTATAGGATATATTGTACATAATATAGAAATTAAATTTGTTTTGTATAAGTTGATAAAACCTTCATTCAATTGTTAAAAGCTCAAAAATTATCCATTTTTTAAAACCGATTACAATTATAACATGTTTTGAGAAATCCAAGCGTTTTTTTTTTCATAACGTTAATAATCTAAATTTTATACGTTGCATTATATATATATATATATATATATATATATATATATATATATATATATCACTGAACATTCCTGCTTTTTAAGAATTCTTCAGACTATCAAAATTATGAAATGGATACAACTAACGCTATAATTGGTTTTGGGATATTATCGTCAAATTCGTCAAAAATCATAAATGTTTTGTCAATTGATGATTCATGAGAGCTCTATGGTGTATGGAAATAAGCACTTATCAACCAGCAGAAACGTCCGTGAATGAAATGATGGATATAACTCTTAGCCTATAAAATTAATATTTACTGCCCTATTGTGAAAAAAACGAATTAAAACAAGCATTGAAAATTATGAGGAATAAATTATCTATATCTCTAGTTTTAAAATACACTTAAGTGATGCATTGAGTTTTATAATTTTTAAGGTAGAAAATTTCTTTATTCATGAAAATGATTTTTCCAAATGCGAATTTTTCTTAATTTTTCCATTTTCTATTTAAGGTTTCTTTGGGAATGCAATTCCATAACATCTTATTAGAGAATCCACATAAAGGAAAATAATCTATATCTATACTAATTATATTGGGGGTCAGTAATGTGCACCTTGGAGCCCTTTTTTTGAACTTTTAATAACAAATTTAATTAATTAAAAATTTAGCGAAATTTTGACGTTTTTTTCACTATGCCTTATGCAAATATTGCATTAAAAATATTTTTTTGCAGCAAGTTAAATCTGAAAAATTTATCTTTTAAATTATACTAATGTTTTGACATATAAATAGATTTCTATTTTTAATACTTTTTTAAAAAAAATTAATTTAATCGTATTTTTTAACAATTTATTTCGTATAAAATAAAATTTTATCTCCACTAGTATTTAAAAAAATAGTTTTTAATGACGTGTTGTCAAGATATTATATATGTCAAGATGCAAAAAATCTGATTAAAAAAATAGGCTAATTACTACCGCAGATAAAACCTAGAAAAATGTAATTTTCAGAGCCTAATTATGAGAAGTGAAATAAATAGGAAATTGAATTTTTTTAAAAAGCAATAAATGCAAGACAAATTTTTTATGGTCATTTGCAATACCAAAATTACTAATTCAATGAAAATTTCAATTAAAATAAATAAAAATATAATTTAACTAACAAGTGGTGCTTCATTGAGGGAAAAACTATCTTTTATCAACGAGTTGTCATCATACTGACAAAAGCTCAAATGAAAAAAAAATCATTTTTTGGAATCTTAAATGTGCTAAATTTAATAAAAAATAAAACAGTAAAATATTTTAAGAATTGAAAAAATTGAAATCTACTATCGCGAATTTTAAGTTATGTGAGAGCATTATTATTTTTGAAGTCATTACTTATCTGAATTAATTTAAATCATTAAGCAGTTTTAACAGATTTGGCACAATCACGTGACTATCAGATTTCGCGTGTGTCGGTAATTAAGAAAACGATTTTCTTTATCTCTAAATCGATCCAGCTGTAAAACTTTTTCCTTAAAGCATTTTTTTTTTTGAAATTACGCTTTAAATTGGTTTGAAATGGTCACGAGGATATGTATTTTTTAAAAAAGAAAAGCAGTGTTTTTCCCATCCATCTAAAAATTTTCTGAACATCAAAACTTTGTTTTGCTCGCTAGAAAATTAAAAATGAAAGTTTTAAATAAAATTATATTCTAATATTTACAGTTTCTTGAGAAATACAGTTAGTAAGAATGCGCTGATGATGCCGATAAGGAATAAATATGTGTCACTTATTGCAAAAATTTGATACTTAAAACTGAAAAGAGTTTTTAAAAAATCAAATGGTAATTTTCTGTGCTGGAGATTAATTATTTAAAATTTAAAAAATCGTAAAGAAACTATAAGATTACGTCATTTCATAGAAACGACGGACAAAAGGCAATTCATAATCAGTTGAAGGAAAATATAATATACTCTTAATTATTTCTGTTGAAGTAAGACATTTTTGCCTTCGTGTTCTTTTTAAGTTTTAAAATAATGAGACAGGATTTTTAATTATTTACTTTTACTTATAAGAAAATACATTGTGCAAATCAAAGAATTTGCCTTCGTAAATGTAGTGAATCTCCACATTTTATTATAACATACCGAAATAAAAACACATCTGCTTTCACGGAAAGCATACATAATAATAAAGCTATTCTGGTAAAAGTAGGCCATCCTTTTAAAAACCCATCTGCTTTAGAAGAAGCATGCTTAATAATTAATAATGCGATACTGGTAAAAGCAGGTAAAAAAATTTTGTTCGTATCGGTTAGGAGATTTTGATGTCTCAAAATCTCCTAACCAAAAAAATAACATTTTCTCATATGATAAAAAATTAATCAACTGCCATTCCAAATGAAAAATATAAAAATGTAATTTTCAGCACGTGTCTGCCTGAAAAGAAGCAAACATGAAACATGATATTTTTGAAAAGTAAATGCAAGGAGACGTTTTCTATGATATTTTGCAATACATATATTACTAATTCGATATAAATGTTTTATTTAAGGCAAATATAGCTTAGTATCTACAAGATATCTTCTATAATCGGAGCCCAATAGCTAATTTAAAAACTTTTTGTAATAGATATGCATCTCTTAACAAATAGTCTAAGTAAAGTATATAATTATATTCTTAGGAAATTGCGGTAAAAAATACAGATGAATTAAATTTTTACATATATCATCTGCCTGTGAATCATATTTAACAAAATATTCTTGATACTAAGACCTTAAATAAAAAAATGGTACTCCAATCAACTGAATCAATTATTGAAGCTGACCGATTTATGAAAATTTCAATATGACTATTCGATAAAAATGGCAATTTTAGATTAGCAACCATTTCAAGGAAGCCCATAAGGGTTTCTGAAGAATAATGGGCCTCGGTTATGAAAATGTTGATTGTTCTTGAAATATTCAGAACTGAAAAAATCGGCCAGATTTGATCGCAGAAGATAGAAACGTTTATTCATTTATTTAGAAGTAATAATTTTAAACCAAATAAATAAATATTGTTGAGAGCATTTATATAAATTTAAAAATAAAGTTAAAAAAAGGAATTTTTCATTGAATCCGTGGAATGTTTGCTGAATAATTATTTTAGATTATAATAAATAATAAAAAATTAAATATTTCAATTTCTGTAGTAAACATAAAACTTCAATGTCGGACTACTCTGCTTTCAGTTCTTAATTTTATTTAAATACATGCTTGGATTGAATAAAAAGGTCTTTATATTAATTGCAGTTTCATCATTTTCATTTTCATTTAAAACGGAATTTTACGGGAGCTAATAGAAAATTAGAGAGGGATGCGGAGTTCAAAAAACAGGACTATTTAAGGCCTACATAATAGTATAAGTGAATTATATGACTATCATAGTTTGAATCCTAAAATATTTTGCCGAAAATTCTATTCTGAGACCAAGTTACATAAAAAATTAATTGAACTTTCTAGAGAGTATTAATACTAGATAAACGGCTGGTTTCCAAAGGCGGCTAGTTTTTCATAAAATTGATACTCATCAATATTAAGATTTTCATAAATATTTTTTATAAAAAAATATATAAAATCATATAAGCACTTCATTAACTTAGAAAAACAACTACTTAGGAAATCATGTTTCATTTTTTTTCATCCATTTTTTTATTGATAATATCTAAAAAATGTTTAAATGGTTTGCTTTTTGTTTACTTTAATCGTTGTAGATTAGCATTTAGAATTAAGATTAAGATCAACATTAAAATTCATAATAAGGTTTAGATCTTGTAGTCTAAAAATATTTTTGGAATGGAATAAATCTTATGAAAAGCTAAATATTTTGTATTTTCAGGAATATTATATGAGATAGAGGGGAGGGGGGGGGGTTGGTCTGTGACCGAAGAGGTGTAGTTTTTCTTCCAATTCCTTTAATCCGTGAAGTTGATCTTTCAAATAATGAATCACGCTGGAAATAATTTCCAAAAAAATGGTAATATATCTGCTTATTTTTCTGTTTATTTTTTTAATCTGATAGATTGTATGAAGGTGATGTTACATATTTTATGCTATTATTAGCGTTATTATTTAAAAGCGTTTCTTTTTCTGATAGAATGGGAAATACAGCAACATTGAACAGTTTTAACAAAACGCTTTAATGAACCAAATATTATTTCTGTTCACCCATAACGGGAAATGTTATTAACAGAGATAATAACTTATACATATTATGAAATGTATTACATAGTGAAAGGAAAAACAAAGTTGAGTAGTAAACAAAGGCAGGAAAAGAATAATAGTTTTCGTCTAAAATTTACTCAAGCAGAATGCATTTCGTTAAAGGTATCTATCTTCTCAGATTGAATATCCATCTTTTTGGTTTCCCCTTTGTTGCTACTTTTTTCTTTTTCTTTTTTTTACTTGTACTTCAAGGCCTAAAATGCGTTTATTATTTTAAAAAATTATTAATCAAAAAAGGATGGTAAAGATATCAAACATTAATTGCTGGACTAAATTCGATGGATCCTAAATTTTTGGAGTTAAATTACATAAATAAGATTTTTTCCCTCATTTGTCATAGTTACATTCTATTTAGTGCTCGAAAAATTAAAAGAAAAATTTTCCATCTGAACTAAATCATAGTGCAGTAAATATAAACTTGGTAATTGAAAATTGTGCTTGATTTATTAGCTTTTTTGAAATAAAGTAATTGAAAATTAAATATGTTTGAATAAGATTCCAACTATTAATGTGAACAAATAATTAACTAACTTCGAAATCAGTACTAATCGGTAATTTACTGTTTTTTATCCATAATCCTCTAAAAAAGATTTTCTTTATAAAATATTTATTTTTAAAGGCCATTGACACGAAGGAAAATAAATCAAAATGAAATCTTTTTAATATAAATATTAAGAAAAAAATAGCGTTAAATGAGGGAAAAAAGGAAATACCTTAATTTTTTTTAAAAAAATTTAGTTCAATAATCATGCTGTCAAATTTTTCTTCCAAGACTTCCAAGCGTTTATAATTCTTACCAATTTTTTCCAAACATTTTTTTTTCTCTGATTAGACCGGTGTAACGCTGTAAAAGACTTTTAAGGCATTTGGTTTAAAAAGTTTTAATTAAATGGCAGAAAATAAACTTGGAAATATACGAACAAACAATATATACGCAAGAAAGAAGTTTAACTACAAAAGTTAAGATATAAAAAGTTAAAAATCATTGACAACATATATATTTTTAAGGTACAAGAAAAGTTTAGAATAATGCTAATTTTGAGTGGATAGGAAAAGGACGAAAAAGATAGAAAATGTGTAATTTATAATATATAATATTATAATTTCCCAAAATGTATAAAAATTTGGTTGATAATGAAGAACTTAAAACAGGACATCAAAAGAGAAAAATAACGATGCATTTTATGCGGAATTTTATTTCAAGCGAAAAATATTTCAAAACAATTTTGGGAGTCATGAAATACTAAACAAGCTTATTTATGTTTTTTCCTTTATTCAGCTTTCAATAAAATATTATTTCTTGATTAATTTTAATATTCATCACAGACATGAAAATAAATTCATTTTAAACGATTTCGATAAAAGAATTTCGTCAACTTTTTCGAATTCACGATATTAAGTGCAATCACCTTTTTTCCCTTCAACTATTTTTTTAACTGATCCCTTGACAAATATATTAAAAAACAATACAAAAATCACCATAAAAATAAGAAGGAAAAAAATGAAAGAAATGCTTTATAAGGAAGCAGGTATTCTCAGTAAAACATATTTTAAATGAACGCTGGCATAATCATTCTTTCCAACAGATTCCATGAATAATATATTTTGAGAAAAGTAAAAATCATTGCTAATATCAAGGAATAAAATAAATAAATAAATAAAAATGGATTTAAACAGTTTTCACACTCTAATGAAAATTCTTTCAATAAGTTTTCCCAACACCTAACATACACTACCATCCGAACTATAACTACAACAACAACAACAAAGGTTTAGATGTAGCTATAAAAACGAAGAAGGAAAAAAAATGATCTAAAGAAGTGTTACTCACTGTCTAGCAAGATCCAGGCGGCCAAGAGAGCGCAGGTCCTCATGGTGCTCAGCAACAGGTGTTCGAAGAGCGAAAGCACTCGCTGGCTGTTCTCCGCGGAGGCTCGGTCGCGCCGCGCCGCTCTCAGGGCATCTAGTGACAGCCCATCTCTTATCGGGACTTTTATATCCACTCCTCTCTCGCCTCCACTGCCGCAGAGGATCGCCGCCCTCCTCACAGAAAGTTCGGCTCAACAGGTCGGCTGGCTTTCTTCTTCCTCCAAGCAGGAGCAGGTATATGTTTTGAGCCTATGAAGACGAACCTATTATAGAATGAGTTATAACTATTCGAAGAATTCAGATTTAAGAATATCAATCTGTAGAAAATTCTTTGCCTTCTTTTAGAGAGCAATTAAAATCTCAGTTAACTGAAAATCTAGCTATGGCCGAGAATCAGCGCCAAAAATACAAGTACCTCACTCAAAACAGAAAATATTTCTCAACAAGGTGGAGTTTCTTTTTAAATTACTTTAAAAACCTAAATAATTCACTTCATGACACCTTTTGAAACAGGGGATAACAGCCATTGTTGCTATAAATCCCAACGCCTTATTTCTTTCAAATTCAAAGTCGATTACACCTTTTCAAATAGGAAACAGAATTAAATGTACTCCCAATTGTTTCAACGAATATTTAGTCGAGTAATTTCCATTCATTTTTTAAAGTTAAAGAAAAATGTTTCTATTTAATTTTAATATGCTTTCTAAAAAACTAACCGTCTTCTTAAGCTTCAAATTCTATATATATATTTCTGTAGCTTGCAGAGCATCTTATATTTTTAAAAATTCAAGACAAGACTCCAAGCGTTTCCGAATTCCATCGTTTTCTTTTATTTTCCTTTCACTAAAACAGCATATACAAGAATTCATCGAAATGCAATTAACAAAATATATTTACAAAAAAAAAATCGTTTTCTTTTAACTTTTAATAATGCTTCAATTAAAA
>JAOUZG010010951.1:3146722-3189977 GCA_026289955.1 Argiope argentata
AGAGAGAGAGAGAGAGAGAGAGAGAGAGAGAGAAAAGGCCTGTTAATAATTTCTTCATTGTTTTACTAATTTTAATTCGAAATGTTCCTTATTAATTATGCATACAAGTTAGTCAAAGAGACAACATTCTCGCTTGCTTGCAAATGTAGATAATTGTTTGCAGAGTGCATTCTTTCATCTGTTTCAGCTGTGTGGTGTGGAAGTTTGAAGAGGATATGCCAGGTTAGTCCTCGTCATTTGACTGCGGTTAAAAATTACGAGGTCCATTCCAAAATAACCCCATTGTTGCTTTAAAACGGGACGTTAATATAATTTAAGCGAATTCCTGTTTCAGGTTAATTAAATACATTATAGAAAACTAAAGAATAATTTAAAAAATCTTTTTTTTTTGTTCTTACAATTAACACAAATTAATGTGGGGGCATGCAAGTTAACTCCTTTTATCTTAATTTTTCAGGTTTCTTTGTTTTGTTTATTTCTTCGTTGTTTGGTTGAATTCCTTCTGTAATATAGGTTTATTTTTTAAAACAGTTTTTCAAAACAGCTTCTGATTTTGTAACACTCTCTATATTATTGTTTAAAAAGAAAATGCTTCAAGATTTTACAAAGCTTCATCTAATAAGAAGAATTATAATCAAAATGCAAACTTGGTGAAGTTGAAGAAATAAAATTCATCTGAATGTTGAAAAAAAGTTTCGCTTCTCAAACATCAAGATAGAAATCTGCTGCATTTCGCTTTTCTTCGTAATGAATGACATTTCAGAACTGGCGGAAAGTTACTGAATATGCCTGGCAGAATCAATATCCGACCCTTTCAAATTTAAAATAACATGTTAAGAAAAAATCAGAAGAGAAGCGTGAATTGTAGCTCAGCATTCTACTTATTAAACACTTTTTCGTTTCTTTTATTCAATTTGCAAGTTTTTTTTTTTTAAATAGTCTCAATTTGAATATCTCTGATAGACTTCTGACGCAGTTAGTAACATTTGTGAGATGAATGGATTCATTACTAGGCAGCAATTTTTCATTCATTATTTTTGACGTTCTGGACAATCATCGATAGAGTATTAGTCTCGAATATCGAATGCCCTGCATAAATATTCAATTCTACATGTTTTGTACTTAATATGATTATAAAGAAATTGATTATGGATTAAGGAAGTATTTTTTTTTTTTTTGCGCCAATGATTTTTCAAATTTGATGCAGATTTTGAAATTTTGATACATTACAACATACTAAAATTCATTTATCTCAATATTTGTTTTTTTTTTTGACATTTAGCATGAGAGCCTGCTTTTTTCATGCCCTTTAACCTTGTAACTGGATATAACTAAATATTTTAAAGAGATACGAGTTGATTGTACGCTAATTATCTAGCGAGCAAATTAATAAACAGACAGTGAACCGGCTGAGGGATTTGATCCAAAATTTGGTACAGGCATACAGTTTTGATATAATCATAGGTTAAATTTCAATTTCTTTGGGTACTACGGTTATCGAGTTTACATTAGCAAGAACAAACTATCAGTTAAACACACCATCAACGTATTTCATTCAAAATGAATGAAAAGCCTAATTTTCATATAATGACTACATGCTAAACTTCAGCTATCTAGCTTTTGAATTTCTTAGTTATCATGAAGCTCCTTAATTATCCTTCCTTAGTATATTTCCTTCTTTATTAACATGTTCCTGGAGTTACACGAAAAGATATAAAGCATAGATATCTCGTGATGGAATTTATGCAGGATTACAATACTTTCTCTTTGTACATTTTGTAAAGGTAGAAATAAAAATAAGATAAGATGCAAAGAAACTGAAAGAAGGGCACTAAGAGATTTATTTTCCATGAAAAATCGCTCCATTTGTGCCGAAAAGTTCAAATAAGAAAAAAAAGTCTAAATTTTTTATTATTAAAAAAAAGATTTGTGATTGAAATAAGAATACTGACTCTTAACATTTAATAGGCAAATTTTAAGAGGGTATTTGGAATTTTGTAAACATAATGCATCTGTAGAAATCAACTTATATTTTAACAACTATTTTCATCAGTTTTTTAAATCTTTCAAATTTTTGTATTCATAATTACTTATGCCATCAACCAAAGTAATATACTTTCCAAGTGACTAAAGTTCTAGAATTAAATGCAAGTGCTGTTGTGAATTTTTATTATAGCCGAAAACTGTTGGTGTGCGTAGATACATTTCTAAGGAAACAAAACAAAAAAAAATCCAAAAAGAAAAGCTTTTGCATTTCAAATTTTTTTTGTTGATAAAGCAATCAATATTAAAATTTTATTGATATAGCATAAATTATCCAAGAAAAACATCACATAAATTGACAAGAAAAATGTAAGTTTATGAAAATATTTTCCTGCGGAAAGAGAACAAACTACATGGTTAAATGTGTCCTTCATGTCGGGAAATACATTTTTTTATTTTGTATAATAATTCATAATGAAGATGATATAAATTTATTAAAAAAATTTATCTTCAAAAAAGAACTCGAACCAATTCATAGGGTAAAAGTTCTTTTTATTGAAAGAAAATCATTGGTATGAAATTGAAAAATTTGTGAACCAAATTAAAGGAACTTTATTCTGATGAGTAAATTTAGGTTTCTGAAATCTTTCGACCCAAAGGATAGAATTTGGAATACACTTTGAGCACGAGAGTTCTGATCAACTCCAATGTCTCGCGATTATTCACAAATACTGAGGAAATCGGAAGTCTACAGTTTTCACCATGAATTTCTAAATCTGTCTCAAATCGTTAAGCTTAAAGAAAGAGATCCAAATGCATACTCGATATTTTCACAAGACTATGAAGCCTGACAGAAAGCGAGACCTATTGCTTACGTAAACCAGGAAGTAAATGGGAGAAACTGCTTTGTGCAGAAAGACAATTGTTGTCATTCTTACAAAAAACATGTTATTTATTAAAGAAAAACTACATATTGGGAAGAATACACAGTGAAAGGATCTTTAGGGCTTTTAAATATATTATTTTCTGAATCCATATATATATATATATATTTCTTCCATGTTTATATTAACAAATATTGAAAATGCAGAAATGATTTTACATACAATAATTTGATCATATTTCTTTACCAAATATATCATATTTCATATTTCATGATCATATTTCTTTACTTTTTTCTTACCAAAATTTGTCAGTCAAAAATCGTAATAGCCGAAAGATTCTTTTTATATATTTATATTTTTTTATCATTAAATACGCTTAATTGATAATTCAACGAAGACCATTCTATGAGTCAGATAATTATTTTTGACATTAAATATGATTTATTGTCACGCAATTTATTTGAGTTGTTCTATATTCCTAAAAACATAATTTTTTAAAGTGTCTTTTCACTCACTTCGGTTTGAATTAGAACTACAGAAATCAGTACAGTTTTGTATTTCAGATGAAAATGTAATATTTTCGAACATGAATTTTAATTATTTCATTAATTTATTTGAACTTTGATTCTATATGCATGGCGAAACCTGGTAGAATTCCCTAAAAAATTATGATGAAGACTTTGCTTTATTTTTGGTAATGAACTATAAAATATATTAAGGACTAAACTCTCGAAAACAATAAAAATTAATTTTTTTAAGTACAATTTCATTGTTGTTCTAAAACGGTGAAAAAAACTTTTAAATCAAAAATCTGGAAGTTGGAACAGAGATAGTAAAAGTCTCCATCTCTGAAATTTATTAGAAAAGGAACCTAAGCTACAATGAAATAATACTCATTAAAAATTAAAATATTTTAGGTATGGGATTTAAATTCTTTTACACTCAAGATATTTATATCAGCGTCTCACACGTTCGCATTATTTACTTTAACCACCAGATTTGTAAATAAAAATGTATTTTTCACATTCTGAAACATTTTTATTTATTACTTTTGTGATCAACACAAGCATATTTTTCAGGACATTTATAAATATAAAATTTTATTTAAATATAATGTTGATTTAATTACTTTATTCTGGAGATAAATTTTTAAACCGTCCATTTATATGTAACAAAATCAAGAAATAAAAATGACAATTACTATAGCTTCTACCTTTCAAAGTTCAATCGTCAAAAATTTGAAAAACTTTTGATGAAAACTTGTCTAAGTTTCTACAGAAGCATATTTAGACAAATAAATTAAAAGTAAACGTTTTAATGAGGATACGCAAATATTTCTTTTTTTCCACGGTGAGTCTCATTTTACATATAACAACAACTCATAGACTAGGAGTTTAATTCAATTTCTATGGTTTCTATTCTGTAGGTTTTCAAAATTTTTAGTTAGAAAATGTACAATCGTCAGCAGAAAAAAGGAACATATTATATTATATTATGTTTTGTTATGTTATGGAATCTACATAAGGATTTTATCAATGGAAAGGACAAGTTTATTCAGCTCAGCCAGCTAATTAACAAGATTAATTAAGTGCTATACGGAAATTTTTCCTTAAAGAATCCGAAATCTTAAGGCATAAAGAATTGGATTCGTGAAAAATCAAGAAATCATGAAAATTTAAATGTTTGTTTCAAATTTGTTTCCCAAATCGAAGTAGTTCTTGAGGTGTGATTAATTTTGGTTGAAGCACCAAAAATTTGCCTGATTTAGTCCATTAATTGCCTACCTAAATTTTCCTGATAAGAGTCCATTTATTAAAGATTGTATATTAAGTAAATTGTAGTTTTTTAATGATAGAAAAGAAGTTATTTTTTTCCTCTTTTTTGGTATTTTAAAAAATTATCCAAAAATTATTCAGATTTGTCTTTAATATGAGCATGCTTTTCAAATTCTAACTGATTTATAATTTTTTATTAAAATCTTGACATTTTATTGGCTTTCGAAACATAATATCATCCAGCTTTTCCAGTTCCTTCCTTCTTCCTAAAGACATTTTGTTTACACCCAGAAATTGTTCAGATCAATGAAATGCACATATTTCATTATTTTGAAGCGAGGTTTTCGTTCAGAATTAAGAAACAAAATCTCAGCTAATGAATTGATCTTGTTTTATTAAAGGACGTTATTTTATTTTTAGTGATTGTTAATTGAGTTGGAAACTTGTTAGGCTTGAAATTCTTTTTTTGATAACAATAACGATATAACAAATTTGGTTTTAAATAAGTTTCCCTTAATATTTTAATTAAATAATTAGAAAAAAGCAAAAGTAAACGTCAAAGATTTTTTATAATAAAATCTTAATAATCATATTTTAAATTACAGAAATAAAGATTAATTTCGAAAAAAACTCAAGTCATCTGCTTGAATTAACTACACACGGGTGATATTTATGATGATAAAGTGCTATCTGTTTTAAAGATTTTATAATTTTTGTAATAAGAGGTATAAAATGCAAAGCTAATATCAAATGTTTTTAACTCAAAATCTTAGTGATTTTTTCCAAGTTAAACTGCTCTGAATTAGAAAAAACATCATTTTTTTGGAATTGTGTTCGTCTGTCTGCAACCACGAGGAGTTAAAAAATATTTTATGAGCAAAATTTATTATGCGATCGTGGCCCTAAAATTATCAGTTTATGTCAAATTTTGAATGCAATGTGCTCAAGAGAAGTGAATATAATAGTCTTTTCACATCTATTCGAACATGTTATCTCAAAAAATAAAGATAAATAAAACGCTGTATACTGTTTTCACATCAAACTTTCATACAGTCAATTAAAAAAAATAATCAGGATTTAAAAAAAAATAATTTACCTTTCGTTTGCATCGTATTTCCCCTTTTGAATACGTAGCATACAATTTACAATAACAACATCAGATATGGAATGTCATTTTCTTTTTTAACCCCTTAACCGGTTTGCCCGTACGCCGTACGTGCATCGATTTATTGAATTTTAATAGTTGTAAACAAAAAATAAATTATTCATGACAATTATAATTTAATAGTAAAATGACTTCGAATACGTAGATAAGCCAAGTATTCCATGGATTTCCATTTGAATCAAAATAAGAAACTATTCCCAAAATAGGTGTCATCTTAATAGTGAGTAAGGAAAATAAACCAGTTGAGGGGTTAATATACTTGTATTGGTATTACTAAGTTTGTTCTTTTCATAGATTATTTTAGGTTTTTCTATCAATTATTATTGATTTATCTATTGATTGACTGTCTTTTCCGGATGAGAAGGAGATTGGAAGATAATTCAATAATTCTTTATAAAGTTCATTAGTTTTTATTTGAAATATTACAATAAAATAAAAATTATTTCAATCCCCAAATGTGGATCGAATTTCGGCGCTTATTAAAAGTCAATGTTCTTAAACTTCGAGAAGAATAAAAAGAAAATGAAACCTGCTGCGAACAAATTACATATTTTTGTTGCATTAAAATTGAGGATTATTGATTTAGTAAGAATTATTAGGCAATTCAGCAAAACAATGAATATTTAAAAAAATCAAAAACAAAACTATACAAAGCTTACCTTGCGAAATTTTAAAAAAGAAGTTGTAAAACCTCTTTTTTCATTTATTAAAAATAAACGGTTTAAAAATTTTACTCAAACCATTGAAAAATTTATTTAAGTTGTCTAAATTAGAAAATTTCATTTTAAATAATTCATAAATATTCTTCATTTGAATATCTAGTCATAAATAATTAATTCTAGCAAAAAAACGAAACATAAAGATAATGATTATAGAATGTAAATTATTTGCTAAAATCAAATTTCTACAATATAATTATCCTTTTATTTAATAAAAAATTCTATTTGATATAATACTACAAACTTTAAATTAAAGAAAATCTATTTCCTGTTGAAATCATCTGATTTCAAAATAAAGCTGCGATTTTATAATGACCATATCTAAAAATACTTAATATTTATGTCACCGTGATTTTATAAAGACCGTTAAAAATATCGATAGAGTCTAAATCGATAGAATTTCTAAAATTCTTTCGATTATCTTAAACATTTCGAGTTATTACAGATTTGTTTACAGTATGTTAGATTCCAATATTTAGATACTTCAGTCATGTTTAAATGCTTGAAATTTTTTTTAATTTTTTATATTAAATTCATTTATTATTTTATGTTGAATTATGCTCTTTTAGTCAACATAAAGATATTTTAGAAATGTATAAAATGTTTCTATTGGGAGAGTCATTTTTTAAAATTTTATGAAACTCGATTTCATCAGAGCTGCCTAAAAATTGTTTTTGGGCTGAATTCATGACAAGAAGCAGATTGAATACAAAAAGATTTTTAAATTTAATAGTAAAATTTCGAGACAATAAATAATTATGTTAATAACACAGTTAATCAATTTAATTTGAAAAAAAACCATATTTTTTGTCATTTCCATTCATTCTATCTTTATGAAGATAGGATAATAAATACCTAATTTACAGATACAGCTTGGTTTTTTTGACGAAAGTCCGTTTTCTGTTTTAGTTAAGATATCTTTATATAAATTCATTTAATGTTATATTTCTGATAGAAAGGCGACTTAAGGTTATCGATGTCTTCTAATATTAGATATTTTTTATGGTAGTTGTACTTTTAATATTCCTGTATTATTCCTGTCTCTTTAGTTTACTTTATATCCTAATAATCAAAAGCCTTTTCAATTTATACATCTCCTTTTGTGCTTCTGAGTCGAATGATAATTCCTTTTGCAGGTTTTCCTTTTGTTAAACAGAGCTTGGAGACATAATCGATTTTAGTTTCAGACCAAATTGATTTAATCTAAGATATTGGCTTTTGAATTATAAACTGAATGTTAAATTTCATTCTTCTAACTCTTTTGTGTACACGAGCGGATAGACATGCAGATTTCAATACAAAACCTTCCTTCTAAATTTGATGGAAATCTATAACTTTTTCTTCAAACATCACGTATCAAATCTTACTCATTTGTGTTACTGAAAGTTTGATCACTTGCACGAGCCGACAAATAGGCATAAGCACAAAAGTTATTTTACAGGCCGCAGAGAGGTCTAAAAATGAGAGATTCTACCTATTATTATATTTTCTATTCATTTACTTTTCATAACTTTGCTGACTGGTATCATTAAAATAAACATATATGAGAATGAATTGTTTGCGAATGGGTGAAATGCATTTACATAAATTCTGTGTGCGCATACAAGGAAAAAAAGTTTAAATTTTCAAAAAAAAAAAATCGCATAACTATCTCCAAAGATAATCTCACTGTAAGGATGAATAATACTAAATTAACCTTAGCAATATATGACAGCGCATATTATTAACTGCAAATGGGGTGCAATCTTTCAATAGCTCCATGAGATAATTGACTATTTCTATGATAATCCCTAAACAACATATTCAAGGAACATTATATGATTTGCCTAACAAGTACTGTTATTGTATCTTTCAGAGGAGCGAAGTATTGATACATAGTTTTTCACATAACTTCATGGTCAAAAGTCAAAACCCTCATCATCGAGAAAAAACGTTCATTTAAAGTAAAGGCCGTAGAAATACTATTTATTTAAATTGATTAGAATTCTCTAAATATTAGGAAGTTACCGATAAAAAGACTACTTATTGCAATGGATCTTAAAACAAGACATGGGAAACTTTTCTTCAGTTCTTCACAGATCATGTTCCCTAGAACTGGATCCCCTCCCCTTTCATTCAAAAAGGATTTCAACTGGTTTGGAATATGTTATTAGAAATGTAAAAATCTCGGATTCCGTTTAGAATGTAAAAACCTAGCTATGTGAAAATCTCCCCATTAGCTCAAACGAAATGGAAATGATAGAGGATTAGAATTTTCATTTCGCTATAACTTTCTTTATATTGGAGATAGAAAAATAAATCTAATTAACTAATTTAACACCTTATTAAGACAAAAAACTTTTGCATTTAAAATTTTTAAATAACAGCAGAATCTTAAAAGTTGGGGGCTAAAAATTTATTTTTATTTCGACTAGTTATAAGATTAACCCTTTGCACTCCAAAAATAAATAGATGCAAAATTATTCACCTAATACAAAGATTTGTTCAATGCTATGAAAAAATAATATACATAATTCTTTTAAAATCGAATTTCTTTGAAAAACTAATCGACATCTCTTAACCATTAGTAGGCGTTTTTAACAATTAAATTTGAAAAATACATAAATAAAACGTCAAAATTATGCCCAATCTTGAATGGTGAGTCAGAGGCACCATCGGAGTGCAAAGGGTTAACAATTTATGTTGCCAGATATTAACGTAGATGCAAAGGAATCTAGCTTTGCCATTCAGTTGCTGAGAAGATTTTTTTTATCTCTGTGATAGCTTCAGAAGGAAAAAATATTATGTAATATTTCTTACTGGAAATGTCGCCGCATTTTCCCGGGGAGGCAGCTTTAGGCGTTCGTATACTACATATTCAAAGATGTTATAATCGGGAGAGAAAAAATTGACCCCAAGATTTCGATTAATCCTCACGTTTTAGTCCAAAGAAACAATGTGTATTAACGCCTTTCTGTCGCTCTTTCATTCTATCTATGGACAAGATAATTCAAAAATGGAGCTAATTAGAATAACGAAATTTTATAAAACCTCTTAGCACCCAAATGGAAGATGCCTTTTTTATGGATGGAAGCTCACATTTTAGACATCGATAGGAAATTTCTCCCTCATATATCTAAAGAAACGGGTGAATGAAATTTTGGATTGGTTTATGTCTACAGAAATGTAAATTTATACTCAATATACAAAAGCATTTGTTGTTTGTCGATTTGTATGTAAGTGAAAGTGATGCCTTTAAACGCACTGAGCCAGATGAACAAACTTTTGCATGCTATTCTTCTCAAATTTTGAAACAAATCAATCAAATAGTAGACATATTTTCATCCCTTTATACCCGTAGGTAAATAGAAACCGATAACTCGAAACATAAAAAGGCAGATAAACGAAAAAATTTTGTAACCTTTATACAAAATTTCTGTATTCGTGTTCAGTTTTAGAATTGTTTGTCGAGAGGAAGGTATCCAAAACACATGCTCGATTCTCTCCATTATAAGACTATGCTGAAATCAAAACATGCCTTATTCTAGAAGAATACACCCATTCAAATCGAGAGCCCTCCTACCGAGTTTAGTAGAATTCGAAACCGGATATTTCACTCTACACATTCTTCAAAATGTATTTATTACATATTCGATGGAAGACATCTTCCGTTATCTATGCCTGTTCTGCACGAGACATTAATTTCTTAAATTGTGTTAAAACTTCAATAGGTGGATTAATACACTTCCTAAAAAAGTAGGAAAATAGAATTTTTTAATTTTTTTTGAAAAATCAACCTTTCGTTTTTATTTGAACTTTCTATTAAACACAAATTAATACTATTGAATTTCAGCCGAAGACGGAAATTTCAGTACTAACTATTCATTGAAATGTAATTAGGTGCAAACTATTACAAACTTGATGAAAAGAATCGAAAGACGGTGGTGATACAAATAAAATTTGTAGTACAACAGTATAAAATTTTCTCCTCATTAGATTTTATCACTCCGAGAATTTGTCTGGAAGTAAACAGTTAAGGCATTAGCCCTTTGCAGCCTGAAAAATAATTAGATGCAAAACTATTCGACTAATACAAAGATTTGTTTATTGTTATGAAAAATAAATATATATAATTCTTTTAAGTCGAATTTCATTTAAAAATTAATTTTCATCTCTTAACAATTATGTAGGCGTTTTTAACAATTGAATTTGAAAAATAAATAAATAAAACGTCAAAATGATGCACAGTCTTGAATGTCGAGTCACACTCGACATCGGATTGCAAAGGGTTAGATTTCAAATAAGCAGCAAACGCCCTTGGTATCATTCAGTTCATCTCGATATTCACTATGGAATTCAGACTGCTTTTTCAATCAATGCAGCCAACTTTGCTTGGATATTTTTCACTAAATATAAGAGGACAGCGTTTAACTGGTTTTGATAAAAGGCTCGTATTATTTGCAAAGAATCTTTTTTTTGTCTCAACTTCAACAGTGAATTGATATTTTCTGCTATTGAGACATTCATTCTCCTCCAGTTAAATCTGAATAATGAGAAAGGAATTTGTAAATCAGTTTCTTCTTTATACTCTATACACTTCTGCTTCCTAACAGAAAGATCAAATTTAATTTTTCAGCCAACAGTCAACCCTCCACTTGCTCATTTACCGATTTTATTAATAGTAAAATTATTAATAATTATCACGATTTTCTAAAAATTTTATTTATTCCTTAGACAATATCAGTTTTATTGGCAGCCATTAAACAAGTATAGATTAATTTTTCTCTCATGTTAGAATAAGGCGGAAGGCTATTTTTAATTCATAACATGGGTTCATTTATTTAAAAAAAAATTGTTATTTCTAAAGATTTCTAAAAGGAAAAAGAAATGTTTGACTTTTTTATGAATCTGTAAACTGGTTACCTTGATAGACGTGTGAAGTCTTGCTCGAATTACTTGTGAGTCTTTTCTAAAAGTTGCCCTAACATTTGAAACTTCTTCTTTCTCATGAGGTGTTTTACTATTTTTTACTGTCTGATTTTCTGGGGTTTTAACACGAGAATTCCCCAAACCGTCATTTTTGAGATTTTCAAATTTCAAGCTTAAAAATTTTGATACAATGTATGTATTTCTCCTGAACTTCATGGCGACTTTTAATAAAATATAGGAACAATTACATATTCCTATTCAATTTCTACTTAAACATTTTAACTTCCATACTCAGTATTACCTATACCTATATTTATTGCTCCATCAAAACCACAATTTTGGCAATAAAATACATTTAGCAATAAAGTTTATAATATTTAATATAATCTATGCAATGGGGGGATATCAATATGTATTTAAATTCATTTTTACATCACTTTCAAACATTTTCTCATAAAATTTGAATTGCATTTTTGATATGAAATTATATTTATTGCTCCAAAGTATTCGGCAGCCATTATAATGGCATTTATTTCATTCTGATTATGATTCAGTTTAGAACTAAAATATTTAAATTTATTCCTATAAATACAAATATAAACTGTTTTTTATTAATAATTAATGAATAATTATATTCAATGTTGTTTTTGTTAAATTGTATATTTTTATTTAGATAAACTAAGTCAAAAGTTACAATGAAAGCCATGATGATCAAAGCCCGTCAATTTGACAGGTGTGGTAAAACTAAGAATATATTTAACATCGGTAGTTCTAGTGTTAATTGCGCTGGGAATTGTATTAGAATAGGAGTAATCTCTATGACAAGTTTACTAACCTTTTTATAGACAAAATTTGTTTGTAATGAAAATCGCTTGATTGGAATTCCTTTTAAATAAAAAGAAAAATAATGAAATTTTTTACAAAATAGTCTTTTGAAAAAGCTACTACTGAAAGCAATCTACATTTACCATTTAATATGCAATATGATCCAAAAATTAAACATTTTTAGTGTTTCTCCTTTTATCTTTTACATAATTAAAATTTATTATTTGTCTTTGCTTGATGAATATTGGTGTCGGATAATCAGATTTTAATTCATATCTAAGACAGTATTTACCGAATTGGGCCTGTATAAGAATTTATAATCCAAATTAAAAATTTATTGTTTCATTTGGAAAAAAACTGTATTTGAACATTTTTACCGAACGTTTATAAACTTGATACATTGCAATTAAAACACCCATTTTTTATACCAAATGAGTCAGAGTGATTAAAGAAGTCATTACCATCCAAGACTTTAAAAATTATCAACTCTAAGTACTTACATTGGATCCTTGTAAATCTTTCAATCCTTCTTTTTTAAGAATTGTGAAAATGCCTCCATTTGAATGCCCTACATATCATACTTTTTCTTCCTATTTTTACAATATATTTTCGATGCTAAAAATATCTAAATGAGGTTTTTCGATCTTTGGTAAGCAAATGAGCAGCTGAGTTTGGAATTATACGAGTGAAGTAGATTTAATTTAAAGAGAAATTGGTTAAAGAGATGTTGTTTTATCGAAATTATTAAAAAGTTTTAAATTAAATATATTGGTGGCAGTCTTCTGTTATTAGTCAAAATTGAAACTTTTCTGGAGTACGTAATTAATTTACAAGAATGCTGAAATTAGTTCTTAAGATAATTTTAAAATAATAAAATATCCTTAAAATATAAGGTACCAGTTTATGGTATAAAATTCTTAATTTAAACATGCAATATACTTCGATATAATGTATATAATAACAGCTGGTGAAATTTAATGTTGAATCAGCATCATTAGAAACCAGTGGGAATATTTTTTCCTGGCTTTCTTGTATATTTATACATGATATGATGTGTTCGTAGCAGGGATAAGAAGAGGTAATGCCTTTTTAACAACTTTCCCTTCACCGACGATGGAATTTAAAACTAGATGCAATTCTGATGAGAAGACCACATACCAAATTTCATTTATCTACCTAATTGAGTCTTAACTTATGACATTCAAATGCACTCGAATATAGAGATCGAAGTATGGTCAACCATTTGACGAATTTGGTTTTACATCTGATGTAGATCATCAGTTATGATGATTAATCTAAATTTGATTTATTTGAATTTTTGAGTCGTTATGAAATCTTCACGATGATGATCCGGTAAACGGACTTCCTCCAAAATGTGAAGACTTTTTTTCAAAGAGTTAGCTGAATTTTACTAAATCCATAATTTATTAAAACTTTAAAATGATTATTCAGTATATAATCTTTTAAATATAAGCTTAAGATTATTGGTAAATTTCTCTGCTGGAACTAGCTAGAATTAAAAGTTAAAATAAAGCGGGGACTGTTTACTAACATAATTCTTTCATGAGCTCAGGCTTTAAGACTGCCTTTCCTTTCTGAAGATATGACAAGGACCCTTCGAAGCAAATGCGTAGAGGATATATTCGGCTTTATGTTAGCAATCCTTTGGAGGTACTACCGTAGGCGTCATAAAGTGCTGCGACTTGTCAAGAGTGCACGAAAGCAGAACCGACGTTTCAGATCAAACGACCAGTGATTCGCCCGAAGTTCATGAATTTTTAATTTTCAATTGAATGTGGTTAAATATAGAGTGCATCTTTAAACTAATGTAGTTTCGACGCATACGAGAGTAAAGGAAGAATTAGGATGTCGTCACGATCGGATTTTTTTAAATCTAAAGTTTGCAACTAAATTGAGGTGCTTTTGGATCGAATAGTCATTTATGCAAATGTTATACGCAAAACGGCTTTGAATCATGTTTTGTTTCTCCGATTCCTTAATTTTCTATTCATATTTAAAATATCTAGTTTGGTTATTTCAAAATATGAAGCGGGACAGTTTTCGAAAGGGAGAGTTCCAGATTCGGAACTTCTAAAAACAAAAGAGCCACCTTATTAGTGCAAGTTAAATTCTTCCATTCCCTAACATTTTGATGAAGTTTGAAGAGGATGAGACACCAATAGAATACGAATTGATATGAAGCGAGGCGCAACTATATTTAAACTGAATTCAAAGTCAGAGGTACAAATTCGTTTATATATATATATATATATATACATACATCCATAAGTTTACACATTTATCTTAATACTAGAGCTACCAGAAATCGATATAGACAGATTCTACCAGAAATAGACCAATCATTTTGACTAGTTCTGTAGTTTTGTCCTCAATTATCGTAATATTATCATAGATCGAAATAGACATAGATTTTAACAGACATTTTGGCTTGTCCGCTGTTATTGCAAGATTCTCTTATTTATTATTAAGAATTGAAATATGTTTTAAATTCTAAAAAGTAAAAAAAAAAAATTTAAAAAATTACTTTTTTGTCTGCTAATAAAAGTATATTTTGAAGAACTGTTTTGGAAAATTTATTAGAACTGCTTGTGGTTCTCATTTTTAGAAAATATCTTTGTCAGTTTCAGACTTTTTTTGATGCATCAAATTTCTTTTCTTTAATCCCATAATTATAAAATCCACTTGCTTTTTTTTATCAAAGAGCTGCTTTTTGTGGTTTATTTTTTTGCCTTAAATGATTTAATTTACGTAATGTTTTATTTACTGTGGAGATCATTCTTTGATAAACCTCCTGCCTTTCGTTCCTTTTCTTCCTAAATTTCTGTTGAATTATCCTCGATCTTTCAGGCTTCTTGAATAGTTTCTTTAGAGTGATCTAATTTAACTGTGTGGGTGTAAGCTGAATTCTTAGCCTGATAAACTTAGATCTCTCAATACGAGACTCATAAATTTTGTAGATTTAGTATTACGGCTACTATTTAGATTTCCGCATGTTGCTACTATATACTTAACTGCTAAATTTATTGAATTATCAGCTTATTTCACTCAGGTGATACTAATTTCTACTAAATATGCATATTCTGAAGGGGTCTATTCTCATTCAGTCTCTTGTGACTATGATTGTCTTGTGTCTACAAACGCATCCAACCATTAGTTTCTATACCAAAATGGATTCATTTGTAGTTTTTGACTTTTGGAGATTAGATATATATTAAATGTCTTATCATTCTTGCAATAACTATTCTATTTTCTTATTCTTCTCTACAAATGTGCTAGAGTTTCCTTTATTGCTTTATAAAAGCTTCCGTCGATCTTTCCTTTTAAAGTTTCAGATATAATTATGCGTTGAATAAGAAGTGCATCATACAAAAACCATTCTTGTGCTTTCATCTGAGAATAAAAATAAAAATAAACTTTATAAGCGAGTTTTTATTAGTATACTAAATGAATAGCTTTGATTTAAATTATTTGTTTTTTAGTCTTTAATTTATAATCCGTTTTTGCCATCGGATCTACGAATCAATTTTTCATCGCATTCACCATCAGACGGAGTCACTTGTAAGAAATCTAAATTTAATTAAGTTAATCGGTTAACTGGTAAGTAAATTCTGAAAATATTAAAATATCGTAGGGATCATCAAAAGCCCAGAAAGGTTCATACGTTCACTACTCCCTCACAATAGAAAGGGGGTATAAAAGCGATTACATCTTTAAAAGTTGATAAAAGTTAAATAAAATAATTTGCATTTGTATTTTCCAGAGCAGGTGTAGTTTCTGTGGAATCGAAGTAAAAAAAACATCAAAATATTTTGTTTCTAACTCGGATATATTTTCATGATTTATTTTTGAGTATGCCGATAGCAATAGTTATATCTCTATCTTAAAGTTTAAAAAATCTCATAGAGTAATATTCTATTATTTGCTAAATTCTTATTGTTTTCTTCGCTGTGAATAATAACTTTACATTTTAGCCTTTAATACTCCATCTTACTATATTTAAGTTAAATGATACTTCATAACTGGAGTATCAATTGAAGCATTGATTGAACTACGAATCCTTAGAAAGGTTTAAAAACAAAATCGATTATAAACTTTATTTTCATAGCTACCAAATAAATAAGTTTGTAAAAAATACAAAATCTGGGATTAATATAAAATTAGGATAATATTAATAATTAAATATGTATAGCTAGATTCGTAGATATTTCATTCTATTCCTTGAGTTATTATAATCTTTATAAATATCGAACCTCTTCTTCAATAATATTGTGTCGAAATGAAAATGCCGGGAAGTGGGGAAATATAATGGAGAAAGACAAATATATTCTCCCAAAATTAATGAAGAAAAAAAGATTAACCTCAAATAATTTCTTAAAATAATAAAAGTAGGCAGAAAAGGGAAATTATATCGATCGTCTTGTTACAAGAGAGGCTTCGTTAAGTGAATTGCTTATGACCTCAAAACATCTAAATCTGACAACTAGGGAAAAGTGAATGAAAAACTGTTTGTTATCTTTTAGAAATCTGCATACAGTGACAAATTTTAAAAAGAAGAAATACAGATATTGCCTTAAATGGCACACCTCTTCATACATGCAACATCGGTTTATTTAATAATAAGCTGTTAACTTCGCAGAGAAAATCTGTTTCTTGACATTTTATGGCATATCAATTATATACATATATTGCTCTAAAACTGCGGTCGGAAAAAATGAGTCCAAATATGAGTGGTCTACGTGATCTAAAATAAATAATCATTAGAAAATTATGACTAAGTTTTCAATGCCAAAGAAAACGGAAATAAATTTCGGAAATAGGTTAGTTTCTCTCACAACCGCTAGATGTAACTTTTTTTTTGTTACAAGCTGTATTTTAGAACAACATAATTTTAAAATAATATGTTAGATAAAAGTATAGATTATATTCAGATTTTAGGATACTTCCACGTTTACAGCCATTGTTTTCTCCTGGAATTCAGGTCAAAAATCTAATCACATAACCTCTTCTTTGTCATCTATTGCTTATACAAAACGTAAGCAACAAGTACTTTTTGACCATAACTCCACAAGAAATCATCTCAGAGATCTGAAATTCAGAAATGAGAGACAGCATTTTGAATTAAATTATGATGAAAGTACAGCTGAGCAAAAACGATTGAAGTTCATATAGAATGGAGTCAACCAAAAAAAAGCTTTGTTGAACTCATAGTATCGCAACACATGATTGTCTGTCCAAGAGGAAAACCAATAAGCAGATACTCCTTAGTGTAGGATATGCCCTCCCCTTACTTCGATGGTTGCTTGGCACCATTTCTCCATACCCAGAAACAAATTGTCCAACAGTTCTTGAGGTAAGAATGCTCATTCCTCAATCAACATTTGTTTCAGTTATTGGATGTTCCCCGGTGGATGTAATCGTGCCGTAAGGCGTCTCCCCAAAGCCACACACGTACTATGGGATTTAAATCATTATAGAATGCTGATCAATCCATTCAAGTGATATCTGCACTTTTTAGTAACTGCTGAACATCAGCCGTCTGATGTGGCCGTGCATAACCATCCGCTAAAACTAAGTGTGGTCCAATAGCAACTCAGATCAGATGCCCATGAGGAAAGATCATCTTCTTATAATATCGATCTCTGGTTACGGAACTTATGTTGAAAACGTGGAGCCCAGTCCGCCAATTCAGCATAATGCATCCCCGACGAAAACTCCTGGACCACCCTATCTTTCTCTATTTGTGATGTTACTGGGGTGAAACCGTGTCCAGGCCTTTTTCTAAATCAACTGGCGTTGAGAATCATTTCTGGAACTGGAACTACTCCCAGCCTTAATAAGAACAGACTCCATTGATGAGATATCCAATTTTTGGCATCTTTACACCATTCTAAATGTTGCCAACGATGGCCAACTTTCCAAGAGATGTATCGTTGAGGACGGTGGATGAATAGATCACTTTTGTGATCTATTCATCCACCACTTTTGTACTGGACTCTGGACACAATAAACTGCGACATTTGTCACCCCGTTGCTGTACACAATTGCTCAGCAATAATGCTTGCTGACTAGTATCGGACTCTTTTCGGCTGCCGGACATTATATGAATCCTCTACTGCAGTTGTTTTCCTAGAGTGGCCACCACCAATCTTTCTAACTATACTTATGGCTTGTAAGGCTTTCCAAATTACACTTTTGTTAATTCCGAACTCTTCAACTACACTACTCAAACTGTGCCCCTTCTCTAGCTTACCGACCATTCTTCTTCGGGTGAAGTCGTCCAAGGGATTTTTTCTAGCCATCTTGCACTTGCAGCGAATGTCTCTTTTCACGCCTTCCTTTTCTCGTCATCTTGAGGCAACTGTATGCGTTTTGCGTCAACTCATGATATTTGGTTCTAGACATTTGCATTCTACTGAATAATGTGTTCATTGTATTGATTGCAATAACCTATTTTCTACCTGATTAAAATGTACAAGTTGCTTAAGTTTTGCATATCAATGTGTAATAGAGAAAAGATCATCTAATTAAATAGCAGTTTAAAACCTAAACGAATCAGCCAGCAGTCAATATTTTAAAATTCTGTCCTCTCTATGGAGAAGTCTAATTCGATTGTTTTTATTCCGAATTCATTAGATTCGAATACTTTTCTATTCCCTTTTATTTCCATTAATGCACAATAATTTAGAAGTAATACGGCTTATAACATATTAGGAGATGGTCTACTTAATGAAAATACTAGGTTGTAATCATAGTTTAAATGTAAAACATATACTGATTATAGAGAATTTCATAAAATAAGTTACATTGTACATGACATGTAAAGAGCATCTCTAAATCTGAGCGGGTGTATATCATTTATGTGATTCCAAGATAAATATCAAAGACAGGCAGTGACTTATGTTCTCTTTTAAATTCCTATTAGCCCTTCTGAAAACATGGGATTATAGAAAAATCAAATTTAAGGGGTGTCGGATTATAGAGAGATGCTGCACTTAAAAAAATAGTCTGAATTTCGAATTTATTTTTGTTTATTCGAAATTAAAACAAAAAAATTATAAAATATTTTTTATTTATAAAATGTTTCTAATTAACTACGTCCATGTAGCAAGCCTACCAAGCGTGTTTCATCTTACATGGCAATGTATTCAGTCAAACAGCAATGTAATATTTCTCACTTAAAAAAATTTGAATATATTACACTTGAAATACATTTTATTTGCTTATCTTGGAATTTGTTTGTGCAATTTTTGCATTCAAACGTCCACATTATCTTTGTTTATTAAAATAACTTATTTATGAAGGCAATTATTTTAAAATTATAAATTTTTTAAATTTTTTATTGATCAGTATAATCAATTTATTAATTAAAAATATTTATTATTTGTTTATTTATTATTTACTTTTTGTTAAAATTGTTAAATGCTGGATAATTAAAAAGAAGAATTATCCAGTTTTGAAACAAAATAAAATGAAAAAATATTAATTACATTCTACAATGCTAATAGGAGGAATGAGAAAAAGTTGATAATTTTTTTCTCCATCCTCATACTTTTTCATACAAATCATTAAAGACAGCTCAAACACATTCTCGTATTTAGAAAAGGTGTATTGTATTAACAAACTTCAGATTAACCGATATGATGCTAACCCATTAAGCTCCTTTAAATTTTCTCCTTAAGATTAAAAAGTGATGAAACATTTTTCACTTTTTTAAAAGCGTTTCAATATGTTATATCTAAAATACATCTTATTTTGTGACCTTATGTTTCACCTTATCCAATTTCATTCAATTTCGCCTTAGAATCATATCATCAAAGAACAGTACCATGAGCACAGATAATGGCACATTGGAAGTCTCTTGGAAGACTCGAGGTATCGGAGAGACATTTGTTGCTTAGCGAAAGGGAAATATGCGAAAATTTTGGAGAAAGGAATGAAATAGTTTCTTTTTCATAAAATGATGTTTATTTCATTAGCTATGATCCTTCCAGAGAAATGTGGGGACGAGATGTCCCTAGAGAAGTAAACGAGCAGCAACAGTTACACCCTTTTTTGAAGCCACCTCAAAGATGGCCCGTATCTTCTACTGGTGAAATTGGTGCATGGGAAGGTAATGGCTTTTTTGTGGCTGAGCTAATGATTGTGTCACTGTCCGTGGCGGCCGATCCTTCAGATGCAAACAGTAGCTTCGTGCCATCTCGATTGTAGTTTATAGTGGGAATATTTTCTGAAATATCTTAATATAAATCAAAGTTATGGTGGTATAGATGTGTGGATATTCTTCATCTCCCCCTAATCACTCGTGTTGAATTCAACCAAATTTTGTACATTTATTATTTAAGACAAAGGAAAGAATACTGTCAATTTTTGAAAGTTAAAAAATTATTGATTTAATTAATTCGAAATTAACAAAAATACGCTTTTTTTACAGTAAATTCAGAAAAAATCATTCCAGAATATTATAAATATTTTATATAACTTTAAAATTGGAATAAAAATAATAAAAAAGACAAAGTAAATTGGAAATTCGTTTTTAAATGTTTTAATCTGTTTTTAAAATTTCTTAATCGACAGTGTGTAGCATCATTTTATGAAACTCATGAAATATATTATTTATCGATAAAATGTAAGGAAGTTATATTTCTTGCTTATTTATATTTTTAAATATTTTTATTTGAAATTCAATCTTTCTTCCATACCACCAATTACTAATCAATTACTTAATAGAGAGAGTTGCCAAATTCGAATCTGTATTTCATAAAACTGATCTAAAGCATTAGCTTGCTATTTTATAGACTGAAGAAGTCGAGGTTATTAATATTCTTTATTTAATTTTTAAATCTAGTTGAAATTATAATTAGTTAAATTTATTATATAAACAAATCCTCAAACAGATGTATCAGCCTCTGGCTTTAAATCCAAAACTAAATGGCTAGATTGTTCTGAAAGCAAGAAAAGTCCTTTTGACTTCTATGCTACGGACAATTTAAACCTGTTTATTTGGGTTGTAATATTAGGAAAAAAGAAATTGAGAAAAAACAATTTTGCATGTATTTGAAAATAAGCTAATGTTTTTAACTCGATAATTATTTCAATGTACAGTTGAAATAATTAGTGAAATATATTATTTATCTATTATGCAATAGTTATTTCAAATAATAAGTAATGTAGCTCTGTATGCAAAAGGAATTGAACTCAAATTACATAAATTGGAAAACAAAAACCGATTAATTTTAAATGCAAATTTTTAAAAAGTAAATAAAAGAAAAAGATAACATGTCATAATTACTTCAATAACCCATCGTTCTTTTTTGCTTAATTGCTTATAATCTTTGCCGACCACTTATTTTCTTTAAATAATTGAATTGGATACAAAATTATTACAAATAATATTCAATCACTGAAATCAAAAATGTAGAATTTCGCTAATTATAAGCTAACAAAACAACAAGGATTATAAAATTTATCTAAAAATTCAATTTGAGACAAATTTTATTTTAAAATAACCAATAGAAGAGAAAAATGACACTTTTTAAGCTAAAACGGGGATTAAGTATTTATTTTTAATATCTACCAGTTTTACGAAATACACTTCGTTTATAAATGAGCAGTACATGATAAATAATTTTGAAAACTAAATTGATAATAATATTGTAAGGCCACCAACTTTGGCAACCCTGCCTACCTTGGATAGCAACCCCGCTTGCCGAACGTGCAGGGAGGAGAGGACAGCGAGGGTGAATAGAAGTCGGTCCAAGATTGACGACGTGAACGATGCTGTGATACTTTTGTGTTTCTTCTAGTATTTTTTTCAGCTTTTTACTGTGCCCCGTATCTACATGTAAATAAAAATTTGAGACTTAAATTGGATGTCATCATTGTCTCTACCGCTCACACTAAAGAAATCCCGCGCAAAAGGGGTTTTTTACGTTGATGGCAGTGATGTGGGATGTGAGCAGAGACAAATCACGTAATAAGTAATCTGTAGTCACAGCAGAGTGGTCATCATAACCAATGGTCACCAGAATGGAATTCTTGCATCTTCAAAGCATGTTTCTTCGATATTTAATGGAGATTACGACCAGAGCCTGACTCCAGGGAAAGATAAAAAAAAAACCCTCACGGATGTCACTACATGGAATCGAAAGTTCTTGCGTTCATCAGTATCTTAATTTTCTAGCAAATTTCAAGATTCTCCCAAATCTTCGATTGCTTCCTGTGTGTAATTGGAATGGTAGTTCAACCACGCCAAGTTTAATATGTGAAAGGATACATTCAATTAAATTAAGAAAATTAAATGGTTATGAGTTAAACTTCTCTCAAGTCTTCAATTAAAATAATTGGACATTTTAGATGTTAAAGAAGAAAAGATGTGTATTGAAATACTCTTTTATCTGTTACTTCTTTCGTTTTGATTTGGTTTCAAAATATTCTTTTTTTATCTCTATTGCATTGATTTGTTAATGCTAAAATTAAACTTATATTAAAAACTAAATTTTATTTTTATACCTTAGGTATATCAAAATTTTCTATATGAATAATATGCTGGTTATTTCAATGAAAATGAAAATAAAGTCAGACAATATCTGGATCAATTCTGTCTGGAGACGATGAATTTTTTGTTTTCTTTTAGTGATTAACTGCTGTATATGCTTTTTCTGTTGATCCTTTTCTTGAAAGATTTATTGCTAGTTGTAGATGTTATGACGTGGTAATTTTGAATGCATCAGCGTATTTATATTTCATTTCCGGTGTTATGCTTAAAGGTGTAATTTTTTTTACTTGTTCTTTATGAGATTAAGAAGGCAATAGTGATTTTTGAATGTATCATTAAAAACTCCAGTGGTTGGACTTCTGATGGTATTAAAAATATAATTTGAACCTTTATTATTTTTTTTTGTTAAAAATCGCTTGGTAATACATAATTTAGATTTTTTTCCTTTTTGAACTTAGATATATAAATTAAGTAAATCTAAGTTCTCAGTTTTTGAACTTAGATATATTATTTCTTTTGCAAACATATTATTTCTTTCAAGTATTATATCCAACTTATATTTGAATGATTGTAAGGTAATTTTGCATTAGGTTTACCTTGGAAGATGTCGTTCTCAAAAAAATATAAAAAAGTAGACTTAATCTGCCTAGAACAAGATTTTGGGGAATCATCAGACGAAACCATGTCTGAAGTAGCTTTGAACGAGTTAATTGTAGCTAGTAAGCATTGTAAAGAGAAAGAGGCAAAAGAATATTTAGAGGTTGTCGAAGCTGAAAGGTTAGCGCAAGAACAGAAATTAGAAAAAGAAAAGGAAAGACAGGAAAGAGACAAATTTGTACACGAAAAACTTCGTCTAGAACGTCAAGAAGTAGAATTATCCAAGAGCAATCAGAATGTGGTTCAAAATAGTGACCAAGCCCTGCGCGTAAAATCCTTAGATGAAATAGTTAGGATGGTTAGGCTTTTCATAGTTAAAATTCCGAGTAGATGGATGGGACAGTTTCTTTTCAAGTTTAGAAAAGGCACTTGTAAATGAAAATATTAGTGATGAATTTAAACCAAAAGTGTTGCTTTGTTTATTAGGGGATAAAGTATCTAATTTTTTAGTTAATATAGAAGAAGGAGAATTGAAAATTATGAATCTTTGAAGAAAATAGTTTCACAAGAATATGAACTTTCTCACAAATTGTTTTAAGAAAATTTTCTCAAAGCAAAACGTAGCCACGAGGAAACATTTTCTCAATTTGCTTCTCGGTTAACATCAATGTAGATTTATTATTCTAAATTAAGGGGTGCAAATGATTTTGAAAAGATAAATCAACTCATTGTAGCGTACAAAATATTCCACACAGTAGATTCTGAAACGGCAACCCACAGAGGTGTTTTTCAGGGAGAAAGTTGGTTTAAAACAAAAGAATTAGCTAAGCATTGTGATATATTCTATGCTTCCAAGGGTAAATCCTATGATGGGTCAGTTAGAGCCAAATGGAATGATTATAATAAAAGAGGTTTGATGACAATTAAAGAAAACAATGGCTCAATGAGAGAAAGACCGATAATAGTAAATGTTACCCTAAATTTTTTTTTAAAAAATCAACATTAACTAAAGTTAGAAAGCTAACATGTTACATTTGTGGCCCCGAGAAACAATTTAGGTGTGGATGTCCGAAAATTAAGGGATTAGAATATAAAAACACTAATGTTAACAATGTTTCGGCTGAGGGAGCAGAATCAGAATCAAAAGGGGAAGCAGTAGCTTCTAAGGTAGATTTACGTGGTAAAGTTATTCCTAGGAATGTTATTAAAGACAAACTTAGTAAACTGGAAAAGGCATCTATCAGTGTAGCTGGGAAACTAGCTGAAGCATTAGTGGATTCTTGTACGGAAATTACAGATGTAAGAAGTGACTTGGTTCCTGAAACTTCAGTTGAAGGTGCTTCTACAGTATATTTGAAGGGTATTTTTGGTCCGGTGGCTAAATGTCCTTTAGTGTACTTTCCATTGAGTCTTGCTGCTACCGGCCAGGTTAACGTGGTGCATCAACAAGTTTTATGTTTTAGAAGATATTTTGATGGAGAATGTGTTACTTCCACTGAATGTTCTAAACATGTTGGGAAGGGCCTGAAGTGAAGGGAATGCATTGGCTGAAAACTCTCAGGACCTGAGAGGTGACTCAGGAAATTTTGATGAAACTGAGATTTCATTTGGAAATCTGCAGGAGAAAGCACAATATAACATTATCTTTGAAGAAGCTCAGAGAAATTACTTTATGCGGAAATGAAATGTGAACTGCTGATTCTAGGGACGAGAAAATAATCACTGGGATAGGTAAGGGAAGCACGTTGGCTGATACTTTTCACTACGAGCAGGAGACGTGTGCCGAATTATCAATGGCTTGGAAGCGTGCTAAAGAAGGCAAATGTAACTACTATGAGGTAGACGGTTATCCTTTTCACAGGAACAAAATACTCGAGAAGAGTAATGGGTAACTGGTAATTCCAACGTATAGATGAAATACACTTGTTCATACCTTAGTGTTTAGTTGTCATATGGGTCCTAAAAAGACTCTAGAACCGATCAAGTACTCATTTTTCCGGGAAGGTATAAGAACTGATGTCAAAAAAATTGCGACTCGTGTGAAGAGTGTGAACTCACTCAAACTGTTAAAACTAGTAATAGAACACCAACTACGCCTGTCGTTAGGCTTGAATTACCATTTCAGGTAGTGAATATAGACCTGATAGGTCCGATTGATCCTCCAAATGCATATTTTGGACATAATGGACACAAGGACATAAATGAATATTTTGCCTTGTTGATCAGCATACTAGATGAAGCAAAGCCATACCTTTGACTAGTCTTAGTGCAAAGGCAACATGTGAAGCTGTGTTAAGTATATTTTTAAGGACAGGTATTCTGAATGTTATCGCGTCTGATAACGCGACGAATTTCATAATTTAACTGACAAAAGGGCTCTAACACTCATATTGGGAGCAGTCTAAGATTTTCGACACCAAGATATCCACAATCAAACGGGTTGGTGGAAAGGTTTAATAGAATCTTGAAACACGTGTTACATAATGTAGTTAGGGAAGAAGGTAGAGGATGGCACTCACAAATTCTTTATGTGAGTCCACAAATTCCTTACGTACAGGGAAATACCCCATTCAACCACAGGTGTGTCTCCATTTCAATTACTGTATGGTAGGCAACCACAGGGTCCTTTGTAAAGTCCTCAAATCTACTTGGACTGGGAAACATAATAAATAGTACTTCTGTTTCCAAATATCTGCAAAATATGAAATCTAAACTTGAGAAGGCTGCAGAGAAAACTAACCTTGTTTCAGCAGTACAACAGGAAAAAGCAGCATATTATCACAATTTAAGATCGTCTAACAGAGTATTCAAGGTTGGAGAACAGGTGATAGTGTTAATGTCTAATTTGACTAATAAATTATTTGCCAGGTGGCGAGCTCCTGCAACTATCGTTGAGAAACGTAATCCCCATTCATTTTTAGTTAAGCTCGCTAATGGTTCTACCAAGTACATTCATCAAAATAAGTTAAAACATTACATAGCTAGTTCTAACTCTATAAATGTCATTTTTGAAGAAGAAAAAGAATTCGGGCATGTTGAAACTTTACGAACCTCTACCAAAGAATCTATAATTTATGAAATTCTCAATAACCTTAAAATTAAACATCTAGATGATTTTCAATTAAAAACACTTACAAATTTAATTTTAAAGTTTAAACGCATTTTTAATAAACCTTTGCAGTCAGCTGTTGTTGGCATACATAATATTGAATTTTTGCCAAATGTAGTGAGGAAAAAAATCTCATTGTTGTAGTGTCCCATTGTATACAGAAAGGAAGTTGAATATCAAGTTCAAGAATTACTAGAATTAGGTTTGAAAGAACCATCGAAATCCGAAATCACGTATCCGATTAATTGCATGGCTGAAAAGGATTCTTCAGTAAGAATGTGCATAGGTTTTAGAGCTGTAAATGCAGTCACTAAAGTCCCAGTTTTTCCTATGAAAGTTATGCAAGAGCTAATATTTATTGCAGGATCAGGCCCTTGGTTAACTAGTTTAGATCTTTTAAAGGAGTATTTGCAAATAAAAATGGATGAGGAAAGTAAACGGTTGACGCCGTTTGGTACTCATAATGCTGTGTACCAGTGGAAGAATATACCTTTCGGTCTGGCAGAGGCATCTGGCACTTTTCAACGAGAAATGAAGCGTGTCTTAAAATCTCATTCAGAGTATGCATAGGAAGAAGTTATAGAAGATGTAGTTATTTACTCTAAATCTTTTGAGGAACATTTAGTTCATTTAAAATTAATTCTAACTGAATTAGATAAGCTAGATTTCTCTGTTCAGTTAGATAAATGTACTTTCCCCGTTGACAGAATAAAATGTTTAGGTCATGCTGTAGGTGGAGGTAAACATGATCCTGATAAAGACAAAGTTCTAGCAAACAGAAGTTAGCTAGACCTACCACGAAAAATATGTCAGATCTGTGTTAGAATTAATGGGTTTCTAACGAGCATACATACCAATTTTTGCAGAAATATCTACTCCACTCACGGAATTGACTAAGAAAAATAAATTAAACGATGTAGGTTGGTGTGTGTGTGTGAAGAAGAGCAATATTCTTTTGACAAACTAAAAGAATTACTCTGTGAGGTAACTAATTTTTCTACCCCTGATGCCAACTTGCCATTCCAAGTACATTGTGATGCATCTGATTATGGTATAGGTTGTGACTTAACTCAGCAAAATGTGGACCGGTGTTACAGACCGATAGCTTTTGCCAGCCAAAAATTCAATTCCGCACAAAATAACTAGGCAAGCATTGAGAAAGCCGTTTAGGCAATGTTATATGGATTAAATAAATTTGATGATCGGATTTCAGCTGCTAAGGTGGAGATCATATCTGATCATAATCCCTTAAATATCATATCTGTGCATATGTTGCATTTGTTTTTATTTATTTATTTGAATTTGATTTTGTAAGTCATGTTTATATATTTGAATACATATATTGTTAATATAATAAAATCGGCCACTTTGGGCTAATTTTATACTTAGATGGGGCGTTTAAGCCCCGCCAAATTTGGCAACTCTGCTCATTTCGGATAGCAACCCCGCTTGCCGAGCGCGGAGAGGGAAGAGGAGAGCGAGGGGGAAGAGAAGTCGGTCTGATACGGACGAGGCGAACGATGCTGTGATACTTGTGTTTCTTCTAGTACTTGTTTTCTTCTGTGTCCCGTATCTACAGGTAAATAAAAATTTGGAACTTAAATTGGATGCCATCATTGTCTCTACCACTCACACTAAAGAAATCTAAATTAAAGAAATAAGTTAGTAATTAGAATAAGATTATATTTAAGTACATTATTGTTGTAATAACTACGTTAGCATTAATCAGAAATAATAAAGCTCATAATATATGACGCAAAATATGTTGAAAGCTTTCTAAAATTAGATTTTATTTATAGATTCTTTACTATATAAGCTTAAGTTTTGCATGGTGTACATAAAGTGTGAAGTTATTCAAATAAAAAAAATTCAAAAGAAAAAAAATATTCTTTCCTTTTTTTAGAATTAACTGCAATTTAACCAAAATAAATTTGAATTGTATGCAATATTTTAATGTTATATAAATAGGAAAACTGTTTAAAAAGTAGACAAAAATTTGAATTAGTATATAATTGAAATGAAAAGCCTTTCAGTAAATAACAGTCCATTTATAATTAAACAAGAGGCAACTAAGTAAGTATGGAAATCACCTTCAATTGTCGGAAATAGGACAATTATAATACTTTATACTTGGAGACGAGAATATAAAAAAAATCTTATGGCAGAGATTTCTTTCCGAACACTCATCGGTCGTTCGTAACAACATTTACATCTCATGAACTGCTACTATATTCCTGATATTTTTAATAAATATTAAAAATGATCATAAAAATTTATTTATCTTAGTAATTTTAAATTTAATAAATTTAGAATATATTAATAGTAGTATAATGAATATCGAATAATACTGTTGATATGTTATATGTTATATCTTTGACTTAAACTTATATATATTACAACATTAATATAATACAGTTACTTATATATATTAATACAGTTTATTGCCTGTTGTATTTCAAAATTTAATAAAAAATATGATATATGTTATTCATTCCGTCCCAGTTGAAATGATGAATGAAATGGATGTCATCTAAAATAGCCAAAAAATAGATAATGCGCTTTAAAGAATCCTCTGAACATTTTAAGGTTTGTGAGGCCTTACTTTTCCCTTACGTATAATCCTGTCAACATCGATTAACAATATAACCACCGAATGTGTTTAAACCAGTTCTTTTTCTTGAAATGTTTGAAGATTTTGGTTTTTTAGTCAATGCGTTTTTTTTCCTTTAATAGCTGCAATGAGTTAAAGTGGTGAAATCATGAGCTTTTTCTTCGTTTTCTTTAATTGGATTCAGGTTATTTTTCGATTTCAGGGTAATGTTTTGTGGGAGATAATAAGTTTTTATTTAAGCCTTAGTTATTTGTCTTTTATCAAAATAATCCTGCTTTTAATATCATGGAGCCGTTTTTTCTCTTAATGTGCAATATTCCATGATTTTCCTTCGTTATTTTTTTTCATTTTGGTTTTTATCGCATTTTTGTGTTTATTATTTCAATTTTGCTTATTTCATTGCCTTCTCTATTTTTAATTTCTTTTCCTCCATATGAGTATTTTGTTTCTATAATTTGTATTTGTATTCTATCACCTTTTTTGAATTTTCGTTTTTGTAGTTCAAATTAATGTGTGATGTTTTAAGTGAAAACCATGTAAAAAATCCAGAAAAAAAATATTCTTTCATTTTTTTAGAATTAACTGCAATTTAGCCGAAATAAATTTGAATTTTATGCAATATTTTAATATTATAATATTTAATATTATAACATGTAACATTTTTAAAAAATTAGATCATCCATTTTTATGAATACAAAAAATTGATTCATTTTATCATTTATTTTAAAGTGCAGTATAACTTCGCTTGAAGAGCACAGCGCATGAAAAATTCATATTTGGAGCAAAACAAAATGCAAAAAAGTGACTAACTTAACTAGTGATGTTTCGCAGAACGAGGGGCGAGGGGATGCCGTAACGTCATGTTATATATTTGTCTGTATCAGTCTGTACTGAGTTCTTGTTTGCTGATAACTTTTTTATTGAAGTTTTGGCAGAATAGCTTTGTTTATGCGACTCCGAGACATTTAGGCTAGTGCCTATGGAGCCTTAATCGATGAAATTGTGACTCTGGCCACAATTATGACACTAAAGGTGGATGGCGAGGACATGAACACAGAACACAGCCGAAGAAATTCTGGAGCCGCAGGAGATTTGGTGAGCCGAAGCTACTCGACAGCCTTCCAGTGAAATCAGGGTGAGGCTGACAGAGTCGGATATTGTACTTTGAGAAGCATCCCCTCGAGAAAGCAATTAGTGTATTGACAGATTCAAGGAGAAGGTTGCGTCCTATTTCCGACAAATTTTGAAAGCAAATATCTGTAGATAATTTTGTAAAAAAACATGCATTATAAATAATAAATTATATTATGAAATCAAGTGAATATTTTTTCAAAATGATACGCATTTGGACTTTTACTTTACATGGACTCATGGAAGAAATTACTTTGTCTTAGCAAATGTTTCGCATTACAAGATTCAGAAACGAATTAGGCTCGTTACGCGAAGCTCCACTGTATTCATTTCCTAAATTGACTCCTCTTTCTATGAAAAACTGTTTTAAAATGAAAACGATACAGACTGTTTTACCGCTGATTTCTGACAAGTTATTTCATTTATTAAAAATGCTATAAATTGAAACTCTCTTTTTACGTTTATGTATGTGTTATGTCGAAAAGAAATCTTTTAAAAAATGGCGATTTACTGGCGATTTACGAATCTTCACGTTTCAGACTTTCCTGAGTTTGAAAAACACATTTTTGGAAAAAGTCAACTACAATGATTACTCAAAAATACTTTGAACTAGATTTTTGAAATTTGTCATAGATCTTAGCGCCAAATTTGCAGATTTCTATAAAATTTTAAGTAAAATCTCATCAAAAAAATACGGCTGTCTGGCTGTTCGAATATAAGTTGACACGATAACTAGAAATCGAAAAGAGCAAGGTAGATGAGACTCACAGCACAGACTTAACATCTTTAGTGTAGATACCTGTTGAAGTCTAAGCCTAAACCAATTACTGGTTCACTGTCTATTGTTCTGTACTTTCAGCAGCATGCAAACGCAATAATTCCGAAATGCAATGTCTTAAATGTATCAAATTCGATATGGAATTTTGTGGCCCCAGTTTTGTATCCAATCTTTGTTTTAATCGATTGAGAAAAATATGTCTAAGGCGCAAATTCTATTTTCAAATACTAGTAACCGCATCTCAGGAATTCCCAAAAAAATCTCACCAAGGATGACACGCTGGGTTTTGTAAAAAGCCGAATTCACGCCAAAAGTTAATATTTCGTAACTATTGTACGCCAATATCGTGCAAGGCGTTTTCTGGCATGAAAAATTTATTAGAAAGTATGCGGGGAAGTTTTGGGAGTGAGAACTCCCGCTGTTTAGCAATATAATATTCGATACAATTTATGATTATTTGATGGAAAGAATCTTAATATTCCCAAGAAAAAGAAAAAAAATTAAATTAAATACTAAATAATAAGCTATAAATAAACTAAATAATAAATAATAAACTATAAATAATAAATTAATTAAATCAAATACTAAAAAAACAAATATAATATAACTAATTTTTCCTAAGTATTATGCATTTACGGAGTGTTATTTATCTTCATAAGATAGAAACGTGTATCTAAGCCTCTAAATCATGAATATATAATGACTAGATAGATTATGTTCTATAAATGCTGAAATTTGTAGATGTTTCTCTATTATTTGAATAAATAAGCAAAAAAATCCACATTAATTAAATCATTTGCTATAGCTATAGAAGTAGCTATTATAGAATGACTAAAATGAAGTAGACTTAGTGGTAAAAAGTAAATTAAGTATAGTGCATTCCCAATAATATAATACTGCACGTCGTATATTCTGAAATTTTCAGGAAAGTGAATTGGGTATTTAATAGAAAACAAATCCTTTCAGTGACGTAAACAGTACGACTTTGAATTATATTTTGCAATATTATACATATATGGGATAATTTTCTACTTAATTTATTATATTCCGAAATATTTCGGGCAATAAACATGGGTTTACTTTTAAAAGGCTTTTTTAATATTGAACTTTTACTAATTGCGCCCTTTTCTTTAATCTGACGTTTATCTGCCCTGATTTCTGTCTGATTATTGAAAGTCAACTGCGTATAAAGTCAAATTTTATATGAAGAAAAGTTCAGAAAAACTTTTTTTAAAATAAGTCATGATAGAATACTTTTCCTTGGAAATTTATTTTATTTCAAGCCAATTTCTACATTCTACTTAACAAAGAACTCATGGTTTGAATCGTATTATCAATAACGAAATTTCTGACATATAAATATCGAAATTTATAGCATTGGTATGTTCTAATTAAATTACATATTTTAATAAATGTTATATGTCACAGTGATAAATACTGAAAATTATATTATTACTAATTAAATTTTATGAAACTGATAAGACATTCATAGATTGAAATGCAAATTTAAAAAATCAAATTTATTAAACAGAAAAAGCATATATTAAAATGGCACATTCGTAGTGACATACTCCGTGAAGGTGCTCCATCACAGGTCGATTATAACGATCCTTCGCAGCAGTTATAATTCTCTTCTTCCACCTGAGGTTTCAGTTTTTTCTCCAAAAAGATTTACAACTGGGGTAATACGCCATTTTTTGAATTTCCACCCTTGTGGGCAAATCAGACACCAAGACTATAAATGAAGACAAACATTGATTTGCAGATATACATAATTGTATATTCAAAGCATAAAACATATTTGTGAACAGAGAGAATGCATATCTTGAAATTTGATTTCATTAAATTTGCGATGCTGATAAGGTTAATATCAAAACAAGCAAAAAAAGTTCAATTCTTCTTTGCTATTCATTCAGAAAGCATACATTTATTACATAAAATAATTTTTAATGTTTTTAATTTTTCTTTCCTATTTATGATATTTATCTTACAAAAACAGTTTTTAGTTTCAGTCAGATTAACGCCCCAGAGATAAATTTATACGAATGAATGAATACGAAGAAATGAATTTCAGATACGTTGTATAGATAGTTGGTCTTAAGCAAAATGTAGTTTTTAATCGGCTACCATGTGATCACAAATCTGATCCTGATACTTTAAAATGGCAGTGCTGCCCCAGTAGTCTCATGTTAAGGTCTCGGCCTCGAGGATGGGGGATTCTTGGCTCCAGACCTAATTCCACCGAAGAATCGTCGGGTCGGGGATGCGGCACGCTAAATCCATCGGAACCAAATGTCTTCCCACTGGTATGAAGTGAAAGTTGGGATGGCAGGTGTCAGCTCAGGTGTCATCCTCGTCATGTAACCGCTGTTCAAAACTACGTGGTCCGTCCCAAAATAGCTTTAAAAACAGAACATTGATATTTCTAAACTTATAAGACTGTGTTTTCAAGAATGGCAATTACAAACGGAACACTGATACTGATTATAAGACAATTCTATGAATGAAAGCTTACCTTTTGATTTATGCAATTACTGGTAAATGAAATTTCAGCGATGTAAGCTTAAAATATTTTTTAATTAAAACCATTACATTATCAAATTAATAAACAGTCTCATCAATTCTACCAGTAATTTAGACAATATTTAAACTCTCAAGAAATATTTTATAGTCTCATGTCGATGACGCCATGTATTATACGAGTATTTAGAAATCATAATATTTCAAAACATAAATATCAGAGGCAAATATAGGAATCAGATTTATTTTAGAATGGCTTTAAATAATATTCAAAGCTCTAATTTGTGTAGTTAACCATGAAGGAATCAAGTCTTGAAATTAATCTATTTTACTCGTAACGTGACAGGTAAAACAAATTAAGACAATTTATTACATGCAATACCGCTTTTCTCTTGCTATGATGATGTGAAGTTTAACTCACTATAGAAGACCGAGTCCAATTACACCAAGCGTGCAGTCAGTCGAACTTAAGTGATCCCAATTCACTTCAAAACATTTCATATCCAAAAGCGAATATGTAGGACACTTAGATTTAATGTGTTATACTTACATGCTCCCTAATGCATTATACTTATGCATGCAACTTACACGCATTGGTAAGAACAATGTAGAATCATTTGAAGGCAAATAGATGATTAAAGTAATAATGAGTAAAGATGAAATTTTTTTTTCAAAAATACGGTAATTGTTAAATTTCGAAATACAAAAAAATTCAAGCGCCAGTCTATTTTTTTAGAAAGTCCTGATAACTGTAATATCGAAAAAATCCTACGTTCATTTGCTGCTATAATAAAATATCATTAAATGGAACATATTTCGTTTGAATTTTACTGCTTCTTTGCATTTTTTACTAACATAATATTGAAATGCGCTCTACAATTTGAATTTATTTTGGTTCATTCTTTCTTGTTTGGTCTTTCTATTTCTAGATTATTTCTATAATTAAATAGGCCCCTACCCTGCTTCTCAAGTAATTTTAAATGAAAAAAATCATGACCCACAGTTTACCCGAAAACTTTACTACTTCATAATATGTTGAAGCAATATATAGACTTTTATTTAGAAGACAATAATTAAAGCCTTACATATGAATTTTATTGTTTATTTCTTATTATTTTGGACAAGTGTCCCATTTATAACAATGTGTTCTATTTTCCTTTCAAAATTATTGAATTATTTATAGAAAATATTATTTATAATACATTAAATTATAATTATCTCTCTATATATTTAAAGGAAAGATAGGAGTAGGTAGAAGAGAGACATTAGAGCTCAACTACAATTCCCGTCTGTTGCTGTCGCCGCGAACTGATCATTCAGTTGACTCGTATGCTTTGGGATTGGTCGAGGTGGCTCAAATATACTTTCCTTTTAAAGGGGGGGATTCTCATGTGGAAAAAGTTTTTTCTGTTTATTTTTGCAGCGTAACGAAGAATAAACAACATGAGAGAGGCAGCACCACCCGTCCACAAATTCTGCCCAAAAATCGGTCAAAATTTCCAAGATCCCATACCATACTTCACTTCTCTAATTTGTAACAATTTGGATTTATCGTCTTCTCATTTTCTTGAATATACATCTCACTCGATGATGGATAGGAAATGTAACGATTGTTATAAAAAGATTGCATTCCGAGTTTTCTGCGTTTAGCTTGTTCTGTTTTGGAATGTTTCATTTATCCAAGCTATGTATGCCCCCGTATACAGGACAGACAGAGCAGTCTGTCTTTTGGTGAGTTTGCTATTTTTTTAACAGTTTTGATGTATAAAATTTGAATTTCTATCTATTATATTTATATCTACAATTTTGGTTGCCACGTTCTAAATTTCATCCATCTTTCTTATTGAATTTTTAGATGTGTTCATAAACATAGAGGTGGTCATACCTCTGTTAGATTCTGTCTAAAACTGTAGAGATCTGCAATTTTAAGATATAAAAACACATACCCAAATTCATCCATTTACAGGCCTGCATAGTTTTTAAGATTGGGCTTTTCGAGCACCAGATTATATAAAACTGACAAATTTTCTCATTTATGCTATTATTTTATTTTAGATTTATGTTTCTTAAAGAAAAAGGCAAAAATAAGAATGAATACTGCTTTCTTAAGTATTGTAAAGATATATTTCCGGATGGCTTTTGGATATTATTATCGATGAACAATTATAAATTTATTTTTATTAATTATGAGTAAAAATATTTTTATTGATTACATTTGGTTTTTAAAATGCATTAAGACTCCAGAAAATAAATTATACTATAAATGCTGCTTGAATAATCATGTTGTTAATATTTTTTTTTAATTATCACTACATATTTATCAAAAATAATCCTTTTTTTATCTTGTTTTTATTTCATAAAAGGTTTAATTACTTTTTTAATGTAAATTAAAATCACAAAAGTTTTACAATATTGATAAATTCCTAAAAATCTTGCACAGAAACAATTGTTATTTTACTTAATGTATAAATTTTTCTATTTAAATACTGTGTGCTATAATTAAACTATAGGTATTCAGAATTCAATTATGAAAAAATATAAAAGATAAACTCATTATCATCTGTAGTACATATTGTTTAGACCCTTCGGAATCAATTTATAAAAGAAAAAAATATTCTTTCATCATCCAGGATACAAATGGAATCGAAGGGAGATTTGGGGTAGCATAATAAGAATAAAAATTTTTTAAAAAGGAATATTTAATGTAATAGACTAAAATTTAATGTGCATAGTTAAATAGGAAGAAAAAAACTTCCAGCAGGTAGATTGAATTTTCAACATTTATTGAATCTCGCATATTTGCAATCCACTTATTGAATTACAACTTTGCTCTCTTTTTTTACAATTTTGTTCTTTTCATTTCCTTATTTAATTTATAAAATGTATTCTGTCTGTTTATTTGCCCTATGTTAAAATTCAAAATATCATTAGCGACTGCTGAAGAATTCGATCTATCTATATGACGTGCAATGTTTTACATCCTTTAAATCGGCACAATTAAGTTATTCAAGCTTCTGGAGTGCACGAGCTATTCTAAATGATACCATAAACTAAGTTAAGAGATGAAAGAAGCAAAAATGGTGAAAAGAAGGTACAAATAAACTGAATATTTGTAAAAATTCAATGGAATATTTAAAATGGCATGTAATTGTTAAAAAGCATTACTATGTAATGCCAGATACACTTTTGTTATTGTTTGCCAGATATAATTGCTATGTAATGCCAGATACACTTTGTTAAAACAATAACAAAACAGTCCCTCTTTTTGTTATTGTTTTTAAAGTCACATGCTTATTTCCCTGCCCCAAAGCAGTTCATATTTACCTCTAGCCCCCCCAAATATATATATTCTCCTTTAACTTTTATTTATTTATTTATTTATTTGTTATATACCAATTATCTTTGGTCAAAATAATATGTATAAGACATGACGTTGCATCTCTCTTCACATTTGAATCCCAAATATCTACGCATTAATTATAGTCACCTTGTATAACAGAAAAATAATTACAACATTTTTCATTCAAATTTTTCTTTCGTTTCTTAAATTTGCTGTCATGGTAATGTTAAAATAATACCTACAGTTTAATTTCATTGCTCTTAAGTTAATGCCAAAACTAAAATTTGCAAAACAGTTTAGATTTCTGATTTGTTTCCTTTAGTTTAATGTGTCTCCACCTTGTTTTCTCAATAACTGTAAGTAAAATGTTTGTAGCGCTTGTTTGTAACTTTAAGATATCTTTAATTCTTTAAACGTATTTATAGTTTTACTGTAGTTCAGTGCATTCAATCAAAGAAGCGATAAAAAAATTCACTTAAAAATTCTCTGAGCACTTTAGATATGAACTTAAATTGTTCCATTATTGCGAAGTTTATTTTATATTAGTTGGATGTTTTTATACTGTTTTATATGAAAAATGCTATTTTTTATTGTATTTTTTATTGAGATTTTATTTCTAAATAATAATTTTTATTTCCTAAACTATTTAAATTACTTCTTTTTCATTTTATTATCATGAATTAGTTATTAAGATTGTAAATATAAACAATAAATATTTTTATAGATACTTCCATGTTCAGCTTAAAATTTGCTGTTTTTATTTTTAAACTTAGGTTTGTTTCGAGTCAGTATTTTGGGGTTAACTTTTTATCGTACTCCAATTAATTTTTTTGTTTTAGTTATTGTCGATTTGTTGTGGTTTTAAATGCTCATAATATTAAAAACAGTATTTTTGTACCATCCGAATAGATTTTTAAAAAAGTGTTCATCATTCCCTCTCCAGTGTTCAAGCAACCTAAAATGCTGGAGCCTGAGATTAGGAATTAATAATTAAATCTTAGTTAACTGATAAATATAAGCATTGGAATTTTTGTATGAGAAAATATATGACTAGGTGAGAGCCAGAAAACTCTATTACATTTACTATCGTTTATATGAGGGTTAAAACAAAATTATTTTGAGTATTAAGTAAAACGCTAAGAATAAGAAATGAGTAGAAGATAGAAATAAGAGCTGTTATTCTTTAAATGCTATTCTTTTATAAAATACTTCAAATCGGAACTCAGCTTAGTCTACTCTTTGCAATACATCGTCAAAACGAATGCAAACTATCGAATATTAAAAATCGCGTTTAACAACTGGTGAATAATAATCTCCGATAATTAGAATATTACTGATACATGTCAAATGCGCTTAGGAGTCTTGAGCTTGAATTCTCTTTATAATCTTCATTTTTCAAGCATTTTCTTTCAATAATCTGTATTTGTATTGACAATATACATATCATATGATCAGTATCTATTCTGAAACCCTAAATATATTCCTGAAATTAGTATACAATTCTGGAATATTCATTTGATAGTCGCAAATGACGCATGAACTGGCATTCTATTGTTAAAACTTTGTTACGATTACACTGTTGCTAACGAAACCACATCTTTTAGGGAATATTTGAGGGGGATTGCACTTTTTTATTAACTGACTTTTCGCTCTGTCTGTTTGTCTATTCGATGCAAATTTTGCACTCGATTTTAAACTAATTTCTCGACAATCTAGAGACTTGAAACTTTAAACATAGCTATCTGTCTATTTTTAAAAAGTTCGTCAAATTTTGATATTGATTTTTTTAAAACTATCAATACCGACAGATGTCGCCCTGCTAAGTCGTTAGTTCATCGGGATGTAAATTTAAATTCGACTACCACACTTCCCATCCAAAGGGGGGGGGGGGGAAATTGAAAGAAAATTGCCAGATGTCGCTTTCAATTTTTATCCCCGACTTCCATCCCAAAACATCTCTTATGAAACTCACAGAAGACATCGACCTAATAAACTAAGATGCATTGATTGATTTCAAAACAAGTTAATTGTTTTATTCTTGAAATTATGCAAATAATTTAAGAACTTATTAGCAGAGCTTTTATTAAGTATTTGGAAAGTAAAGTTGATGAAATTTTAGTTAGAAGTTTATTCAAACTAAGAATGATTTTTTAGTTGATTTTAGACAAGGCAGTAATTAAAAAAAGTCTCCATAAGCAAATGAGGTAGTCTATAATACTTTACGGATTTTAAACAAGTGTATTTAAAGCTATAAAATTAAGGAAAAATTCATTTAATATCTTTTTAAATCTAAATTTATATGAAAGGTTTTGTCTTTTTAAATCATAATATATTTAATCAATTTATAGTTTGAATTATTTAAATCTGAAAAAGTAAAGTAAATAAAGATAAATTCAGAATAGCTGTTAATGAAAATGTTAAATAGATATAAAATATTAGCAGAAAAGAATTTGTGAATATTTTTAAAAATATTTGGAAATCATGTAACTCCTAAACGTGAATTCGCGAGCATAATGATGAATAAATAAATAAAGAGCAAAGGACTATATTAAGTTTTGGGAGAGAGATAAAATTACATTTAGCCAAAATAGAGTTCTTTTGTAAAATAAAATATGATTGAACACATCGGGAGTACATCGCCTCAATTTTTATTTATACGCACAAATATGATACAATTTATTATAAATCTTCTAACATACTGACGAGAATCGAATATGAACCTCTTTCCTTCGGTCGACTAGGTTCAAGATTTGCTACAAACGAGCAACTGAGCGACATACAAATTTCTTATTTAGCTTATAGCGTTTTTAAACTACCGCTTATGAATATATAGCCTGACAAATAGAAACCCTTTGGCAAATTTGATCCACACTTTGGTCCTTATATGCAATGCAAGCAATATAATCGTACGCACACTTTCATTTATTTGACTCAATGTGGTTAAGGTATTTCTCGTATTCATATACACACAGATAGGCAGATTTCTGTCTTAGATTTGGAAAAATCAAAAAATTTTGAGTGCTGGCCATAAACTAAATTTAATCCGTTTTATTTGTTGCGTATTTTAGTCACTGTATTCATAGGCAGAATGATATAACCAAAATTTGTTCATAGGTAGATAGTTCCAAAAATTGAACTATCTACCTATAGGAAGGAACTCATGCAGTTAAAAAAAATGAAGATTCAACAAAAATCTAGAAGTGGAATTTTTTTTCCGATTACAATTATTTTTTCCTCAGGATACTTTTTATGCGAGAAGTAATTTCGAATTTCGATTAGAATATATTCAAGCTTCCAAAATTTTACTGTACATACCTGCCTTCCAATATAAAAATAAAAATATATTTCTAGCAACCCTGAAATTATCTTCTTAACTGAAGAAAATTGAGCATTATTTTTAAAGCATTTCTTGATGATGAAATATCCAAAAATCAGCATCCGGAACTGTGAGTTATTGAGACTTCTCTCCTTGTAGCTATTCTCAAAGAACTTTTTTATATAGCCTTAATACTGTGCTTTCTTGCTTGTGTTTTTATAAAATTATTTATGTTCTTATACTGTTTATAGACTTAATACTGTTTCTTATTTTTCTTATCAAAAATATTAAAATGCCCTATTGATGTCTATTTTAAACACGCTTTTAGTAACATGCAATAAACTAACCTGAAAAATAATTTTTTAAAGGTCAAACAGATAAAAAATAAAGATCAAAAACTTAAATGTTAGAGGGTGAGGCATCGATAAAAACACTCTAGGTAAATGAAATTTTATTTGCACTTTTAATATATTTCAGAAATGAAAAAAAAATTAAATTATTTTTCTTAATTTTTGCAAAAACGTTATCAACTTCTAAGATTTCCTTCCTTATCTAGTAACGCAAAAATAAAGTTAGAAGACAAAGAAAATACTTATTTTCCTAAAAATCTTCTAGAAAGAAATTTAAAATACGTTTCTCTAACATCTAACTCAGTTTTTTTTTATCAACGAATCCTTGTTATTGAAATCTTATTTTCCTTAAGAATTCACCAAACCTATTTCTCATCAAACAAGAGTCGAAAAGGATTTTATTTTAGCTTTAGTCAATGAAAAAGTACTTTCTTTTTTAACTAAGCCACCTACGCAAAATTAAGGTAAACATATTTTGAAATACTTTAGATTCACATATTCGTTGATTGGATACTTGTAAAAAACAGAATGTGAGCAACCGAAATGAATATTTGATTTAAATTTTTCAATTTAATTTGATATTGTTTTACATCTGAAAGATATGAAGACTTAAAAATAGAACAAATTCACTGTTTTAATTGCTTTTCCGATAGCCATATCTCTAAAACTTATTATTGTTACGTGAGCTGAAATTTTAATTAAATTTATAATGGTTTTTTTTTCAATTTTTAATAAATGTTTAAGTATGTTCTTTTTTGTGAAATTTAATTTTTTTAATATCGTTTTTCGAAGTCTTTCACAGTTACAATTAGATTTTCACCTCCATATTTTTTTTTGTTTAAAACATTTTCTTTTCTGTTTAGTATTTTAATATAAGAGAATTCATTTTTAAAATATTGATTCATAATTTATTTTCATTATTATTATGGACTTTTTAGTCTTTATTCAGTATTATAAATTTTAAATAATCGGTTTAATCTCAGATAAAGTACCAAAGAGTGTCCGTCAAAATTTAATGAAATTAATCAAATAATTGCTAATAATTTTTGAAATACTATGTTGTGATTAGAGACATAAGATATGAAATGTCCGAAATCAAATGCATCGGGTGAATATTCATTCTAAAATTCTATTTTCTTAAATACGAAACAGATTGATTTCAAACATTGTGGTCATGTCCTTGTCTTCTGGGGAGACAAGGCAATGACCTCGGATTAATTCCACATGGAACCTCCTTGCTATCGTTGGAATGACTATTAACCAATTTACCACAGGCTTAAATATACGGCGATATTATAAACATAAAACAAGTTGAGTTAAATAAAAATTTGTAGAATTACTACATAAACCAACTATATCTTCCATCTTTAGATGAAAGAAATTATTAAATTATCTTTAAGATGGAAGAAATTTTAGAAGAAGAACAATTCAACATTTGCATCATAAATTTTTGCAGTTCTAAAGAATACATTTTCTTCAAATGCATTTTTTCTTTGTCCTTCTAATAATTGTTGCTTTGCTATCAGTTATATGCTACGTTCTCTCCCCGGAAAGGAACATCTCCAGAATGAAGATGAAAAATTATGTGTAGTGGTTGGTCATTGAAATAAGAGAGAAGTTATAAAGATAGAGATTTAAAGACTTTTATTCGAGATGCATTTAAAGGGCTCCACTTTGATAGAACATATTCCTCTCAATTTGTTGTGGAGGCCAAGCTCCTACTTTGGTCGATACAGGGGGATTCTAAAATGATAAAAAAAATTAAAGGTAGGGTAGGTATACATAAACACGTCTTCACATATAATATGGAATATAAACTTAAATGGTGACCATTATAGAGAGTTTTTATCAATGATTTAAATAAATGAAGATAATGCATATATTAGTCACTTTAATTTCATATTTCAACTATTAACAAAATGCTAATGACTTATTTTAGGTAATTTTTTTATTCTTAACTTTGTGAAACTGCTTGTATTTTCTTTACTTACTATGATCTCTCTTTTTCTTTCACTTAGTTCACTTACAACAGCAACAGTTGCGTTGGCAAACCCTATTCTATTGTGAAAATGACTCCTATATGCATAGATCACCCTGTATTTCGTTATTTTCTAAAGCGGAATTTTCTTTGTTTTATATGGTATGCAAGCATCTATTCAGAAAAAAATTAATTAAGATTTTCAAAAAGGGTTAACAAATTCTGAACAAGATTGTAGCAAAGTTTCGATCAGTGTCTCTGAATTTGAGCCCTCAGTGTCCGCGATTTCTTAAAGCAAGGACTTCTCAAACTATAAAACTCGACTCGAATTTCTCCGTTTCATAACGTTTAAAGTTATGCTACAGATTTAACAAATGGGGGTTTTTTAACTTTTTTTTTCTTATAAAGGAATGCTACGAATTTTTTAAAAATTTTATTGCTGTAATTGAGAAATCGAAGTAGGGAAAATATGCTAATAAACAAAATGACGATGCTTTCCTTAAACTGGTTCCAGCAGCCAGCTATCTATTCACACAGCATAGAAACATAGTAATCTTTTATTATAAAGATGTGAATCTTTCATTCATTTCAAGTAAGTTTTTTTTACATTGATTAAATTTTATTAACATCTCATGACGCTTAAAATCGTGTCGAAAATTTAATTTTGATTTATTTTTCTTTCCCCACAAAAATGCAACATTTTAAATCTCTCTCTCTCTCTGTATTATGTTTCTATGCTGTGTGAATAGA
>JAOUZG010010951.1:3190377-3253602 GCA_026289955.1 Argiope argentata
TATATATATATATATATATATATATATATATATATATATAGAGGGCTTTACATAATAAATTCAAATAGGCATCGGTCTCAAAGAGTTAATCTTTTTTTCTCTATAATTGGCTGAAAACATGCCAGTAAACATAGTGTTCCTTAACATGACGGCAGATTATACTAACTAGAAGCAACAAGCGATATAACATAACGCAGGATCCTAAATGTTATATATCTTGATTTTTTTCACCACTCGATGTAATGTTATCGTAGAGGAACCGACAATTTACAGGAAGACATAGTCGCTCGGCAGATTAGATTCTGCTCTATTCGAAGAACTGAAACATTAGAATTGCCATGGCTCCACAGATTCTAAGTATCTGATATGGGGTGAAAGAAAATAATTCGACTAATTACATCTCACTTCTATCCTTCTCTCTATGAATTTGTTTCATTTGTATTTCTTTCTTTTGGGAAGCAAAAGGTTTGTGCGAAAAGTGATGAATCCCCAGGTGTTATCATATGACGCAAGCGAGTGCGTCATTCAATGAAATCTTAAACGACAGTTTTTAAAACCCAGTTTTAGATCACTGTAATGTACAAAGGAAGTGTTTCTGGTGCCTTATCTTTCGAGGTCGTTTACAAAGGGGCCGACTTGTCATTAAGCCGAAAAATGACAAATTAGGGCTTTTACTAATTGGGCATTTGTTGAAAACTTCGTTTCAACAGATTTGCGAAAGTGTAAATATCGCCTACGCGGCATGTCCGATTATCTGAACAACAACTGGTCGCTTACTTGATAAATTTCCGGACTTGTCTTAAACGGCTGCGATATTTTTAACAAATTAGAAGTGAATACGAAGTTAAAAGAAGAAAAAAAAAGAGATTTGAATAGCTGTTTTCACTCGAAGCAGAATTGCAGAAATGCATTGCAGAAATGTTTGGCTTAGTTAGAAAACACCTCTCGAAGACTTTAGATATGAAACTAGCTTGTCTACGAATTGCTTATTTGCGATGGTTAGTTGAAAATTCGTTGTTAAATATATGGATACTTTATTTCTAATAACAGAAAGCATGTGTATAGCAGAAATGCTTATCTTTATTTGTGACCTCTAGTAGCCTTTTGATTGGAAATAACCATAAAATAAATTTCTTTTAGAAGTGATATACTGTAGTGGTCGATTGAAAATTCATTGTTAAATGTATGAATGCTTTTTTTATTATAACTTATTTTTGAAATAATTTGTTTGAGGTGGCCAATTGAGTATTCCTTATTAAATCCATAGTTCTTCTCTTTTAATTCTTTCTTAACTGTTTATCGATCAATGTGTTTTAGGAAAAAAATACCCAATGTAAATTGCCTTATCAAAATGCTAAGATAAGCATTACAATTAAAATTTAATTACAAATAAAACTGCTAAAATAAGCATCAATATTTCATTAGAAGTCAATGAAGTTTGATAACTACAAGACTGCTAAAAATAACAGTAATAACTAAATAATAGTAGCATTTCGATTTGTCCAAAAACTCTAATTAAGTCATCATGGACAATACCTGATTATTAAATAAGTAGTAAATAAGGTTCATTTTAAATAAATAATAAATGGAATTTTTTTAAGGATAATTTCGATTAATAAAAAAATTTGTTAATAAATAATTTACAATGCTCTGAATGCATAAACTGTGTAATAAAATTCAAAATAAATGGTTCCATTTAAATCTCGAATATGCACATTTTTTTATGTATCAGAAATTTTTTATGATTAATTCATCACATTGCTTTTCGTTTGAATAACGGGCCTCAAAAAATATTTATTTTCTCTGTGAATTCATATGTATTTACTTAAAATAATTCAGAAATTAAAAGATTTTTTTACAGCTGCCCGCTTTATCTAACGTAAGTAGCATATAATAAAGGAAAAGTGTCACAGCTTCTATTCGCCAAAGTAATTTGTGAATACCTAGGTAGTATTTGAAGTAAAAGCTTAACATATATATGTGGGGAATGAAAATCGCCTTCCCATAGGCTTTTAAGAGGGAGCAAGCCCACATTTGTATTTCTCAAGTAGAAATAGTTCCACGGCCAGTTCGACCCTTGTTAACCATTTTTCGATTTATTGTTAAATTTTACAATCTCTTTTTTTTAAAAAAATGTGATTACGAAAGCGACCAAATTACCACAGCACACATTTAATTTTTTCAACCATGCCTTATATTAACCCACTAGACTGCTTTTATCAAATTCAAAATTTTTTATAAGTTCACAATAAAAATTTAAACGCTGTTAAATTGTGCGCTAAAATGGCACTCAGATGTTAAGCTATATTAATCATTCTGAGTTGTCATTTAATCTAAACAAATTTCATTTGAAATGAAATTAAATCTTTGCATAGTTATTCATGTTGGAATCATGTTAAAGAGTTTTATATTACTAAAGTAATTAATTTTTCTCTAAAATTTCTGTAAAAAATATATTAATCATTTGAGCATTTTAAATTCAAAATTATATTTTTGATTTAAAGAAACAATAAAATCAAAAGCATTTGTAATCTAATATTTTTCCAATTAATATCCCCGTAAATTCCAGTTCTATTTTTGTTCCTGCTCCCTTCTATTACTTTGCTTCCTTTGTTAAAGGAATTTACTCTATTCGAATTAGAAGAACATAAAATGAAATGCACGTTCCGAAAGACAAATTAATTTTTGTCAAAGAAAAAATAATATTTCGTTAAAACCCCGTCAACTTTTCTTAAATATATGTCATCATCTATTTAAGCAAACATATTATCTGTGAAACATTTTCATTGGGAAATTCAAATAAAAGGTGCGGTAAAAGACATGAGAAAACTTCCACCTGCGTTTTTTCCCTCTCATTCTTCAAAATAAGGGAGCATATAAATAGGAATATGCAGAAGAAGAATTTGAACTCTAAAAGAGATTGGAGGACAGTTATCAGCTCAAAATAAATTAATTACATTTTTTTTTGTAAATGCTCCAAAGCAACAAGAAATAAACGAGAAACTAAAGAGTTTTAGTTCAAAAAAATAATAGAATTGTATGTAGCTGTATTCATCGTCATATTTTGCCTTCCATTTTTCCTTATTTTAGTGTATAATTACATGATACTATTAGCATTGACTAATTTTTCAATCGGTTCCTTCTATGCTTAAAGACTAAAGCTATTGATTGAAAAATATTTTTTCGCAATACTTCATTTATGAACTTGAATCAACTTGTATATTTTCATAATTACCATCAAAGATTCGACGTGTTAATTACAAATAAATTTACAACTCCACACTTTCAAAATACTTGCATAGTTAATAAAATATTTGAAACAAAAATATTTTTTTGTTTTCTTTAAATTTATTTATTTATTGGAGGTCACAGTGCTTTACTTTCGAAATCAGAATTTAGCATAATTGGACATATATTAGGCTAAAACTAACATGAAGAATTAAAAGCCTTCACACATACACACTAGTGCCATGCATAAACTTTGAAAGGGGCTGGCAGCTCAGGAGACGCCTTGCTCATTTAAAAATTATGAATTCAGTTCAGAAATAGCCTAGGTTTTGCCTTCAAGTGAGACGTTGATAAAACTAAAATTAATGTTTCATTATTTATACCAAATAGAGTGACAAAATTTCAAAGATTTTGCGAATGACAATATAAGAATTAAAAATTCATATTACGGAATGACAGTTCAAAGTTAAAATATTCAAAATTTCTGTCCTTTTTTAACACGCTTTCATTTAACTTCTCTTATGTCTCGCATGTAAAGGTGGAAATTTTCAAATGTTCTTTCTCACACATTCTAAGGTGTTGTGGCTTTCAAATTTTGAACATTTATGTATTCTCAGAAAAATATACACTATTTTACTTATTCATTAATCATTAATTAAATTAAATTTGAAACCTGACTAGTTGCGCCCCTCTATTGTGAATATGCTACAATATTGATATCCCAATTTTAAAAAATTGAAAATAATTAAATTTAAAAAATATCTGTTTAATAAAATGATAAGATGGTTTTTTTTAAATTGTGTACAAGTGTACATTCTCAATTAAAAACTCCGTTTTAAAATTTATAAAAATTATCAGTTAATCTTGTAACCTAGTTAATACCAAGAAATTTTAATTATCAGATTTTCTTATAGCTACAATAATGTAATAAATTACAGACCAAAAAATAAAAAGATAAAAAATTTAATACACTTTAACTGGTTTCTTGATAATAAGGAATATTTTTTAATCAAAACTGTAAAAGTGTGAGGCGCTCAAAAGTGTCAGGTGCCGATTTTCTTATTTAAAAATATTACCACTGTTTAAGAAAATCATGATAACATGGCTTTAAAAAAATTCAATTTAGCAATAAACAGGTCGCAGGTTCGATAATGATGTTTTCGGGAAGATGATACTTTATTATTATTATTATTATTATGTATACATATAAACCAAAGACTGAATACATTGAAAAAACACAAAAACTGGTATAGCGAATCGTATGCAAATAATGGAGGGGATCAACCAATCAACGTAACGCGATGCGGTCGACACGGCGTATATAAGACTGAGATGGATACTTGCTGTCATAATGACAGGTTATCAATATTTAAGCTATTTTTAATGATAACTTATCGACTGCGTACGAAAAAGGGGGCACAGCATTTCCGAAGTAGAGATGAAATTTGGATTTTCCAGCACAGCCATTTTTATGGTGTACCGCAAATACAAGATTTCCGGTAAAACTTCAAATCTCCAACAGCAATGCGGCTTGAAAAAATGCCCTGATAGAACGGGATCATCGATGCCTGAAAAGAATCGGTACTCGAGATAGACGTTCATTTCCTCAGAAATCTGCGGATTTGAATGCAAGCTCATCAGCAAGCGTCAGTGTGCAACGTAACCTAATTGATATGGGCTTTCGCAGCCGCAAACCATTTCATGTACTATTGGTGGCTCAGCGGCACAAAGCTCTACACCTTACCTGAGCTTACCAACGTTGCCATTGGGCTCTTAATCATTGGAAAAACGTTGTCTACTCTGAGGGGTCCCATTTCCTAGTGTATCGGGCGGGTGGCTGAGTACGGGTGTGGAAAAAGCTCAATTAAACCATGGATCCCTCATGCCTACAAGGAAACATTCAAGCTGGTGGAGTCTTTGTGATGATGTGGGGCGTGAGCAGTTCGAGTGATATGGGAGCCCTAATACGTCTAGATGCGAATCTGACAGGTGAGTCGTACGTAAGCCTCCTGTCTGATCAACTGCACCCATACACGTCTATTGCGCATTCCGACAGAATTCTAGCAGGCCAAGGCGTCATCCCACACTTCCAGAATTGCTACAAAGGGGCTCCAGGAACACTCAGCTTTAAACACTTCCGCTGGCTACCTAAATCCGCATAAAGGTACATTATTGAACATATCTAGGATTTTTTGCAACATGCTGTTCTAAGAAGATCTCCATCTCCTCATAGTCTTGCGGATTTATGGACCGCCCTGCACCATTCCTGGAGCCATTTACCTCAAACATACTTAGCTCGCTGATGCCCTACATGATATTCGGCGGTAGTACCAGGTGTGTGTTTTTTGGCTCATCAGTGTATTAAATAACATTAAAACGTATCTCCATCGCCACTAACAATTTAAATAATGATACCTGACGTGAATTTTAATTGTAGTGTCTACACAAAAGCACGAATAAACAGTCTGACAAACAGTTAAACAGTTTGGCGAATTTAGTTCAAATTTTGTTTATTGATTTGATCTATAAACTTCATGATAAAACAATATGCAATACTTCATTTTATTTTTTGCCTTTTTGAGTTACCGTAATCTCATGCAATGGACAAGCAAATAGAGTTAGTCCAAAATTGTATATAAATCTCCAACTTTGACGTTAATGTAATAGAAAATAATTCAAGCTTCTAGCTCTATTTTAAGTCTACATCTTGAGGATTTCGAGATCATTGTTTAACGATTACAATGCTGTCTGTAACCCAAAAGTAAAAAAGAAAAAAGAATTCCAACTTCAAAAAATAGTAATTCCGGTGATTATAATGAGCGTCCAGAAAACTGCTCGAACAAAATGTGCAATTTTTCGCATTTTAAATTCATATTATTTGATATCTTTCGAAATTATGCTCTTTATTTTGCCGAAAATGCTGGACTCACTTTCAATCGATCTCAAAGACTGTTTGAGAATGAACCAGAAGAGCAGCATTGCACTCTTCCGCTTACACTTCCTTCACTCTTCAAACAACCCTCGACGGAGTGAGTCAAGACTCACACACAGCCAATAACAAATCAATATGGTAAGAACATCGTATTTTCTAACTGTCAGTCATGTTTATTAAATAATAGTATATAATAATCAATATAATATATGTTGCTTTGATTTTTTTCCTAATTCTTTTATTTAAGACAACATTTACGAATTAAATAAATTTTAAAAAAATACTTTTAAAACCAAATTTTTATAAATTAAAAGAGTACCATAGAGATACAATCTCATATTTAACTACGCAGAAGAAAATATTAAAAATACATCTATTCAATGAAGCTGCGCTAATTCGAATATTGTTAACAAGAATTTGTCAGTCATTTCAATTTTTCTCAAATCTTTTTCAATTTCCTGTAAAAATAAAATTAAAATATCGGCTATAATTCGAATTTATTTGGGTTAATTCAAAATATAATGCTAAAAACTGTAATACATTGCTTTAATTACTAAATTGTTTTCGTTAATTATTGTGTCCCCCCTTTCCTCGTCAGTGATTGTAAAAGAATAATGTTTCCTCGCTCCTATTTCACTCAAAAGCTCTACTGTTCTAAAACATATTTTTTAATGAAAAAAGAAACACAAAATTCTTTGCTCCTTCAAAAACTTTGTGGAGCGTTTGATAAGAACTATACCATACTGTTTATCTTGTATTGTACATTTGTCATCTTTAAGATGCAGCATATTACGTCTTTTTTAATATTAATTAGTTATTTTTAAAAAATTTATCAATTATCTATCCCATTAAAATTTTATTTATATAAAGTTATTAAGATTAATTATTATTACTTTATTAAAACTACTTGCATTATATATTAATAATCCAATTTTCGTTCAAACAATCTAAGACAAATCTTCTCTAAAATTCATCGTTTTCCCTTGTCGTAATCATTTTTAAACCAGTTTTTTTTCTATTCGAATTTTTGGATCATGGGAATTTTTATTGTGATGCTCGTCAGCTTCGGATTAAACCATCTATTAAGCTCTATCTTTATTTGAAAATTTCAATTATTTGATGGTCTTTGATTTTTGTTGCAATTTGTTTCATCAAGTGCATAATAAATATGTGATAGGGTTTCTAAACTTATTTCTAATAAATAGATTTTAAAATGTAAACTCATAAATTATTTAAGAATAAACAATCTTGTATCTTTTGTGTTAAATTGTTGTTAATTTTTTATAAATAAACTATCCTGAATTTGAGAAAATCAATTTTTTTAAATATATACTATTTTAAATGTGCTTCTTTTAAGTTGCATTCAGTTATCTAGGACAGAAAATGAAAGAACGATGTATGACAAATGAGTGTAAAGAAAGCTTATATATTAAAACAGATTTATTAAGCAATAACATTTTTAAATTGAATAAAGTTAATGAGTAAAAATATTACAATGGATGAAAAATGTGTGTGTTTTCCTATTTTATTTAAATGTAAAATTTTGCAATGTTTTAATTTTAATTAGAACGGTTGCAGTCAAAAAGGTATTGCTATAATTTGGTTGTATTAAATCGTATCTATCAAATATTTCTTTTTCTTTTCACTTAAATGTGTCCTTAAAAAAGGAAGAGTTTTAAATCAAATTTTTACCAGGAATATTATCTATTGTAATGGTTTTCAAACCACGTCTCCAAACATAGTTCATTCAAATTTTCATTTTCATTTTAACACTCATGATATTTTATCATTTTCAATTATTAACCAAGCAAGATGTCTGAAATTTGATGCCAATAACTTATTTACACACTTTTACTAAGCTTGACTTGTTTCAAGTGTGTTACGATGAAATATTAGAACACAACTTTCATTTTTTCTTTATGAGCCAAAAGTTTGTTTATGACAGTATGCTATTTTTTCATTTGAATGAACTTTATTATCATTCCGTCCATTATTTTAATTAAAATTTAATTCCATATCGACAGTGCCACATCTGATAGAATGTGAAAAAAATTGATTTCAAGATTCCATGATACTATATAAATGAATAAAAAGAAAACGGATTTTTAGTTTAGTTTATTTGCAACCAAATTCGAAGTAAATCAATGGTTATTTTGGGTTAGAGATCCTAAATCGATCATCGATCTGATTGATTTCAATCGATATCCGTCATTAGTGATAATTGGCAATAAATATGTATGACGTAACGTTTCGAGGTACTTCCTTTAGGAAATCTGAATCCACTGAAGAATGTAATATATGTAAGCATGTCTTCGTAGAATGAGGCATCGCATGGGGAATGGAATATCGCCGTCGCCATCTGATCGCGCTTATTACGAGGATCGTCAGAAAATAGCTCACATTTGGCTTCAGAATGGGATGCTGGTATGACGAAACTAAACCTGGCATGAAGTTATTATAATCTTTATTCTTCATAAAAGAGACTTTTAAAATTTCCTCATAATATTTTGCATAAATTCAAAATACGCCCATTGTTAAAATTGTTAACCACACAAATCGCTAAAATGTGATCGTAATAGAAGGAAGAAATTAGAACTGACGTCAAGATATTTAAGCATTCTAAATGGGAAAATCAGGGATAAAAAATTGAGTCAGAAATTTAATCGGGTTGCCGGTGCGACTTGGTAAATTCCTCAAGTTCGTGTGATTCATAAGGAAATTTTTTTTAAAAAAAATTGGATTTAAATGAATTAGAAAAAGATTCATTTTAAGCAGATCCATTGAATTTATCAAATTTGAATGGATAGAGAAGCGAGTATATTATTATTTATTTGATATCATAAATATTTTCTATTTTGGAATTAATTTTGAAATTCACTGGTATCTGTATAATTCAAAGGTGAACGGCGAGCAATAAAAATTCAATTTATTCAAAATTTCTCTTGTTAGGAATAACAGAAACTAGCAATGAGTACAAAAAGAAAAAAACGGCAATTAAACTTAATGAGGCAAGAATAAATTAATTTTATTATATATATGTTTTACTCAATAATTCAAAATTAATAAGTAAACAGTTGCTACTTTTAATACATTAAGCACCGTTAGCTCTTATAATTTAAATTTCTTTGATAATTTTAAGAACAGCAACTTCAGTAAAGGAGTAATTTTTATAAGCAAACAGTAAACATCACAGTCTTCCGATCTTTTGAAGCTTTGATGTACAAGTTCCGAACACGACTTGTACATTAAAGCTTTAAAATTATAAATTCAAATAGCATCTACAAGGTGATAATTTTTTAGAGTAAGATTTTTTTTTTGTTTGAATGTACCGTATGTAACCGTAAAATGCAACCTCATTATAGGGCTGCTGTTTTTATTAGGTACTAGTATTATTACTTTTCTGTTCGTTTAAAATCCTAAGGTTACACAGTATGTTTTACGTTTTTATTGTCGAACAGCTTGCACAACACGAAAAGGGTAATTACACTAGAAGGTAGAAGTTTCACTGGATTTTTCTATGAATCTTTCTAAATGTTTAGAAAAAAATCAATTTTTTTCACGACCTTTTTTTTCATTAAACTGGCTGGAACATACATAAAAACAAGGAGAAAAGAAGCCAGCGTCCTGGCTTAGAGGTAGCGTGTCTTCCCCGTGATCCGGGCGTCCCGGGTTCAAATCCCGGTTCGGGCATGGTTGTTTTTCTGTGTTCTATCTGTGAGGTGTGTGAATGTGCCCCCCGCCTGTAAAAAGGGACTGTGCAAGTGAATGTGACACATGATGTACCTAAGTCATACTCTTTGCCCCAGTTGGCTCTACTGAAAAAAAGTACTGTTTAACCGGCTTAAAATTGCTGAAGATCATGAGCACACTTGTCCATGGAAAGTGCCATTAGTAACAACAACAACTGGATAAAAGACCCTTAAAATGTATTAAAGTTTCAAAGGAATCGTTTTCAGCACATGGGGAATCTCCCAGAAATGCAGAAGAGTTCTCTATAAGACTGGTTGAGAGAAAGCTCGCTCATGGTTCTTGAGCATGGTGTCTAAGCCCGACATACAGAATGAAGGGGAAACTCTTCTGCATTCAGAGACCATTTATTCTCTATATTTCTGGTGCATATCTCACAACTCCAACTTCAGCTCTACAAACTATTCTCGGTCAGATTAACATCAATAATCTTAAGAATTCCTCTTGCGCACAAAATAGCAGAGGTTCAACCAGAAGAGTTTAAGAAAAAAGCATTTGGCAGGTTAACTCAAAACAGCATCTTGATCCCAACCAAGTCTCAAAAAAATGGAGGAATAAATATATACCAAATGAACAATATCAATATCTTCACAGATGGCTCAAAAACAGAATATGGGATTGGAGCTGCGTTTTGTGTGCTGATATGGATTCCCGCTCCTACCCCTGATCTACCAAATTGAATGACAATAGTATTGTTTTTCAAGCTGACATCACCACACTACATGAAGCAGTAAAATAGGCATCTCAGTTTTCAAACAACAGCATTTTTAAAATACGTATCGATAATAAAGCTAGTATCATGACATCTTCTAATCCAAATAGTAAACACAAAGTAATAAAAGAAATTTTTGGTATCTTGCTTATAAATCCAACAGTAAAATTCTCGCAGGTTAAAGCACATACAGGAAATATAGGCAATGAAAAAGCAAACCAACTGTCAAAGGACGCAACGTGAAATGGGCAATCTTATATATAAACAAAGCTTCCTAAACCAGATTTTAAAAAAACTCCTCTGGAAAGAAATGCTAAAGGAATGACAAAGATATTGGATTAATGGTGACACAGGCAGAAATGTTTTTAATATTCTGACTTCAGTCAACCTTCATCCCACTAGCTGGATTAGGGAGGATATTATTTTTTTTTCTCGTAGCATGGTCCTTTTTCTGCCTATCTTAAAAGATTCAACCTCTCTGTCACCAGTGCAATTGTGGTGAGACTGGCAGGGCACTTCCTTATGCTACGGAATGCATCCTCACAATCTCTTGGCATATGAAAAAACAATCGCCAAGCCCTGAACAAAAATTCCTGAAAATAGTCGCCAGAAGCCGCTTTTCCAGTCAAAAAATACACAGGGTAATTAAATTCATAAGTGAAAATAGAGTCTATTCTTGTCTTCCTTGTTCTCAACATCTTCTCTCATACTCACTAAGACTGAGGGGGAAAGCAAGCACCGCAGTTTCCTATCATACACTTCAATCAAACAGCGTTTTTCTTCGTTCCCACTAGTCAAATTATTATCCATCTGATTTTAATATCTGAATCCTCATCTATGTGTCATAAAAATAAGTGAACGCAGAATATAGACATATCTTAACACATTCTATATTTCAGTATATAATTGTGTCAAATTATTTTTATAAGTCGGAAATCTGTGTACATGACTAATCTCAATGTCATATCTTATATGTTTGTAAATTCTGTAAATATTTTTTGTTTGTTTTTTCCTACGGTAAATATTTTGATAAATAAATAAAATTCCCGTAACATGCCCACCAAACCGTGCAGTGATCAGAATGATCACAGATACGGGTATATGAGACAGTGTTCTGTTCTCTATATCTCTAGATTCTGGATTTCTTTATTCTGGAGGTTTTTATTTGTCATTCCTTCTATATGTTTAGATTTTTATATTTTACATTTTGTTTTTCCCTTTTACTTACTTTTTTTATTTTGTTCAGCCACTTTACAGAAATTTACTTACTTAATTTTTACCGTTTTCTGGTGGTTAAGTAGAATAACAAGAAAGTCAATGTTTTGTAGGCATTGCCAATTTTTAGAAAAGGAAGCATTGTTTTTAAAGTATCGATCCAAGGTCAAAAACCATTTTTGAGCAACAATCGCAAATTTACGTTAATATTTTGTCAGAAAGCCCTTTTTTCACTCTCCAAAAACCATTTTAATTTTATGTCTGCAATACTTAGAAATCCATTAAATAGAATTTTACAGCTGAAAATGGAACTGTTTATGATATCGTAAATACGGATTTCCCCTTGTTTTTATTTAGTTTAATTAAAAATTATTGTATTTGACTTTTAATTTATAACAATTATTTCATTTCTTCTATTATATATTAGATGTCATTTTGGAATACTTTAAATATGAATTTCTTTGATTTCAAAGGTGTTGGAAATTTAAATAATTCTGACACTGTAAAGTATCTTGATTTTTCATTGGTGTAGTAATTTCTGCCAGTAAACGCATGGAAAGTATTTAAAATACACTTATAAAAATATTTATTGATAAAATTATTTATAATTTAGTTGGCTTGTATTTTTAAGTTTAAAAAACTAAAGAAACATGGAAATCTCATGATGCCAGCTGTTAAGCAGATGATTGTTTAGAGTGGACTAGGGAAAAATTTCTAAAATTGAAAAAAAAAACTAAGTCTGTTTAAGAAAAAGGAGGACTAACTTACAAGATTTAGGAGAAAAATCCTTTTTTTATCTGTTTCAAATTAAAAAAAAAACTTTATACACGTTGGAGCTTTTTATAAATTTTCATTTTACGAACACGCATTGAACCATTATTATACTATGCATCTTTTAAAATTTGAAAAATAGATGAAAATTTTCGAAAAAAAGTTTTATGATTTTACTCCTAAATTCGTGTTATTTGCAAAAAATTTGAGCTATAACTAAATTTAGACTTCAGTCCTCAGACAATACAAAAATTACTGTGTTTACCGAAAGACGTACCGATCTGATTATCTTTATTTGAGTGAAAGTATTTGAAAAAAATGCCAAGTTTGGTCTTAAAAAATTCTAAATTTTTTTAAATACATATATATGCACAAATTATAAAATACAGTTGCATAATATATTAAGTTTTTTCTTAAAATAGATTTGATGATATAAAAATATTGCTTCGAATATCCTAATTTGAAAGAAAAAAATTGTCTCCGAACGTAGTCGGATACCTTAAGTGCTTTTTTTGGATTTTCCCGAGCTAATGAAGTTTCCAAAATGTTTAAGTTACTATTTTAATACAAAAACTAATAATAAAAAAGTAGCATTCGCGTGAAATTAGTTTCCCATTTCATTTGAAACTATCCAGTTATTTTCTTGCCTCCGTGATCATCAACACAACTTGAATAAATGTCGTTGAATGTACATTTGATATCATATCGGTTATGATTATCAATTTTTACACACATAAAAATCGATTTTTAATCGATCGAAAAAAAATTATATACAAAAAAAATCGATCTGTGTACCAAAAGGAAGATTACAATTTTTATCTTTTTTTAGTAGCAAATGCATAGTAAAAATATATTTAATAGAATTCTTTGATCCCCGCTTTTATGAGCCTGAAAATAATCATAATCCTTTTCTTTCTTCTGGAGAATAATAAAGGTTTTTCTGAAAAAAAAGCGGGAAAGAGGCAGCCCGTCTTTTGAAAAGTATTTATAATAGAGCATCAGTTTTAGCATTATTTCATACAAAACCACTCCGTTGCTAAGATCTTACATTGACTTTATTGTCTTTTCCACCTGAAAGTTTCGACAGCTTTATTGAAGTTTCCATCCCACTACCCACCTTCCGCTCCTTCCGCTTTGATGATTATTTACAGAAATGGAAAGAGCTTTCTGGAGTTAAGGTATATTTTATATTGATTGCGTAACTTATTTGAAAATTTTGAGTTTTCGTTAACGCTAAGTTTTGCTATGGAAAATCCAGAAAAAAATCTATATAAAACTTCACATAACTAATTCGTTAAAATCTGTGAAATTTCTTAAGCTTCCTTCTCAGAAAAATTTCGACAGTGGTATCTTCTGGGATATTTTCTATGCTGGTATTAGGTGACCCAAAGTTAATATAGGATTTAAATTTTCCATCATTCATGCAGTAAAGTATTGGGAGCATTTTTAAAAAACCATTTGACAGCTAATAGTTTAGAATTGGTAAAAAGGAAGCGTTATATGATAGAGCAACCTGTTTTCGTTATTCAACAACATTTACAAAAAATAATGAAAGTCTATTGGCCAGATTCTAAAATCAGAGAATTGGACCCCTACATCGAGGGATTTAATACCATTGAATTTCTTTTTAAGGGTTTATTTGAAGTCAAAGGTCTATTCCAACAAGTTCAAAGCACTTGGGTCTGGATAATAAGATTACTAAATTAACACTAAAGTTACCACGAGCGGGTCAAATGACCCGTTCCCAATGGCAATTCCAATGGATAGATGAATCGCCGGTAGGTTTAGTGTTAATCAAGAAAACGTTATTTGTAAGTTAACAAAGTTGCAAACAGGTAGGCATAATTTAGAAAAGGTTTTTCCCTGATTTAAGGAGATCTAAAACATAGAAATTCATGAAAAATTCGAAATCTAATGTTGTTATTTTTTTTCAAGTTTATTATATTGTCGCAAAAAGAAAGTAGCGTGGCTGAGAGGTAACGTATGAGCTTGCGAAGCTTAAAGTCGGGGAATCGAATTTCAATCAAGCGGTATTACACAAAAGGCTGGACTCTATTTTAAATTTAGTGTTATTCTTGTGTTAATGTTCCAAAATTTTCTAGAAACTTCTTTATGATTCCTGATTCTACTGTAAAAGCATAAATTGGGAGTTCCACAGAGAGATCTATTTTTCTGGGGCTGCGTCCATTCGAGTTGCTGAAAGCTAATACATTTGATATTCGGCTACTTTGTGACTTGTTATTCTTTGCATCTTCGTGACAAGTTTAGTGGAGGCGCGGGGTAAAAGAAGAAACCCATTTAACCGTGAATTCCGGTGATATTACTCGTTCAAGCCGTCTTTTAAAAGGATAACCTCCAGAATTTGGATTGCATTTTCCAGACGAATTTGTCCCCGGTGTTCTACGAGAGCAGTTGTGATTCTATCCTCTCACCAACGAGCGTACTTCGTCATTTTCGCAACTAGTGAACTTCAGATTGCGAGTTATCTTCCAATGATTTTCAACACTTCTATACTGATCTCAGTGTATATTCAAAGTGTCGTCTACCTGTTATAAGTTCTTTCATTATTAGACGATTACAGACTTCATACTTCAGTGTTTTTGTATGATCTTTAAGAAATTTCTCTAAGACAATGGATTGCACCATCATGATGGGCTAAACGACCTCTACACAGCTGGGGTGAGTGTTCCTATTTTGATATGAACCGATAGTGCGTACAATTATCTGCATTTTTATATAAGTTTATTTTCCTATTGCTCCATTTGTTATTTTTTTATTATTTTTTAAATTAATTAACTTCTTGATGCGCTACAAACATCTATTGTTTCTACCTAAGTGTTTGCTTTCATCCATCCTCTTTAATATATTTAATATTTTTCCTTAATATTTTGATATAATGTTGTGGATATCTCTCCTATTGGGTTGCAGTTTTGCTTTTTACTGTAACGTACACGATGCTCAAAATAAAAACTCTTTTAGAAAATTCATCATGGGTAAAATGGGCTATTATTGAAAGAAAAAAAATTCTATGTCCCGCTTTAAAATTTAATAACAAAAAAACTAATTACCCGATTAACTTAATTTTAAATATGATCAACGGAAAAAACGATTCTACGTCGATCATTGTTCACTTTATATCTGTAGGAAATTTTCTGAATTTTTAGATTTATGTCAGCTCGGCAACTCTCTCTCAACTTTTCCCCCGGTTCCTATGTTTTCCCTCGTTTACAAGTCGCTTGACGTAGCTACACCCTAAAATAAACAATAGCTACCAATACACGCTACCAAACTCACAATAAATTTACAATGTCCCATGAATTGACCTCTCTATTTATGACCCTTTCATAAATATAAGTGTTTATAATGTATTAAACCTTTCTGATCAACCGGATATAATTTTTATTCTTGTAATGTAATTTCTTCGAATACTTTCGTGTCTTTTACTCTGTCGCTGCTTTCCCTTTTGTGTCAGAGTCAATGTTTCGCCATCTTGTCTCCTTCCTCAAGACCCCTTTGCGAACGTATGTTTAACTCTTTGAGCACTCAAATCGGTTCTTCTGGCTTACTGGTATCAGTGACTATTTGCTTGCTATCTCGTGCGTCCCTGGTGCATCGAACTTTAAGCTCTTTTCTCAGCATCTTACCATAAAAAGGGAAGGGGGAAAGAGAGAGAGAGAGAATTAAAAACTTTATCTCTTTATTTGCTTTTTGGAAGCCTCTTCCCACACTGAAGCTGCAAAATACATAGTTTTTTTTAAATTCTAAATAATAGTTGAATTAAAGAAAAAAAATTCCAATGATTTATACTTTTTATGAATCTTTTTAACTGTTCTTAACAGCCTAAAATGAAAAGGGGGGGGGGACAATAAAAAAACTAACCGACAAATTAATTGTTGTAACAAGAAGTTTTGTCTCGTCCTCATTGTAATTCTCTTCCCCACAATTTACTTTAATTGCGCATATTTCTTTAATGAATTATGAAAAAATAGGGGATAGAAGAAGGGGCAAAGAAAGGAAGAAAAGTCCTTCAGTTTGTTAATGGACGGCATATTCATTCTTATTAACAACTTTGTGCAAGTTTTAAATTTTTTCCTTAACTACAAAAAATATTCTCATTATAGATGCTTTCAAATGTTAACTATGCGTACATGCTCGCATATATATATATATATATATATATATATATATATATATATATATGTGTGTGTGTGTGTGTGTGTGTGTGTGTGTGTGGGTGTGTGTGTGTGTGTGTGTGTGTGTGTGTGTGTGTGTGTGTGTGTGTGTGTGTGTGTGTGTGTGTGTGTGTGTGTGGTTTTAGCACGTTTGTAAATAATTGTGCACATTTTTTGGAGAATTTGAGTTCTGCTCGTTTTAAATAGTTCTACATATATTTTTAAATCTTAATTTCCTAAATAATGTATTATATAAATATAATCTATCTCTTCCAAATAAATTCAAAAAAATAGATTTGTAATACCATTTAAATTATTCTTGACTCTGGAATTCAAATTACTTCAGTTTTGAAATAAAACTTCCCTTTTACTCTATATTCTTTAATATATTTCTTTCTCTCGAATATAACTTTAAGTTTCCAGAGGGATGAAGGTGCAATTAATACAGTATGATGATTTTAGGGACCACTTTTATTAATAAGAGCCGAAATTAACCACAAAATTGTATATTATATATTATTATTTTTTAAATGAAGTCAAACATATATATAAGTATATAATTTCTAGCATCATAATCTAATATACTAGTAACTTTTGTATTCATTGATCGGTTATTCCACGAACCCTAGCAGTTGTTTTTAGAAATTATTTTGTCAATTTGCGATCCTTATATGTCTTACTCTAATGATCTTGTGATGAACTGTTCACTCTCTGTAAATCAATCAGATATCCTCAGTACTGAACTTTCTCAGACTAATATAAACTTGCAAAATTTCTCCCTTACTACAAGCAATAGAAGGATTAGTGTTTCGAATTCATCACTTTCTTCTGTTACATCGGATTTGTTTCTTGCACCATCTCATTGTGATGAAGATACTCCAATTTCAGAACTATTCCGGAAAATTAGATAAATCATAAAGGGCGGAAATTATAGCAACAATAACAAATCTAAAACAAACTTCAGACCCTATCTACCTAAGGATACTTTGGCTAAGGCTAACAAATTTCTTGACCAGTTGGTGTCAAGGACCGTCACTCATTTGGAAGCTAATATAGTAAACATTAAATCACAGGATGGCGCTTTCAGATAGCCAAATGAAATCAAAGAGGCTGGAACAAAAACAATACCAGTGATAATCCATCCTTTATCTTCAACCGCGTACCCAATTTCAGCAGAAAAAAAGGAAAACAGTACGCAGACTGCTATGAACATTCTCAAGATGCCATCCCAACAGCAAACTCAGACGAATAGAAATCCGGTACCCCAAAAACTCACTTTCGCAAATGCTTTAAAGAAGTCCCGGCAATTTTACTATACCCCAAAGAAGCTGAAGAGTGCAAGACACCAGTGGAGGAGATCTTAAGAAAAGAATTATCAAGTGTTAATATCAGCATCAAAAATATAAAAAAAGGTACAAAACAAAGGTATCATAGTTATATGCGAATACAATGATGATATCACCAAACTGTTGACTTCCATTTCTGAAAAAGTAGATCTTGCCAATAGAATCATAACTAAGACTTCAGGTAAACGACATGAAAACCTGATCGTCTATGATGTCCCTAACTGAACCCCATAGAAAGAACTGCATTACGCATTAATCTCCCACCTTGATCTTTCAGAACCTTTGAAGTTATGGTTTAAACTAAGAGGAAGAGGTCAGACTTTTTCTCACTGGGTGCTGGAGACTCCAACAGAAGTAATCAAAATGGCTAAAAAAATTAACAAAGTTTATCTTAATTGGACGATGCACAATATAACAGAATTTTTCCATATTAAAAATGCATCAAGTGTGAAGGCTATGGACATTTGGCCAAAGATTGCTGGGATATAAGGCCTACGTGCGACAAATGTGCTGGCAGGCATAATACCAGGAAATGCAATTCAACCCAAATAGTGTGTATTAATTGCAGTCACCATAATTTCCTCAACGGAGCGAACTTCCTGATTCTTCATAAAGCTACAGGCAGCGCCTGCTCCTGTCACCAGCATGAGGTAGTAGCCTATTGTCAAACGAGAGACTATTAGCATGGATTGTTTCCCACAATACTTGTTCTCCATTTCATCATCATCGGAAAATATTTCCATTAATACTCTCCAAATTAACCTTGCCCGCGCTAAAGCAGCTAGTGATCAACTCCAAAAATCTATTTTCAGTTTTAATTCTGTCATCATTCTTATTCAAGAGCCGTATATTAATGCAGGAGAAATTCGTGATCTGCCTAAATCTTGGAACATTTTCACATCTAAATCCAAAAAAGCAGCTATAGCAATAGTCAACAGAAAATTAAAACCAGTCACCATAGCGATTAAACAAAATGTGGTAACCATCAAACTGCAAACAGGAAATCAACAAACTACTTTCATTTTAGCCTATAATTCTTTCTACGCTAACATCGAAGAAAAGCTACAGGAAATGCAGGAAATCCTCACTTATCTTAAAAACTAACCAATTTTCATTGGAGCGGATCTTAACGGCCATCGTTCACTGTGGGGATACAGAAATAATGACGCGAAAAGGAAAAAGTATTAGATTTTATCTTGGCAAACGACCTGTTTGTTATCAACAGATCGGACGTTACCCCAACATTTCAGAGAGACGTAACCAAAGGCTGGACTGGTCTAACTATCTGCACCCCAATTCTAATTTCACAAATTGTAAAATGTTAGGTCTCTGAGGAACCACCCCTCAGTGACCACAAATACATTATCACACAAATTAACACTTAAATACAACAATGTTCCTTTAATAGATTTAAGACTCTTTATGGAAATCACAAGAAATTTCTCAATTTTCTAAAACCAACTATCAATATTCTTCTTCAAGAAATCAGAAAATGCGATTCTCAAAAAACAATAAATAAAGCAACAAGTCACATTCAAAACTCAATAATTGAAGCCTGCTAGATTTCCCATAAAATAAAAAAAATTAACAAGGATTCAACCCCTCCCCACCTGGTACACCACAAAATTGTAGATAGAGAAAAATAAACTCAAAGCACTGAGAAGACGCGCTCAGAGAGACCCGCATGACCAGAGAAGTGCTTTGTTCCAACTGTTAAAGAAAAACCAAACGATTTACATGAGGCATGCACGACAAGCTAAGATTTCAAGTCAGAAAATATACAGTATATATTATTCCAATCCATTTGGGAAGCAATACATGGCCGTCTTCAGAAAAACTATTCCACCAGCCCAATTAGTGATCCGCTGGGAAGCTCCTAGAAGAGATTTTGCCCACCTCCGAAGAAAATGGTGATTTTCCTATAATCCCTTCAGTAACACCAAAATGACATGCCGTTCTCTAGCGAAGAAATAGCTACAATAAAAAAAGTTGCATAAGCGTAAGACACCAGGACCAGACGGAAAATATAACACAATTCTCCAACAAATAAACAAAAGATTTCCAAACTTCTTCTTTAAACTGTTCAATACGAGTTTAAAGTTGGGATTCTTTCCGGATCCTCTGAAAATAGGAAGCCTTATTCTCTTTCAAAAAGAAGGAGAACCTGAAAATGAGTCCGCTTCATATATACCTATTTCCCTTCCTCCCTGTATTGGTGAGGTTCTTAAGAAACACCTCGCATAACGCCTCATTTACCATCTAGAGCAATCCAATAAAATCAGTGAGCTTCAATATGGACTCAGAGAAGGTCGGTCAACTGATTTGATAATACATCAATTAATTTAAAAAATAACTGAGGGAAGGAATAAAAACCATCATGTTCTGGTATTATCAATACACATTAAAGAATCGTTCGATAAAGTTCAACATTGTTCAATTATGACAAACCTTAACAATAGCCAATGCCCTAAAAACCTGGAAACAATCTTCAAAAATTTGCTGCTCAAGAGAAAAATAGCTCTAAATTCATGTAAGGGTCCAGCCATTAGATAACAGAAGATGGGCTGTCCAGTGGGATCATGTTTAAATGAAATTTGGGAAGACACCTTCCCAGAAAAAACATCTATTCAAGCATTTGCAGACGATTTTGTTATAGTCTCCCATGCATCCACTCGGCAGAAAATTAAAAATCCAATACAAAAAGCAATATTCAAATTCATTTCCTGGACCAACAAGATTAAACTTCAAATTTTAACAAAAAAATCCTATTTATTCTGTATAGCAAATTCGTGAAACCACCTACAATCCACTGGAAAGGCGAAATCATTCGAAGACAGCATTCCATCAAATATTTTAGGCATTCACATCGATGACAAACTTAATTGAAATATATATTTAAAAAGCCTCTCCGTTAAAACATTCCTATATCAGAGAAGCATCCTTACATTAATGGGCAACGAGTGGGGAATCTCCCAGAAATTAAAAAAAATCCTTTACTCCCCTGTGATTGAAAGGATACTGGCTTACGGTGCAGTAGTATGGTGCTTGGATCCTTCTATAAAAATAAAAAGAAAATTGGCAGCATTACAAATACCATTCATTTTGGCAATTTCAGGAGCCTCCAGAACAACCCCAACATCAGCACTTCAAGTCATCCTCGGGATCCCTCCATTACGTCTCAAGCTCCAGCAAGAAACCAGATATACATCAATTAATAGACTCAACATTTCCGTTCCAGAGAGCCTCACAATTATCAAACCCAGTGAAGTTGAAAAATCTGAAACAGGTCGGGCTGCTCACCCTTCACAATATCCATTTCAAGATCAAATCTCCATTGAAGAAGGTGGGCACCTCTCCGAGGGAATTTTTCTTTACATGGATGGTTACAAGACTGATATTGGAGTTGGCGCAGCATTCTGTGTCTTGGAAAACCCTGATATTTTACATAAATGGTCAACAAAAATGAAAATTTTTAACACAGTATATCAATCTGAACTTCTAGAGATTCAGCAAGCCATAGAATATGCTACTTACCTCCATCCACAGCATATCACAATGTTAGTTGACAATAAAGCCAGCATACAAGCATTAGCTAACCCCCCAAAACCAAAATGCAGTTGCAAGGGCCATTTGCAACGATCTGATACAACACAGGCAGATAAAAGTTTCCTGGATTAAATCCCACTTTGGGTATGAGAGAAATGAAGGAGCTGATAGATTATCGAAAGAATCCGCGTAATCTAACATGGAACAATGCCACACTAAGGTACCAAATTCCTACCTAAAATCATTCTTTAAGCAAAAAATGAGGAAAAAGTGGCAAAAATATTAAGAAGACGGAGATACGGGGCGATCTATATTCAATATTCTTCCCAAAATCTCAATTGTACCAAGTAACTGGGAAAAGGGAAGATATTCTTTTCTTTACATTTCATGGATCATTCCCCTCATATCTCCGACGTTTTAACCTGATCCTTAATGCATCCTGTCCTTGCGGAAATCTTGATGCTACGCCGATCCACTATGCAACAGAATGTATGGTGACTTCCTCCTTCCAAATTACCAAGCCAACACCTGGACTTGAATGTGCCTGGTTCATTAGTGTTGCCTCTTCCAAAAGATCCAGGACGAAAATTCAAAGAATGATTCGTCATATCAAAGAAAACCGAGATTTGTTTAGATTTCTAGAACAATATTCAAAAGAGTAGCTCTATAAATCCATATCTTTATTTTCTGTTATTTTTGTGTTTGTACATAGCATTTATTTGAATTTTTTGTGATGTTTATTTTTATTATTATTTCTGTCCTCGTCCCAAATTTTTCTTTTGTATTTTTACAATACTTTTTAATAATTTTGTAATCAGAAACAAAATATAAGTCTGTTTATGTAAATTAGCATAAGTTTTCAGTTTCTCGCCCATAGTTAGCTTAAAAAGACAAAACCACTTTCTATTTAAATTTCATAAAGCTGTTTATTTTATTCAATATTAAAATCCTTTACCAAATTTTAACCAAAAAAATGTCAGATGTCGAACAACAGTCACAGGAATGTATAGAACAGGACCGAATTTCATTCCCCCTTCATGCTCATTAAACTCTTTAAATAACCAGGTGGTTATAGTTGCAGAGGCATGAAGTGGCGCTGTGTGTATTTTCCAGAGTAAAGACAACGTTCAAAAATGTCCAAAGAAGTGACAAAAACGCAACCAGCAGCATTTACGCACTTATACCAACAAATGAGGAGTTCATCAATATTTCAGGGGGAATCTGACGAAGATCCTACAAAATGGCTCAAAGAATATGATTGGCTAAATGGAATTACGTGATGTGTTTAGCAAATGCTTACTTCTTCGATAGCACAGGAAATCAGTGGTTTGCTAACTAAGAAGATACTTTAAATTCTAGGGAGACATTTAAATCTAGACTGATTCAACTTTTTGGTGATCAACAGAAATATAAGAAAAAAGCTTCGGAACAATTAAAATATAGAGCTCAATGCATGGGTAAGAGATGCAGTCCTATATTCAAAGCGTCTTAGGAATTTTCCAATAGGTAAACTCCCAATGCCAGAGAATGGAAAAGTAACACATCTGATGAAAGGAGTGGCTAAAGATATCTATCAAGCTCTATTAGCACTACAAATTGCTACAACAGCAGATTTTATGAAATAGTGCAACTGCATCGAGGATATGAAGCTAAAGAGGGTCGGAAGACGAAAATTTGAAAGCCTTCCCAACTTGGTGCAAATTAATGCTATGGACGAAGAACCTGACCTAGTATCTCTAATAAGCAGAATTGCGTAGTCCAGCCTATAATTATACCAACAAAGGAATCTTCAGATGTATATCCACAGTCATTGGAAGAAATAGTACGAGATTGAGATGAAAAAGTTTTGGCCCCTGTTTCTGCAACGCCGCCCTTGGAATGCCGCCAACTCACCAGTCAACGCCGAACACAGTGCTATAACGCAAAGTTCTCATTCTGTTTCATCGACGACCTAGAAAAACAAACTTGTGCAGAACGACTGACAACAGATCAACGTGCTTCCATTGTGAAAGTTCAGGACATGTCGTACGTTACTGCAGGAACAGAAGAGCTATCTTCAATAACTATAGACTCCGCCGACAAAACCTCATATAATTCAGTGATTATGGGTTTTCTACAGAATCCCACAGAATTTTACTCATTCAACGAAGAAGGTTACCGACATCAATACCCACCCAGTTCATCTTGAATTCGATTTCCAAAACGTTTCCCAATATCCCCATCATTTTATAGCCAATTCAGTCAATCTTCTAGTCTTAGAAACGAGAAAAATTAAGAGTATCGACCTTCCTGAGAAGTGAGGCCGCATACGACGAAAATCCTCCATCTGCCGCCAAAATGTTTCGAAACCACCTCGATGTAATGATAGATAACGAGTCGATACGTGATCTTGTGGATTTTAGGGCATCTTTTTCAGTCATTTCGAATAGATTTCACTAAAATTTTAAGAAAGTGATGTTTTCTGATTACCAAAATGTCGTTCTTAAAGTCGCCAATAGAAGTTTTGAATGGGAAGATGCATCCTACGAATTGCTATAAAAAAGCTAAAATTTCCATTTGGATTTGTAGTTTTGCTCCATTTTATCCATGACATTATACTTGGATGGGACTTTCTAGAAGCCTCTCAAGCAGAGGAGTAAGCTGTTTATTGAAGATGTCTGTCAAGAATGTTCATTGCCCAACACTTGGAAGTTGTATGCCATAAAAGACTGCACACTGACTCAAAGTTCTTTAGCTAGAGTATCAGTATCGGTATCACATATTTGTAAGAACTTCAACATACTTGCAGAAGGCAATAGAAAATTACTATTCACAAGTAATATTGCCGTACCTACCACAGTCATTTCTTACCATAACACTAGAGGAGAAATTGTGGTCACCAGTACACATCTTGAAAAATCAGATTATTCCTAAAGAAATGTGCTATGGTTGAGTATCTAGATGAAAATAATTTATCCGCAATAACGGAAGAACAAGATGGTCGCAATCCCTTGAAAAAGACATAGGAGCCTCTTATTGAATGCTCGCTTATCGTAACACATGGGTTAAGCGATAAACAAAAAGACGAACTTATAAAACTTCTGAAATATTTTTCTGGGGTATTTTCCGAAAAATACGAATCAAAAACTACTCAGACGAAACTCAAAAATCGATTTAATACTGGTGATCACGCGTTTATTAGTCAAAGAGCTTACCGAGTATTACCAACCAAAAGGACATAATTTAAAAACAAGTGGAGAAAATGCTTGAGAAAAGTATAATGTGACCATCTTAAAGTTCATGGTCAGCTCGGGTGGTTTTTGTCAAGAAAAAGGACGCCAAATGACATTTTCCCGTATATTATCGATGATTGAATTAGATCACTAAGATAGATGTTCATCCTCTATCACGGATTGATGACACACTTGATTGTTTAAAAGAGGCAAAGTTCTTTTCTTCCATGGACACTCTGATTACTAGCAGGTCTTAATAGACGAAGCAGATACAGAAAAGAGGTTTCGTTACTCCAAAAGGTTTAGATGAATTTAAAGTTATGCCATTTGGGCTGCGCAATGCACCTACGGCATTTGAGATAATTATGGATAATCTTCTAAGCTAACTTAAGTGGACCGAATATCTTAGTTATCTCGACGATATCATTGTTTTTCAGAGACATTTGAGACCCACCTTTATTTTGAAGTGCATCCAAGAAGCAAGTCTGATATCAATCAAAACAAATGTCTTTTCGATGCTCGAGACGTTAAAGTAATAGGCCACCTTGTATCCAGCGAATGATTCCAACCCAATCCCGAAAAAGTGACAACTGTGATCAATTTCCTAGTTCCGAAAAACGTGCATAACATAAGAAGCTTTCTGAGTCTCTCTTCATACTTCTGAAGATTTATTAAAGGATTTTGCGTTCGGGCTGAACCATTGCAATTTCTGTTAAAAGGTAGCGTGGAATTTCAGTGGGGTTCTCGAGAAATGGAAGCGTTTAACGATCTGAAGAGAGCATTTATTTCTGATCCAGTATTAGGAATACACATTGAAAAGGCTCCTACGGAAATTCATACGGATGGCAGAGGCTACGGTGAGGAGCAGTTTTGCTTTAAATATAAGATGAAGTCTAAAAAGCCATAACATATAAATCCAGAACCTTGAAGAAAGTAGAAAAAATTGCTCTGCAACTGAAAGAGAGTATCTAGCCGCAGTATGGGCTTTCAACAAATTTCGTCCATACCTTTTTGGGAGGCACTTCACTGTTTTAACAGATCATCATTCACTATGCTGGCTCATGAGTCTCAAAGATCTTTCCGAACAGCTCGCTAGGTGAGCACTTCAACTTCAAGAACATGACTTTTATATAACGTACAAAACCGGCAGGAAACATAAGGACGCTGACACACTTTCTAGAAATCCACTCGAAGAGGAAACTTCTATGTCAGAGGAATTTATGGCTGCTGCTATAGATATGAACTTAGCTTCGAACAGAAAATTGATCCAGATCTCTTAAAAATAATCCTTATTCAGACCACTTCATCTACTGTCAAGAAAGAATATGAAGTAATTGATGGAATTTTATACAAAAAGAATTTTGATCCAGTAGGGAAAAACGGCTGCCAGTCATTCACAAACACCTACGTACGGAGATTTTTAGACATTTCCAAGACGCTCTTACAGCCGGACATCTTGGTTTTGCAAAAACGTATGACAGAATCCGTAAACAATTTAATGGACGATGATTGACCGTAACATTGTTCGATAAGTAGCACATTGCCTTGAGTGTCAACAGGGAAAATCTATTCCTCAAGTACCTGCAGGACGCTTGGTTACCATTCCATCAGCTATGGCACCCTTTCATCACATTGGAATCGATCTTCTTGGACGATTTCCAAAATCTAACAGTGGAAACCAAGGGGCCGTCGTTTGTTTAGATTACATGATGCGTTTTACAGAGACAAAGTCGTTCTCAACAGCTGAAGACTCTGAAGTGACTAAGTTTTTGCTTGAAGAATTTCTATTGAGACATGGAGCTCTTCGAGAAATTATCACTGATCGTGAGACTGTCTTCCAGTTGAAACTAGTATCATCCTTCGTCAAACTCTGAAACATCAACCTTCACAAGAAGGCAGCATATCATCCACAGACAAACAGATTGACGGAACACTTTAATGAAATTTTAGCTGATATTTTATCCGTGTATGCTGATATAGAATATAAAAATTGTGGTGAATTCTTACCATTTGTAACGTTTGCGTATAATACTGCCAATCAAGAAACCGTTGGTTTCACACCCATCTATTTCTTGCATGGACTAGACGTAGAGACAACACTAGACACAATGCTACCATTTTGTCCTGATGGCGTGGATGATAATTATATTTCAAGGATGATTTCTAGAGTCGAAGAAACAAGACACTTGGCCAGACTGCGGACTCTAGAATCACAAGACAAAGATCGCTGATGTTATTACTCTAAACAAGGAATGGTGTTCTATGCCCCTAGAGATATCGTGTGAATTTACACCCCTATCCAAAATGTCGGTCTCACCAAAAAACTTTTGAGAAGGTATTTTGGTCCATATCAAGTGCTTCACCAGTTATCAGATGTGACTTATGAAGTTCAGGACTTTGATTGCTTCTCTCGAAGAAGAAAGTAAAAAGATATAGCGCATGTTTTTCGCATGAATGCCTATTATTATCCAGATGAGTAAACTCTAAATGAAGGTGAATAAAAACAATAAGATGCTACTGGTGAAAAAGAAATTTATAGACTGAACCCATGTCTCGTGTAAAAATGAAAGCTCTTAACAGAGTTTGATCTTTTTTTTCAACGAGTCACTGTTCTTTTAAGAGGGGGGTTATGTCACTAAAAGTAAAAGCTATCACACAGCTAGAGTGGCCGAGATGTAAAATACGACTTTGCGAAGCTCAAGATCGCGGATTCAAAACTCAGTCAAGCGACATTATATTAATGGTTGGATTCTATTTTAAATTTATTGTTATTCCTTTGTTAATGTACCAGAAATTTCTAGAAATTTCTTTATGATGCTTGATTCGTCTGTAAAATTATAACTTGGGAGTTTCAAAAGCAGTGGGATAAATTTTTCTTGGTCTGAATGTTACGAGTTGCTGAATTAACTTGAATTCTGCTACTTTGTGACTTGTTAATCTTTGCCTCTTCGTGATAATATTTTTTTCCATACTTTTATATTCGAAAACGTAAAAAAATTAATTGATCAATTTTTTTAGAATTCGGTACTAATTTTTTTATTTAAATTTAGTTACCTCTTTTTTAAAAAAATGCTTTTAATATTCCTATTTTATTTTAATTTTTTTTCTTTTTATGAAAATTTTAGATGCTTTAATGTATTTATTTAGATTCAATTTTATTTTTTAATTTGGTTTTCAAGTTTGAAATTTTGGCATTAAAAAATCAAATCGAAAACTGCATTCCAGTATGAAGCTGATATGTTAACAAAAAAATTAAATTTATTTAAACTCATATATTTACGAAACATTGTACATGTCTGTGGAATCTTAATGTGAGAATAATTCGACCTTTTGATCGTGTAACTAGCATTTTTATGGTGTGAGTAGGATGAGGATGATCCTTCCAATTGACAGTCATATAATTAATCATTTAATTCTGTTACTTATTTGTTGATAGAATTTTAACCAATTAACTTTTAAACTAAAATAAAGTACACCTTTTTTCTCCTGTTTTGAAGTAGAACATAGTTTTCAGGTTAAGAGTTCCGTTTTGATTAAAGAAAAAAGAATAGAAAAAAAATTTCTGGAGTGCTTTTTTCGAAATTTTACTTTTTTTTGAATTTTTATAGTGAAATTTCACATACTCACTATCAAAATGTTATCTCCATGTCCCTAAAATTGTGGGCCTTGGACAAGGTCATGATTGCTCCAAGTTCTCGGCTTTACACTTCCAGAGTCCTAAACATCACAGGTGTATATTTCCTAATAAAATAAAGAAAACCTGCTCTTGTGTATTAATTGAACAGCAGAGACAAAAAAAAGGGCTAAATCTAGCTAATTTATGCTAATCTAGACTGCTATCTTCGGCGTGTTTTTCTGGGTGGTTAATAAAAAAGTACCAGGGAATCTCATATGTATTTTCAACTCTATTTTTCCGATAAATTAAAACCAATTAATTGCAATCATAAAATGACATGCCAAATTTCATTTACTTGTGCTTTTGAATTGTTCTGACATGCATATGATACAGACCGACAGAGGGTCATCTCCATGGATTTGCTATCAAATCTGATACGCTGCTGCATTTTAGATGCTTCCTGCCAAATTTTATTTATTTATCTCTTTAAGTTTTTTAGCTGTCGTGTTCATTTGTACTCGAACAGACTTCTTCAAAATGAATTTCGTACAAATTGAATAGAAATCTCGGATTCGTTGTGAAATCGGCATTAAAAGATGGGCAAACAGAGAGAGAGATCGATGGAATTACAAAACTGTTGGCTTAGTTCTTAGAAAGGTCTGAAACAGGAAGATTCGACAAAATTTCGAGTTTTATTTTTCTGGCACTTACGATACTTTCATTTTGTGTACTTTGTACACGAGAAAGTACAAATACATTCTAAATCCTCAAAATTGCCTTTATTAATTCTTGATTACCCAGCTAATATCAATGTTAGCGAAAAAAAAACTGTTTTTAAAAATTTTATACTGCGTGTTTTAAACATTTATGTAACATTAAAATATATTTAATATTTGCTAACGTTAATATATAATCATTGATTTTTAATTTATCAAAAATGAATCAATGAACTTTAGTTCAGAATTTATATTGTATTGTCATCGGAAATATGAAACATTGCAATTTTTTTAGTTCTAGTACGCCAAAATTTAAATCAAATAATGATGTGAAAATTCTACATATCTTGACAAAAGTGAATATAGTTAAATTAAACAAAAGCATATAAAGGAAGTGGTTGTAGAAGGAGGGTAAACGGTGTGTACTCTGATATCTTCAGAAATTTGACTAGCTGTTTGCTTTCCAAGTTTGTCTTAACTTTCTTACGTTCACCTTTTTATAATTGGATATTTGGTAAGCGATTTTTGCTCTACTTTCTAGTATCTGTATTTTTTTTTCTTCAAAAGTTGTTAAGTCTTCCCAATTTGAAACTGAGCCACTCGGCATTTTTCGTTTTAACCTCGTCTCAGGATAATGATTTTTTAATAACGCAAGGTTTGCAGAATACAAAAATACATCAAATGAAAATTACTTTAAGAGTGGAAAATCCACAAAGGAACTAATTATTCGTATTGGCCAAAGAAAATGCGTGGAAATAAATATTACCGTGTCCAACAAAGATGCTGCTTTAAAAATCCCACTACTGAACCCGTTTCTTATTCAAGCGTACATCAAACGACAAAAAAATCTGCACAGCAATATTACTGATCTAAATTTCAAAAGGCAAGTAAAAATAGTTTTTACAACCTCCGTTCCTGTTTACGCTGCTCAGATCTTAAATTTGGAAAAAAAATCTTGATATGCCTGTATCCAGTAGCGTCATTTGGGAAAATGTCTTTAGCTCCGAGCTGGATGCAAATTTTTATAATCTTTTTAACTGAATTTTCTTTATGACCTTTCTGCAATGGAATTACAGGGGTATTAAAGGGGAAAAGTTCTGGATTCAAATCCCTCCTTTCTCTACCACTATCTTTTGGGCCTTTCAAGAAACCTTCCTTCCCGAAACCGAAATTTCTTACCCAAACAAAATCTTTTCCCCTACTCACAGACAAAACAGACCCAGTGATGGCCTTCTTATTGGTATTCCTGCTAACATGTCCGGTAGAATAATCCCCAATAATATTAGAGAAGTTTGTAACTTTGAACTTTTGGCAGTTGAAATACAATTCCAGAATACTAATTTTAACATTACAAATTTGTACGCACCACAAGGTTTTGTTATTGAGCAGGCAAAACACTTCTTCGACTCTCTAATCTTACCTACATTCATCTTCGGCAATTTTAATTTGCATCTCACTCTTTGGGGAGCATCCCAGTCTTCGGCTCAAAGTAATGACTTCGTCGAGTGGCCAACATATTCACTCTTCATAATCCTCAATACAACTATTCCCACACACAGTTCCTTAAGAACGCTATCTATTTTAGATCTTACCCTCGTTTCATTTGATATTCATAATCAAACTTCATGTTATATAATAGACTCAACTTTCGATAATGATCTCAACCCGATAGTTGTTTCCTGGTCGATTATAGAAAGTAACTTAAAAACAATTAATTGGATGAGGATAACTAAACAAAAACACAAGACGTTTTCAATAAGGCCAATTAATGTTCCATTGACGAAATTACGGAAAATTCAACTACGATAATAGCTGAAAATACCTCATTTAAATTATTGCCCCATAAATCTTATCCATGGTGGAATATTTCTTGTTATAATTATGAAAAACTCTGCAAGTAGTTTCGGGAAAAAACAATCAGAAGCATTTCTGAAACTGAATGGATAAAACATAAAAAATTTGCAAGTCGGCTTCGTTTTCATGTAAAAAAGGCGAAAAGAGAATATTGGGAAAAAATGTGTACAGTATTTCGTAACCCAAAAATGTTCTTTAAAATCTTAAATAAACTTACGAACCACTCAAATCCAAATACTAAACATAATAATGTTATAATTCAAAATAATCGCTGTATTTGTGACCCAGCACATCTAAGTGAATTATTTGTAAAGTTTTTTTTTGATCAAGTTGCAAATATTGATTCCTTTAGATTTATTGGGAGCAAATCCTTTTCTCAGCAGAAAATTTGAAATCTGGGAAGTTAAAAAAGCAATCCATAAAACAAAAAACTCTACTCCCGGAGCTGATAATATAACAACCCTCTGGCTCAAAAATCTAACCAACAATCAACTTCACATTGTTTTGGAACTAATTCAGCACCAATTTGGAACAATGGAAACACGGGCTAATTATTCCGATTCAGAAACCTTACAGAGACAAAAACCAAAGTTTCCTTCTATCAGCCCATTGCCCTGACCTCAGTTTTCTGCAAAGTCTTTGAACGTATCCTCACTCAACGCATTACATACTATCTAATTTGTAATATAAGATTCGATAATAGCTTAAATGGTTTCATACCTTTCAGAGATAACCAAACTGCAGTTTACAATATTCAAGTAAAAACCCCAAAAGCTCACGAGCAGAAGAAATATTTAGTTAGTGTGGATCTTGATATCAAAAGTGCCTATGATTCAGTTCATATTGACAGCCTTATTTTAAAATGTTTACAACTTGGTATTATAGGCAATGTGGCAAAGTGGTTGTATAACTTTCTTCAAGCCATAACTTTCCATATTCGCTGAAAACATTGCCTTTCTGGTACCAGAACATTGAGCAAAAGGTTACCTCAGGGCAGTGTTCTTTCACCAATTCTGTTTGAAATCTTTATGCACGACTTCCACGAAACCATGGAGGAAGGAGTCGAATGTATTATTTTTGCTGATAATATTTTTGTTTCCTGTAGCCATCACCCTTGGGAAACCATTATTTAAAAAAATCAAAACACAATGGAACAAATGGTGCAAATATTGGAAACTTGAAATTACTCCAGAAAAAAGTGCAATAGCAGAATTGTCCAAGAAAAAAAATTCAACTTATCCAAGTATCTCTTATTCTGGACACCCTTTAAAATGGCATGAAACGGTTAAATTTCTTGGCATTCCTTTTTCTAAAAAGAATCAAAATGCAGTAATCTTTAAAAATTTTAGAAATCAGGCACTTAAAAAAATGAATGGACTTAAAATATTCGCATCTAAAAACCATGGCCCCAGAACTAAAGGCATTATTAATATCACAAATAACAGTATTTTTTACTATGCCTGCACTGTAATCCACCGATTTTCCGATACGCATTTTAAAGCATGCAATGCTATACAAACTATAGCTCTGAGAATTGCTTTAGGTCTACCGAAATGGACCCCGAATGTTGTCCTTTTGAAAATCGCTTCTCAAGAAATCTTCTCTGAAAAAAATCATACGACTAACTTCCCAATTTTTTCTTAAGCGAATAGCAAATGGTTTACTCTCTCCACTACTAACAGAAAACTTCCAAAATAATCGGGAATTTAAATTAACTACCAAAGACAAAAAAAACCCCTATTTGCCTTATTCTCAAAAACTTTAATGCCTCAATCAACCAAATTATCATCTTGCCTGAAAACCCAATAACTTCAAACAACTTTCAAATTTTTCTCACGGATTTTAAATTCCAAAATAAAAATCTATCTTTGATTGAAATTAATAGTTACTTTAATGAATGTATTCGGAGTTGCTTTCCTGATCATTTTATTATTGCTATTGATGCTTCCAAAACTCTCCAGCACACTTCAATTGCTGGTTTTTCTTCTAAACAAAAATTCATGTTTCAAGTCCATACTATGAATTTCATTTTTATTGCAGAAGGTTTAGCCATTGCTGAAGCACTAGATGTTCTGGTAGTCCCTGGAAAAGATTTGTTTGCTTCTTACAAACAGTTACTCGGTTCTCGGTTACTCGGTGCATTAAAGAATATTTCTCTCAAATCACCAAAAATTATCAAACATATAGCATCCAAATTTGAAACTCTAACCAAACTAAGTCAAAAAATATCCCTCCTGTCGATACCTTGGTCATTCAAATATTATCTGGAACGACCTCGCAGATCGCCTTGCCAAAGAGGTGACAGAAAATACACCTTGGATTTCGAACATGACGAAAACATCACAACAGATCACAATCGGCAATCATATAAATAGTAAATATTTCCTCTCATTGAGAGAGATCCCCAGCATTGAAGCACTACATCCCTTGTCCAAAAATTGAAGAGAAGATGATGTTTTGGCCAGACTAATCAATAAAACAATTATAATACCAGGATTGCTAAATCGTTTAAAAATTCGTAATGATCCCCTTTGTCATGAGGATAACAGCATCAATGATATCAAACATATAATTCTCTCGTGCAAAAAATATACATCCTACAGAGACAAATTGTAGACTTTTCTACAGTTAGATAAACTAGATATCTCTTTCAAAAAAGTTTTTGGTAAAATAACTGCAAAAAAGACCAATCTACAAATATCTCTTCAAGCGATGAAGCTTTTCAGCATATACTAATTTTTTCACCATTTCCTGTTGAGAATTTCTTCAAAGCTTGTTTTTTTTACCACTCTGTGTTGCAGGAAAGCTCCACCTTTTTGTACATCTCCTCATTGAAACTCCTGCATCTGTGCTGAATTCCATCAGCGGAACTGCTTTTAACTGTGTACTGTGAACTGACTGTTTCTTCAAACTGTTTTTGTGTGTGTTTTTGTTGTCTCGTGTTAAATGAGAAAACGTTTTTGCCACTTACATCTAGAAGTCGGGGATAACAGGCGATGATCCTTTATATCCCATTAGCTTACACCTTTCACGTTCAAGCCTATAAAAATGAAGGTATATATATTTATAATAAAACTTTTAAAAAAGCGCTGCTTCTGAATCTCAAGAGACTTTGGAAATTAAACAATGGTACAAAAGAAGTTTTTTATAATAATCACTCTTTTCCCTAATGTTTTTTTATTATCTTTTGCGTATTGAATAAAAGAAGTAGCAATAAACTGACTTAAAGTCATGAAAGAATCTAGAGATATAGTGATCATCTAGGCATTTCATCTGAATATTGAAAGTTTATTTATAATAATGTCATTACATATAAACCAACAATTTCTATAAAAATTTATTATTTCTATTGTTAGCTTAGTGGTAACGTATTATGCAGTTTCTTTCCTGATATCATTGATCTTAAGTTTTCTCATTGTTGACGGTAATTGATATTTTCTCGCAAAAGGATTCTCAGCCAACTCTATTTGCTTTATAGAAGATGTCTCTTAAAAGGAAAATTAGAGAGAAATTCAAAAACAAATATAATTTTTCAATGGATCAGAATAAGAAACATATTTTTTTAAAATCCTGCGATCGATTATCTATACTTGATCGATTGCTTATTTATAATCCATGAGCTTCACCCTCCCCCTCCAACACACACACACACACACACACACACACACACACACACACACACACACACTGCTTTTTTCTTCATAAGAAGTATCGACTTCCCTGTTAGCACGAGATTATCAACAGTTATTGTTATGATATTCCGAATAACTTTCAGAATATCGTAAAAATCTTGAGCTAATCAGGGTATTTCCAAATGCTGTTCAGACTTTAAGTGCCACTATTGTGCATTTCGGTATTTTTAATTAATTCGAGGTTTATAACTATCCACGAATTTATTACAGAACTTAGCTGATTTGAACGTTTTGGATTTAAATGCGCCGATGGGTTTTTCTCCTTCAGAGCATTAGTAATCCTAATGAATAGTATCTATTATTTGAATTTATTTTGTTGAATTTGAACTCGAAACGCAAAGCTACAAAAACCTTCAATTCGCTCAAGAATTTTTCTGCTACATAATACATTTAGCCAAATAAGCAATTAAAAAAACAGCATGTTAGATGTGAATTCTGCCTATTTATTAAAATTGCAAGTATATTTTTTGAAACCATTATTTTAAAAACTATAATTATAGTTATATTCATTTTTATTTTTAAATTATTTTCTGTTTGTTTATTAATCCCATATTCACAACAGCTTAATAATTTTTTTAAATCCTCATTGCTATTTTTAGAGAGAAAATTGTCATTTTCTTTTCCTTATTTATTTTTAAATCCAGTTTTTCTTTATTTGAATTTCGGATTAATTGATTTTTCTATAATGATCCCGTCAACTTCGGATTTGCTAAGATCCACGGCATTTAAAAATTTTTCTTCTTATACATTAATATTATAAATGATCCTATTATCACATACAACGGACAAAATAAAATAACTAAAACATTTTACTCGATATAATGAGAAGCATTTTTTTTGTAAATTTTCCACTTCATAATATACTTAGCTCATCGACTAAAGAATAATACTCTACAAATTTTTTTTCCTCTGATAGAGATGTTTTTAGCCATTTGTTTTCATACCAGCTACATACCTGTTTTCTACTCGGCTTTCAAAACTATTCATTCAATTTGTACATCAATGTATCATTGTCATTTCCTCTGGATTTTTATTCAGATTTTTCAGTTATTGTTAATTCTTTTGCTTTGAACTAAGAGACTAATCATGATATTGTTTCAGAAACTTATAAGTACACTTTTCTCAAAAAGAAAATCGAAGTTAAAATAAGAAGAAAGAGAGTTCGTTATTCTAAACTTTTCTGAAACTTGTTAAAAATTATATATGTCTGCTGACTGATAAAAAAAATAATTACAGCATTAGCAAGAAATGTTAGCAGGTAATTTGATTTTCGAATATTAAGAACCGTCGAACAGAAATATTTTTTTCTTTAACTAATGATATTTGCGGCAATTCAAGCTGGTAATCAAGGAAGTCGAAAATCAGTATTCGTCACAATTGTTAGAAAGAATATCAAAGCTACAAAGCGTGGTGTCTCGCTTTAAAAGAATTGATACTCTAATTGAGGAAGGAATTAGGGAGTATACTAGCCACTTCACAACAACTGATTTTTTTTATATTCTGTAAGCGTAACTTCTCGATTGAAATTTATTATACAGGGTGTCCGAGAAGTCTTTGACATATTTCAAAAATTCGGTAAGAAAAAAATAAACGAGATAGAAAGTAAAATTAAATTACATTTATTACCTCATATAGTAAAGTTTTTTTAAAAATGCAAAACTGGCCAGGATATTGCGGTACTGAAACGTTAGAAAGAGTTATTTAGAATATGGCTTCTCCAAGTGAGCGCACGTTTTGTGTTATGTGGTTTTTCGAATCGAAATCTGTGACTCAAGTTCAACGTAATTTCCGTACGAAATGTGGAAAAGACCCTTCATCTCGTAACAACATTATTGCATGGAAAAATAAGTTTTTGGAAACTGGGAGTGTCTTGGGTCGACACAGAAGTGTCGTCGATAGAATTCAACAGTCATTTGCTCGTAGCCCCCGAAAATCAAGGGCCCACATCGAGGTGTATCGATACGTTAAAAAAAAGACTTCACTATTTGAGGTAATAAATGCAACTTAATTTTACTTTCTATCTCGTTTATTTTTTTAAACTGAATTTTTGAAATGTGTCAAAGACTTCTCGGACACCCTGTATATGATCCAGATAATCCCATAAAGGATATATGAAAAACTTTTTCAATTCTATAGAAGATAATCACAGAACATATCTATCTTCTATCTATATCTCCAATTAAAAACATACACTAGATTCGAACAAAAAAAATCGGAATAATGAGCGACCTGTGGTATTGATCACTTATTAGCAGAGTGAATTCACCCTCCTCTAATCATCCAGCAGAGGCCCAGTTGCAGTTATGAATTCTTTAGCTTTAATTTGCTGACGCTCTACAAATCTAAGTTCGTAATTATTTAATACAATTTTTCAATAATCCACTACTATAATGATGTCATCACTAGAAACCAATAACCCCCAATATTCATTCAAAAACAATATTGGATACACTGCCTTTTCAATACTGAAGGTCACTGTCTCTTCAAGTATAATATTCTGCTTTCATTTAGTGGCAATCAAAAGAATTTAATGGCATACTAATATATCATTTCAAACAGGATCGTATATACTCACTCTTCTAGATATTTCTATAAATTTGTTGAGTTTGTTTTTATTATTAACAAGAAAAAACAATCCGAATGATTGTCTCAAAAGCCTTACATTTGCTTCATTTTTCCTTATTATTAAATGCAAATTTTAGAATGATTGCTTCAGAGGATTGCAATGCCTGTCAATGGACACAAAACTGAATTTGAAAGGGAGGAAACTCAGAATAGCCAGCTTAAAGGTAAGCATTTACAAACATATTCTATTTACATATATTCTATTAGAATAAACAATAAATAATAAAAATACTCTGAAATTCCCATTTATAGCGCATTTTGTATAGGTCCAAAACTGAATTAGAATGAATTTATTAGCTAATAAATAACATCTAATAATATTAAAGGATCATGGATTCGAAAACAGAAGGTTTCAAGTTTGAAGCCCAGTTTCACCGAAGAACTCTCATGTAAGCAGGTCTGGTGCACTTTCAATCCTTCGTAGCCAAATGTTCATTCTCGGATATTGTGTGGTGTGGAAGTTCGGAAAAGGAGTGCCAGCACAGGTATCTCCCTCGTCGTTTAACCGTGGTTCAAAATTACGAAGTCAGTCCCAAAAGACCGCTAGGGTTGCTTTGAAACGGATCGTTACTGTCACTGAACTGAACTGAAATGAATTGAGAACATTAAAAGACTGTGCTATCATCTTGAACTCGCAACAGAGCAAAGTTTCAGAGCTGGTGAGATACCAATCGATTACGAAATTTGATTTCCATAATCATGGGATTAATCAAGTTAAATAAAAGTGTGGTAATAAGGGTTTTTTTTATGAAACTAAAAGCGCATTGAATGCGGTAATAAGAAATTTATATCGCAATGAGATAGAAACAAATGAATAATAAAAATGAAATATAAAAATCCAAAAAATTTTAGTATTTGATCTATTGTAAATGTAGGACGTAGCTGGATACAGCAGAAAAAAAATGATTCGTTGAATAATTGAACGCTCCCAACCATGGAAGTCTCCAGAACAGGAATTTCCTTATCGCTTTTGTTAGATTGTATTTGCAAATTTCCATAAAAAAAATTTATAAATAAGAGTATACGCATAATTTTTTCATTCTTTATCTCATTTCATAATTTTTGAATGAAGTTGCTATGAAACAATTTTTTAAAATTATGCTGAACTAAAATGTTTATAAAAGCAGCTATAATATAGTGAAATCAGTCATTATGGTATTAATCAGTTATTATTCGAAGATAGTCATCACTACATTTACACTTCATAAATGAAGTGATAAAAAATTAAAACAACTTTAATTTCTTCATTTTAATGTATAACTATATTATATAAGATCATACATCTACATGAGAAATAAAGTTTTTAAAATCTATTTTGTAGCCAACAATAAAATAATATAGTTCTGTGAAAATTATTATTGAAATGCAAATATAATTCTCTTTTTTTCAGTCATTCATTTTTTGAAGTTCAAAATTTTTTTCATGCAAATTTCCTTTGTTTTCAGTTTTTTCCATTTCAAAACGTGTGGAAAACTGATGATTGCCATTACACCGGAGAAGGCTTCAGCTTCGAAATAGTCAGACAATTATCTCAGCACTTCAACTTTACGTAAGTATGTCTAGAAAAAATTCCTTAAAAATCTGAAACAGCCAAGAAAGTATTCGTTTTAATAGAAAATCTATGCGAGAGATAGCAAATAGGCATGTCCCCGGAGGTTAATGAGAAACTTCAAATGAGCTTTGGTTTAAAAATAGTTTAATTAAATACGGGTGAAAAGTAGTATAAAATAACTTCATCTGGAAAAAATTGAATTTTATTGGTAATTTTTCCCCGTGACTTATGTCGCCTTCTGAAGACAAGGAATTGAACGAAATGATTCCTTTCGTTGGCACTTGGTTATTTGAACTGCGAAACCGGTTTTGAGAGCAAGTTGGACATTTGAGTTCTCAACTCGACTTTCTGTCCAACATCATTTTAATTTAATAATTACTAAAATCATTTATTCACTCGGGCTTTACTCAGTAAACAATTTATTCAAACATAAAATCAATAAAAAAAATTCACTGTTTTTTTTTTATTTTGGAATTTAATAATTACAAATTATACTTTTATTTGAACTTCTATTGTAAAATTGTATTCAAAAGGTTCTTTACAGTTTATTTATTAAAACTATTATTTTTTGAAATTATTATTTTTAAAATTATTAATGGTTATTATAATTATAATTACTCAATATATTAAAACGAATAATTTCTATGTAAATTAAGCTTCATTTCATATAACCATAAAAAATTGAAACATATCTTTACTTCCATTTTTAGTTTAAAAATTGTCATTTTCTCATTCTGTTCATATTTATTAATAAACCAGCTTCGCTTACTTTAAATTAGGGAATAAATTGAATTTTTAATGCAATGTCATCTTTGAATTACCCAAGTATCAGGGGCATCAATTATTCTTGAAAAATAATAAGATTCTACCAAGATTAAGATTTTATTCAGAAAGTTTTTTTAAAAAAGCGAAGTTGGAAGCTCTGCAAGTCTTGCATACTAAAAACAGCGAACAGCATTTTTCAGATTGAATTTCGTACATCGTCCCTTCTTATTTTAAGACCAAAAAACATAATACAGTTCTACAATTTTGGTGTCAGAATCACTTACAGAATCTTTCATATCACTTGTTGTGTTTGTCAGTAGCCGTTTTCACTTGCATGCGAATAAACAAATCGACAGAGAATTGATTCTATGGTGGATTTGACATAAGATTTGATATTATTGATCTACCAATCTAAGGATAAAACTGTGAGCCAAATTTCATTGACTTAATTCGTTGCGTTTCTTAGTTATCGTATCAGTCTATCTATTATATCACATGGATAGATAGATCTATTCTTTTTTGAGTCTGCTTACCTTACTTGTTACTTATCGTGATCCCAAACAGAAAATCTGAAATCCAAAAAGGGGGTTTTGGAATCCCGGTTATCTGGAATGGAAATATTCTTCCTGCTTATTATTTGTGTTGATTGATCATCAATAGCTTATTAATGTTATGGGCTGATGCATTAACAGATAGGCAGGCATAGTTTCAAAAATGTTTTTTCCAACTCATGGTGGTCTGAGAATAAGAGACTGGTAATAAACTAACTGCAAAAGACAAGTTGTACATCTGTTATTATCTTCATTAGTTTGATATTTTTTGAAATTATATAAAAAGTTGTACAACTGTTATTATCATCATTAATTTGTTACTTTTATAAATTATCTTATTCACAGACTAGCAGACATAATTTCACAATGTTTTTGCGGACTCAGGATGTTCTAAAGCAGAAGATATTCTTCTAAATCTCGAAGATTAATTTTTTGATGATTATAATTCTTATTCATTAAATACTTGGTTACGAGAAAGTAAAAAACTATAAGATAAATATTTTTATATTTATTTATTTATATATTTATTTCGAATTTCTTTAAAAGGAGATAGAACTGAACAACAATAATTTTAAATAAATTGGATGTCTCAAAATAAGGAATTCTGAGCGAGATTTTGATATTCTTGCATTAATTTCTCCTTCTCGAGTATTTGAGTTTAATTTTATATTCTATGAAACCAATCGCTCGTTTTTATCCTATATATTCCATTTCTAAAGATTCCGTTCTAAAAATGAAACACGTAATGTTTTTAGATTGTTTCCTATTCCTTTTGTTGCTACGTTGGAATTCGATGCAATTATAGCAAAAGTAATCAATTTACCTTCCGCAGCACAGATAAGATAAAAATAGAAGCGAGACGCACTCTGCGATTTCCCAATTTTTGCACTGAAATAAATTTCATTTGGGTACACACACAAATCCGCTTTGAAAGACTCTTCTTCAAAAACATGATAAATGGACGATCACTAGATCAATTCTTTTTTTAACCATATTTTCTAGATGTCAGATCAATTCTGAAATACGAAGAATTTCATTATTTTGATTGGGAGAAATCTCTAACGAGTTATGAGTTTCTTAATTTTTTAAATATATATTCATGTTCAGCTTATGTGAGTTTATTTATTTATTTCATCAGTTCTTGAATTAAACAATAGTTACGAATCAGTTTTGAAGTGAAGGTATGGTAATTATCCAAAATTTCAAATCCATTATTTTGACTGATTACCACTTCCAGATTTCATTTAATATATTTTTGGAATTAAATTTGTCTGTGAACACCATAACCCAAAAAAAGTTACATTAGACGGATGAAATTTGGTTAACCCTTTGCACTCGATGGCTCTTCTTCGGCACCATTCAGGACGATGCATCATTTTGAAGTTTTATTTATTTATTTTTCAATTTTTATTATTGAAAATACCTACATAATGGTAAAAAGACGGAGAAATTCTATTTTAACACACACACACACATTTGGAGCAATAAACAAGCCTTTTTATTTTGAATAATTATGCATCGAATTACTTTTCCGATACGGCCGGGCGCCGTATCGGCGCCGCTCGAGTGCAAAGGGTTAATATACCAATTTGTTCTGTTGATCAAATTTGGAAAATTTTCAAATTTTGAAGGAGATGGATGCAGAATAAATTCGCTGTGTCAAGAGAGCACGACTGCAAAATGCAAAGAGATGGATAAATCAAATCTGGCACAAAGTTTTATTATAAACCATGGATCGACAACAAACGTTGAATTAACGTAATGGATCGACTGATTGTACATTCCCAAGCATATTATGCAACTGAAAAATGTCATGACTTAGATGAATGAAATTGTGCATGATTTTGTGACTAAAGTTGCAGTTCTGTGCTAAAATTTGGTTTGAATGGTTTGAGAAAAAAGCTTCCAAAATACATACAGATCCCCTTCATTATACTACGAAGCCAAAGTCTCTTATATGCATAGCTCTAAAAAAATTTTTTAAAAAAGGACGATTCGTTTACAAAATCCCTAATTTCTAGGGGGGAGAGGGAGAGAAGAATAAGTTTTTAGAGAGTATACGAGTAGACAACGACCGTTAGTTATTATTGTTTATTGTTAATATACCTATTTTAAAGGGAAGAAAACTACCGGTTGTAAAAATTCTCATAACACGTGAGAAAGTTTTTAAAAATTTCTTCTGGTCTAAAGAAATTAAATCCGCTCCTCGTTTATCATTTATACACATACTAGCAGTACCGCATGAAGTCGCCCGTGGCATAGCATCCAAGAAGAAAATTTGGGTTTAAATTTAAGTCTGGCCTGCACCAGATATGACCTAGGAATATTTAAAAGACTCTCCTTCACTATGTGTGGACATTATTTCTCCGATTTTCGCTAACCGAACGTATTTTACCTCTTCAATATCGTGCAACAAACGAAGCTTTTTGGCATTGAATGTGTTCCCACCAATGTTGGACTTCCTTCTTTTGGGCATAATGAGATTTGAATTGCTGTTTAAAATCAGACGTAAACAAAGTAATGCATCGTATCTGTATACCACAGCTCTTGCTATTCGCACATGCGTAATTTAAGGATTTCGCGCATGCGTGGTTAAATTAAAATCGCGATTATAAAACTGCCCTTTTTATTTTGATATGACTTTGATGTATTAAAACCTTCCCCAATAAATACTCAACAAAATGGTATAAATATCTCCAATACCCGTTGACTATTTATCGAGTTTTTGTGCTTCCAACACACAGACGCTTTCAGGAAATATATGGTATGTATAGATAATAGGTATAAGTATAGATATGGTAGTATATACAGGAGACCTATGACTAGATATAAATCTTAGCTCATCCTAAATCGCATCGACTCACCCACCCATCGAATACGAAGCTGTTATACTATCTTATTCAATTCAGCTCAGTTATATTAAAATTTCATTTTAAAGCAATACTAGGGCTATGTTAAGTCGCAATCAGATGACGCGGATGGCAACTGACCAGACACTCCCTCACCAAACTTCCAAACCATATTGCTATATTGTTAACAAAAACGAAAGTAATTCTGTTTGGGTTTGCGCTGGAGAATAATATTTTGTAAGCAAGGAAAAAATATCGGTTTAGGCTGTCGATGGATCATCCAGCTCGAAGTAACTGGAAATATGAATAAGATGAAATTTCCTCATCCGCACCTATTTATTTAAGACAGAAAACCATTTCAATTTAGAATTTACTTCATATAAAGGAACAATTATAATATCAAAGGACTTTTGACAACAATCCTTTGGAAGTTAGAAGTTGAAGAGGTATTTTTAAACACTTAGTTTAAATTTTAATCAAAGAATGTAAGATCTCATGGTAAAACCCTAAATGATATTTTTTCTTACTTCATCATTACATTTCCCACCGTTATAAAGTTAAAAGTGGAATTGGAAATATTCCTTTTATAACCAGGAAAAAAATCTTATTAGATTATTCATGCGTTTGATGTAGCACTTCGTCGATGTAGATGAAAATTCTTAAGGGATTTATGCGTTCGAGTGAGCTCTGTGTTTTAGATAGGTGTAAGGCCTTTTCTTGTTGACATGGAACAAGGGTGATAAGATCGCCACTTCAAGACCGGAGGCTCAAAACACGATTTTAGTGTAATACATCATGCATGTAGGTTTAGTTCATGTCAAATCTGACACTGAGGAACTAATTTTCACCCACTGATAGGATATTTAGCCTGGGGAGAGGTGGGGAGAATAATGACTCAAGGGTGGCATTTCTCATCTGAGTGCGATTCAAAAATTTAACAATCGTTCCTATAATAATCCGTATTTTGTTTCAAAATGGGATGTAGATGTAACTTAAATACAATATTGTCTACAGGGCAATTTGAAATGCACCATTCCTATTTCCTTTCGGAATATATTGTGCATGTTGCACATGAAAAAAGGAAGTGTACATCATGAGTGGGAGGATAGTTATATGTGAAATGGCACATTTGTAGCTTTTCATGGAAGATGAAAGAAGCGATATCCTCAAATGGATCAGATTGATTCATAAACACTCTTAATTACGAAATATCTTGTACAGTCTGCGAAACTGATTTTTATTACATATATGGATTTTATGGTAGAGGCGTCTAAGGGTATTTAGGGTTAATGAGTCCAGAAATTAAACTATACGGAGTCATTTATAAATTCAAACATTTATCAAAACAGAAAAAAAAGAGAAATTTACAGGACAAAAATTTACAAATAAATTGAATATATGGAGATACAAGATGACTAGATAGCTCCCTACAAGCCAAACATGTTATTAATTATTCGAGAATAAGTTAGTAAGAAGAGAATTTAATCACCTATAGGAGTGGAGTTTTTCCTGTCGAAGTGACGGGCATAGCGCCAAACTACGTCCCCGAATCGAAAGTTAGTCTGCCTCTTGCTCGATGAAAACGTCACGGTCTTAATAATAATAGTTAGTGCGTTACTAATAATGACGTCTGTCCCACGAAAACGATCCAACTTTTACAACCAACCAAAATAACCCTGTCAGTGAAAAATCCTACAGATAATCAGCCCCTTCCTGATAAAGCTGGCCCTAGCTCGTGCAGAGATTTGAGACATTTCTTATACATTTAAAAATATCGAAGTGTTTCTCCAAACACCAAAATATTATTAACATACAATACGTAAAATGCAATTATAAAATGTATATCTTCTGTTTGATGCTAAAAAAATGAAATGATGAAAAGATGCTAAAATAATACAGAAGTAAAGACGTATTCCAAATTTACAATACCGGGCCTGAAACAAAACACAAGGAACACCACTGAAATATTCCACGGCAGAGGACAAAACACAGCAGACTCCCCCAAGAGGTTCAACTATGAAAAATGATACGAACACTGAACGATTATTCCAGAAGAATGCAAAATAATTATATCAAGTGAATATTAGGAACTTGTTTCAAATGAATCTTAGTATAAAATAGTGAATAAAATCTCAAAAGAAATGCAATGAAAGAATGATAAAAAATACAATGCAACCAACTCTAAAATTCAATTAATGGAAAAATATTTCATCAAATCGGCAGAAATAGTAGTAATATGCGGCTCTTCGTGGCCCTTCATGACCTGTTTTCTCAACTTCGTGCCTAACCCTGGGATTCAATTTGGTGATTCTATAAGGGTCCAAGAATTTTTGCCTCGGTTTATGTCCTGTGCCGAATCGAGTCCTTTGAATAGCTGTCAAATCATCTATTTTATACTTAGATGCTTTCTTTCTTTTACGTTTTTCTATTTTCAGATTGATTTTTTTTCTTGGGGTCTCTTCTTAAAAATTCCCGTTTTTCTTCTTTTCATTTCCTCCAGTAGTAGTAGGTGCCTGACTAATATCTTCCTTGTTTCTCATTTTAGTACCTATCAACAATTCGAATCGTGTTTATTTCGTACTTCGAGATACGGTGCTACTAAGAATCCTTTGTAATCTATGGATAAACCTATATCACTTCGTTGAATTAACAATTGACAATTTGGTGAGAACTGGAATTTAAATTTAATGTATCTTCTTGACTTGGCCATTTCATCGGGGAACGCCTGTGGCTATTTGCAAATGCTGGATATTTTCTATAACTCAGTAATCATTAAATAGTTTCAAAGTGAAAGCAGAACCTCTATCCGATATAACTCTAATGGAATTGCCAAATGTTTTCTGTTATAGTTTCAATTTTTCGACAACACTTTCATCTGACACAGTCTTTACAAAATATAACCAAGTAAATTTGGCGAATGCATCTATTGCTGTGAAAATGGGCTGATAATTTTTATTTGTTTAGGGCAATGGACCTATGAAATCATTGTGGTAAGTGCTCAAAGGAATATCTTTTTGGGGGATAGGAATTAAGAGACCTTCCTTTTTACCTGCTTTCTTATTTGCCTAGATACAAGAGACACAGTTAACAATAACTTAATGATGTAGTTAAATTTTTCATAAAGAATTCCCTCTTTACTATTCCTTCTGTTTTTGTAACTGAGATATGATCCTTTTCATGGACTAGCTTAATCAACTCAACGTGCATCACCTCGGAGACTACGACTAATTCTAATCCATTCGATTTTTAATGTATTCCATTTCGCTCAAAGAATACCTCAGACTCTTGTTTCTTTAAAAGTGATTTCAAAATTTGGATATTTTCAACTTCATCATGCGCTTTCTTCAATTTCGCAGTTAATGTATCATACTGATTATCGTCACTAGATGTAGACTAAGAACATCTACATGTTGCATTTGCCTTCTAGACCGGTGTTCTATCTCATAATCAAATTCTTCCAGTTGTTAAGCCCATCTGGCTATACGTATAATCCAATCTTTTTTGTGCATAGTTCTATGAAATTCAGAACAGTCTGTTACTGTCTTGAAATGTTGACCCAGACGGTATACACAAAATTTCTTTAGCGCAGTAACGATTGCGAGAACTTCAAAGGTCCTATTTTTCTTATGCGGGACTTGTTTTATTTGACATATAGTAAACTGGGTGCGATTTTCCATCCTCGTATTCTGGCAATAAAATTGCTGAATAACCCTGCTTACTGGCATCTGTGTGCAATTCTGTTCTTCCATACTTTTAAATACGCAAAGCCTGACCCTCAGACATAATTCTTTTTTAATTCTGCGAAAGCTACCCTCTGTCGAATCCCCAAAACAATTGGAGTTTCCTTCCTCGTAAGATCACTACGTGGTCTCGCTGTCCTTGTATAATCTCCGATGCATTTAAGGAAATAACCAGTTTATCCTAAAACACTTTGCACCTGCTTTATCGTTGTTGGTTCTGGAAATTTTCCGACAGCTAACGTCTTTGCGCCCGATGGCTTGATGGTTCCGTTCTCAACTATGTGACCCAAAACCTCGATTTTCTCCTTTAAGAATTGACATTTCTTGAAATATATTACTAATCCTTATCTCTTCGATACCTCAAATACGACTTTAAGTTTTTCTAGACCTTCCCTTTCATTTTTTTCAGGGACTACAAGATCCTCTAAACAGCAAATTAAAATTCCTTTGCTAGTGAGATCTCTAAAAATACTTGATACTTAATCTTGAAAAACTCCAGGAACTGTGCTTAGTCCAAACGGTACTTTGTTGAACTCGAACTGTCCATCGGAAACAATAAAAGAAGTGTAGTTTCTGCAATCTCCATCTACTTTAACGTGGAAAAACCCATTGCGTATATCTAATGTAACTAGAATATACTTGCTTCTTACAAGACATTTTCGAGGAGAGGTAAAGAAATTATACTTTTTTGATTCCGTTTTCTGTTATCGACGCACATTCTCGAAAATCCATCCTTCTTGACCATTACTACTGGATTTGAATATTCTGATAAAATAGGACGTATAATACCCTCGTCGAGCCATTCTTCTATCTGTTTGTTTACTTCTGGACTTTCGACGAACGCCAATCTACGAGGCGATTGACACACCGGCTCGTCGTCTTTTTGAATAATTCGCATTGTAACATCTGTTGACGTTGTTTTTTCTGGTTTGTAGTCGTCTATCAACTTCTCTCTTGATTTGTCGATTTTCTATAAGACTCAGGTCTGTTTCTTCTTGAAGATTCTCCTCTGATATTTAATATAAGGACAGCTTGATTTTCATACTTCACAAATTTAATTCCATCTTCCGTAAAATTAATTGATCCTTGATCTGAACCTATCACAGCTCCAAATCTTAATTTATGCGCAGGCACAACATGGTAAGTTAATGAAAAGTCATCGACATCCATCCCAAAATCAGGTTCAAAAGATCCAATTGTTGTTACTTTTCTTTCGCCAATTCCGGTGAGTAACACTTTATTCGTTCATAATTTTGTATTCTTCTATTCTTTTCCTCTCGTAGTACGCTTACAGAACTTCCCGTATCAATAAGTGACACGATTTTCTTCCCGAAATATATTTCTCCTAGTGTGCAGACCCTCTTGGCCAATAATAGCACAAGTTTTGATGGATTTCTCTGGATTTATTTTATTTGTTCCAGACGCATTCACTTCTTTAATAGGATCCCCGAATTTGCGAGATTTTAAATAATTAGTCTGGGCATGCCTAATAGTAATGGGAATAGCGCGTTTTTGGTAACTTCGGTTATAACCTCCCCTATAAATATTATCTTAATTTTTCTGGTGATTCTTATACGTAGTGGCATGGGCTCCGTATTTCTTGTTATAATAACTTGACATTGGATATTTATTCGCTTAATTATACTCGAACTTACTTGGTACTTCCAATCTGCGATGCCTTTCTGATAGCATAAATTTTTGTTTTCCCCTGTAGTACGCATTGTTCGCTTTCTTTTTCAAGGATCTTTTGATTTCTTCATATTCTTCAAATTTCAATGCAAGTTCAGTAGGTGAACTTATCGTGAACCAAACGTCAACAGAATTCTCTGTAAAATCCAATAGGGCATTTAGTTTCTTTTGGTCATCTATAATCAAGTTTCGTAATTCTTTATATTGTTTATTTTTAGGCCGGTGACCCATCCGTCAAAATAGGAGGAAAGTTCATAGTGATAATCTGTTCAACTGTATGTTTTCTGATTATTAGAAAATAACTGGCTACAGTTTTCAAGCATTCACTTGAATCTCTTGAGAAGTATATCTTTGACATAGTTATATTCTATTGCCTTAAAATCAGGTTCATGAGTGATAATGTGAGAAACTTCCGGTGGCAATAGACCCAACAGGTAAGACACCCAATGGTCTTTAGGGATGCTTGATCTGAAATACAAATTGATATCCTAATCGACTTCAAAACGGTGGAGAAACTGCGTTATTTCCCTACCATATAATTTAACATCATTTGTTTTGGTTACAGAAGGGCTTTGTTTCTTTACCCGTGTTTCCAATCTAAATTTCCCCAACTCAATATCGTCCTTGCGTTGTTTATCCTCCTGCGATTCCCTAGCTTTCCGATTCCCTAGTCAAAAATACGTTTTAGGCGAATTCCTCATCATAGATACCACTGTCAGTTTTTAGATCCCTCAATTTCTGAATAGGCATAATGGAGTCAGTTTCTTAGTCCAATTCAGCAGCAAAGGCAAAAAGATCATCGTGCCGGCAATACTGTTACTTCAAAAACGTAAAACGATTCCAATACAGTCCGACGAAACTCGTTTTAACCACTTGACATACGAATTTATTTAACTTTCTAATTAGATGACACATCCTACTTTGGTTATTTATTGTTAGATTTTTTTTAAAATCATACATGGAACATTTGGAATATTAAAGCGTTTCGAATTGATTTTTACGTATTTAATTAAATTCTGTTGCTTAGTTTCAGACTTGAAAATAAAAATTCAGTCATTTGATGCGCGTGTCAGACACGTCATTGTATGCGAAGTGGTTAACCCAATAAAACTCTATCAAAGACTGGGTTCGAAAAGACCAAAACATTTCTTAATTAGGACCAATTTGTTTTTAAATAAAAGCTGAAACCGAAGTGGGAGAGTCAAAAAGCCAATAAGGCCACGACCCTAAAATTCAAAGTTACACATCAAATTAATAGATTAAAAAAACTCATTGCCTCCGTTCCCTACAATTATGTCCAAGAAACATAAAATACATACAATAAACCGATTAAACCTTAAATAAAATACAAGAATGTAATAGTAATTTAAAAGATACACCAATTCAATTCCTTTTTTCTTTTAAGACAGAATCATTCAAAATAAATCACATACGAGCTCCCACATTTTCTGTGGGTTTTATTGCAGGGGTGTCTAGGGATATTTATGGTTAATGAGTGAAAAAATTAAACTATACGCAGTCATTTGTAAATTCAAAAAAACATTTATTCCTTCACTCCTTAATTCATTTAAATAAGACAGATTGGCAAAACTCGTATGTCTCAAAACAAGCAACTGCAGCATTAATTAAGACAGATGCATTAAAATTAGACAGCACAAACAAAGAGAAGTAAAATTACAGTGAAACAGTTATTTCAGTCTCGGTCACCTATTCCTTCAAAAAGAGAAAACACAACAGTACCTTTATTCCTCTAATTTCTTTGTCAACTGGATTAATAAAACTGCTTCTGCGGCTCTTTGATCTTGAATTATTGCTTATAAGGCAGCCAGAAATGATAGAAAGGATTATTATAATTTTTTTGGTTAAACTGTAGATGATTTCAAAAATCTTGGAGATATTTGCCTTAACCTACTACGCTATCTGGCCAAAAGTATCCGTACACCCCTTTAAAAAGTAGTTCTGAAGGGTGACAAAATTTGAGGCATTATCGAAAGCTATAAAAGTGTAAGCAGTGGTTTGTCAAGTTGTATTTGCATGGGGATATGCAGCCAAAACAAATCTTAAAATTATCGAGCGGTAACAAAATATGATAATGCTAAGAAGAAGATGTGGAGCCACCAGGGCAATGCCCAGCAGTGAAATATACAAATCTCTTAGCTACCTCACCTTAAAACAAACCAACAAGAAAATAGCCACAAATTTTTATAATAAACTAGATACCCATGAAAATGAATCAATTAAAGAAATCGAAAAATATAACCCTGATCTTAAAAAAATATACCAAGAAATGTTCTATTAATCTAAATATACCAAAACATAACTCTCATCTGCCATTCTCTCCAACACACCAAAACAATAACTGCGTGCAGATAGGCTCTGAACAAACAATAGATTAACACACATTCAACACATAACTAAACTCTAATCAGCTACACGCTCCGATCTCAACTGCTACTCAACTCACCTACCCCTCTGAAGCTGAGTTTCCATTAGAAAGCACTCTCATCCTCCACCACTTCTCTTAGAGGAGATTGTTCTGCTCCGCAGAACAGGGTCAGACAACCAACGAACCACTAACAGAAAGGACAGTCCATGCCACACACCAGAAGTCATGACCAAATCTTCTATCTAAAGTCATTACAAAAGATATATTCTGATTGAAGTGGGCTGAAGTGCACAAGATTTTTTTTACAGGATGTATTAGTGCGTTTGCGAGTGAATTGGAAACGTAATTTGAACCACAAAAAAACGATAAATAGTCAACGGGCATTGGAGATATTCATTCCATTTTGTTGAGTATTTATTGGGGAAGGTTTTAATACATCAAAGTCATTTCAAAATAAAAAGAGCAGATTTATAATTGCGATTTTAATTTAACCACGCATGCGCGAAATCCTCAAATTACGCATGTGCGAATTGCAAGAGTTGTGGTATGCGGATTCGATACATTTCTTTGTTTACGTTTGATTTTAAACAGCAATTCAAATCTCATTATGCCCAAAAGGAGGAAGTGCAACATTGGTGGGAACACATGGCATTGCCAAAAAAAACTTCGTTTGTTGCGCGATAAGGACAATGAAGAGGTAAAATACGTTCGATTAGCGAAAATCGGTGAAATAATGTCCACACTTAGTGAAGGAGAGTCTTCTGATGAGCGAAATAATCATCTTTCTTTAAATCAACTGAATTGTGGAGACAGATTGAATCTCCTGAGTAGCGAAATGATCGCCTGTGTGTTGTCTACGGACATATATTTTTACCTTTTTAATAGTCTAAATATTTCTGAATGTGTCCTATAAAAATTGTTTCATAGTTATTTAGCATAGTTATTTATAATAAAAATATGTTTAGTTATTTCTAAACATATTCTTATGTTTGTGTGATGCTGTGTAACATGCCCATGTCATATCTGGGGCAAGCTAGACTTAAATTTAAATCGACATTTTCTTCTTGGATGCTATGACCCGGGCAACGCGTGCGGGTACTGCTAGTTCTATCATCAAATCCGAATATAAAAGGAAAATTCATACATTGAATTGGGTCACACAGATTCGGTTACATAACATTGCATCATGAATTTTAAGAATTTACATAACATCATATATTTTACTTAACATAACTATAAACAGCTAAATGTATATTTTGTTAGTTAAAAGTACGCACTTTTTCGTCATTAAAATTACGCTTTTTTTGTCTTCTTATTTACACAGATATGATATTGTCGTACCCGATGATCTAGAATTTGGTATATTAATTAACGGAACACAATGGACTGGCCTAATTGGAATGCTTTTAAATGATGTAAGTATATATAATTTGTTGCTTGATACAGGTATTAAATGTTGGATAAAATTTCCCTTCTTCGCTAAATCACAGTTTTACAGTGGTATTATGATGTTCGTTGTCAATAAGGGAATTTATATTAAAAGTAGAAATACTTTCTATAAAACACACTTTTTTAAATACAAATATTAAATTTGTCTGAACATTTCTCAGCAAATGGAATAGTTATTGAATAAAAATTTTTGTGCTTTAAAATAATGGTAATTAATTAAAAATATTATTACAGAAATCCTCCCGTGGGTGTATGGTAAAAAATGTATGGATGGATAATGGAAAACTTTATTCCACAATATGCTTTATTAAACAAGAAAACATGAAGTACAGGCAACAAAGACACAGCCGGAGTTCATCACAAAGAAAGCATTATCAGAAACTCACAACGAAATAAGACAGCAAGTCTCTAATTTGAAAACAGTAATAACACTCAAAATACGCAACTGAAAATGATCCATGCGAATAATTTCAGTGAGATTAATAAGTTCTTCAGCCTCTGAAGTTTGAATAGGCTATGGCATGACGTCACATGGAATTCTCCAGAATAAACTCCAGAACTCAAACGCTTATGAAAACGGTATCATATTTCTTTCATTTTCCAGAGCATTCATTTTTGTCGCCAAACCACCAAATAAGTTTAAAGTCCAGAAAACGTTAGCCTAGCCTCGTTAAAAATATCAATATCTGTTTTTCAAGCAATGAGATTAATATTGCAGGGAAGTAACATCATACTATTATAAGAAATTATATTATGATAATTATTATTTGTTTCTATTTAATTTTTTACTAGCCAAAAGAAGATCTCACGGCATCAAATTAGTGAAGCAAAAATAATATATTACTTATGATCGAAAATAATCTCATTAACTATTGTTTTTCCCATTTTATTTATTTCAAATTTTAAGAAAAAAATTTCATTAATTAGAGCATATGATAGAATAAATATAAAATATTGGTGAGAAACATCATATAAAGATTAAAAAAATGAAAAAATACAAAATATCAAAAAAAAATTAAAAAATTAGTTACTTAAAGTGTAAATATGATAAGTAGAAATCGCTGCTGTTACTCTTACATTAGAACATTCATAAATAGTTCTTAGTTGTTCTTTTCCTTCAAATTGTACAATAATATTCCCGCTTTTCAGTAGGACCCACTCACCTTTGGTCAGTGACTTAAAATCGCATTTTCCTCCCACATGCTCTTCTCATTGGCAGTTGTCAAATGAAATAGCATTCCAGCGTAAAACTTCGACTTAATTGACAAGAGGTAAGGAAGGATAAAAAGCCGCTCATTTAAGTTAAATGAAAACTTTTCAATAGTTCTTTTTTATTTCCTGCATTACTTAGTTACCATTATTGGGTGAGAATATCTACAGTAGATCTCACGCTATGTTCATGAATTTTCGTTTAATTACATTTGTTACAGGTTTAATCAATGGAAGGATGTAATTGATATTTCACTTATTTCTTGATGTACTGGAGCTATAAAATTTTGCATAGTGCCCAAAAGCAATCGCTATTTTAATGGTTTTTGAACTTAATTATCAGTGGATCTAATCATATCTAAAAGATCACAGTAAATCCATTAAGAAAAATTTACCATCGTGTAATTAGTTCCGTGATAAATATTGTAGGAAAAAGTAAAAGGCAAATATGATTGCTCGGAAAAAATTGCTGTTATAGAATATTTGGTATTCTCATCAATAGTTTAAAAGCTATATATATATTTTTTCAAATTAACACATTTTAAAATTGAGAACAGTTGTTTGATATTACAATCCTTAAGTGCGGAAAATGTAAAACTAATTCTGAATTTTTATCAAAAATTTGATCTATACTAACCTTGCCTTACTCTATGACTAAAGAAAGTTTTTTCGAATTTTGAACCTAGATTCGATAGGATGTCATTTTTATACAAAGTATAAGCGTTGTACCTTATGCAACGTATTTGAAAGATTTTTCCTTAAATATTGCAGAAAACTAGATTATGAAGAACGAGTTTTTTATTGATGAAAAGGTTTTAAAGTAATTTATCCCCTTCATTTGAATAATGATGAAAAATGTGCCTGTAATGGCAGTATTTTATTTCTATGCTCTTTTATATAATATAGCTTCTTTCATAAGCAAGCAATTTTATAAAAGATTTTCTTCTCACTTTTTGAGGTATAATTCTGTACAACTGCGTATTAATGATGACAATTCAATGCTTTAATTTCAGAACTTGATTTCCAGATAATTTTACGTTACTTAAAATTAGATTTTCTATAGTTTCAGTTATTTTATAGGAAACATGAAAAAATTTAATTTTAAAATTCTATCATTTTTATTACAATGAATAATGTAGTATATTAAAGAATAAAAAGTGCTAAATAATAAAACAAAGAAGTTTTAAAACATACTTTTATTGGTGTATTAAAAAATAGAAAGATTTTTTTAATGGATATTGAACCGCTCAGGGGCTCGCCTACTAAAGTGAGTGCGGTTGTCCCAACCCCGAGGTACCCAGGGATCTTTACTCCCTTTACTCCATCCTCTACGCCTTCTGCTGTCTGCTTTTTTCTTCTATCCCTCGACGGCAAGGGAGGGAGCTCTCCATGAGAAGCTGTCGCCTCTCTGTTTGCTTCTTGCTTCTCATGGACAGCCAAAAACCCTATATGTTGGCCGTGCGTGGCGGCCCATTAGACGGGTGGTGCACTGTGGTCCTCGGTGTGTCAATCGGCCGGTAGCTATCAACCCGAGTTGTTAGTTTGCTAGGGATCAAGCGAAGGGGTTACTCCTTGAGCGTGGCGTTAAGGGTAGTCACTGTCCCAGGGGGTAACTCCCAGCGTATAGGTTCCTACTAGCACCATGGTAAGTGCCGAGGCTGGAGATGCCTAGAGCCGGTGGCTGCCATCCCTTGTTGGGCTCCGTGGTGGGCGGTGCCGTTGGACCTGAATCTCCATAAGTATCATATGGGCCGTAAAAACCATTCTCCCTTCAGTGAGCACCACATTGATCAAGTCGAATCGAATAAATCCTGCGATACATTTTTTTTTTTTTGTTTTAAAACGTATTTCTTCAAAAAAGGGGACTTTTCATACTGTTTCTCCGTTTTTGGTTGAAAAGGCGATATCCTCTAATTTTAGTAAAACAAAATCTATTAAAAAAACTACGCTCTGGAGATCTGCTTTTTGAGCTTGAGTCTCGTAAATAAGCATAACAAATCATGAAGTTGAATTCTCTAAGCACTATCCCTATTTCTGTTACTCCTCACGCATCTCTTAACTCCTCTAAGGGTGTGGTTGCATGTGGAGAGCTTTTCCATGTTCCGGTGGAGCAAATTTGTAAAGATTTCCAGGCGATTGGTGTTACTCATGTGCGTCTTATCAAAATTAGAAAAAATAGTGAACTAGTAGATACTAAGTATTCAATTCTAACCTTTCATTCTTCTAAAATTCCAGAGTCAGTTACAGCGGGGTATATGAAATTGGCAGTTACACCATATTTTCCGAATCCCCTGCGATGTTTTAAATGCTAGCGTTTTGGGCATTTACAAGCTTCCTGTCATGGATCTCTCACTTGTGCCCGTTGCGCGGAAGCTAGTCATGACAACTCTGCATGTTCTAAACCAGAAAAATGTGTGAACTGCCAAGATTCTCATACTTCCTTTTCCCGTTCCTGTTCAGCTTGGAGATTTGAAAAGGAAGTGATTGCTGAGAAGGTGAAAAATAATATTTCTTTTATCGAAGCCAGACGCATTGTCAAAACTCGCACTCCCCCTCAAGGAGTCAGCTATGCATCTGTAATGAATAAAACGCCCGGAACCACCAACACTCAGATCTTAACTGCAGCTCTACCATCCGACTCTTCGGGATTTAAAACATCATACATACCTTCGGAGACCTGCCCTCGATATGGCGAATCATTTATAGCAGCGCTGAATCCCAGTACATCTGGAGAGAAAATCCATCAATCCACTGTCCCAGAATCCATTTAAGTTCATCTGATTGTTCTGATTTTAAAACAGTTAATAACAGGAAAAAGCTAAAAAAGACTATAGAATTAATAAAGGTAATCAGAAACTAAATAATGATAAAATATCAAAACTATATAAAACCTCACAGCTTTCAGAGTCTCACAAGATGAATTTGGATAAAAAACAGAGTGTAAAGCTTCTTAAAACTTCACCTAGAAAGAGTTCACTTTCCGCTTCCACATAGTGTAATTCTGGTACGGATATGATAATAAACTCTCCAACCCTTGTATGTTCTGCTGTCTAAACCTCAAACATTAACTGTCTCCGATTCTGGCAAATGCAGCAATCCATTACCTCAAGAATCTGATACTGACGCAGAAATGTGTTCTAATGCATCGGATGGTGATACACTGGAATATAATGTGTCCGAAAACTTGGATACATCTGAAGATACTTTTCCTCCAACTTTTCCTCTGCCAACTACTGCACGCAAACGGGAGAAAAGATACTCCCATATTATTATTCCAACAAAATTAAGTAAATAATTTTCTTCTTTTCAACTTTGTTCGCAAAGTAACATTTCTGTAATTATCTTTTTGTTTTTAAACTTTAATTTATTGTATGACATAATGTACTGAGTTTATTAATTTTAGTCTTTGAAGTAAATTTATTCACGTATTTCACATTTTTATAGTCTTATTTTCTACGATTTTAAAAGAAATTTTTTATCTTGTACGTAAGGGACATTTATTTTAATATTTTAACATTTTATATGTTTTTATATGATACCATGATCCTGTGTATCTATCATATGTTTGGCGCAGTATAGCCAAATATGGCTCTTACGCCGGTAAAATCAACCAACGAACCAACCAACCAATGGATATTGAAGTAAAAAGTATAGAATGTGGGGATGAATGCAATAATATAAAAATAATTTTGCAGCATTGAACATCACAAGTAAAAAAATTCTAACATTCACTAAAAATTCAAATATATTATAAATGCTATTAAAATTCCAATCTATTTAAGATTACTTTAACCTGTCCATTTACTTTTGAAATACATAATTTTGAACTACAAAATAAATTACATAAAAATTTTACTAGCAAAAATGTGCTTTTAAAGGTCTTTTAATTTTTATTATTTAATTCTTAGGAAGTGCAGTTTTCTTTATGAAAGTTTCCTTTACTTAGAAAGCAGACATGGTTGCATCCCCTTTGAGTATTACACAAGAAAGACAAAATGCGGTTACCTTCAGTTCCAGCCTTTACAAAGATTCTTTAGGCTTGATGTTTACCAGACCCGAAACTCAGCATAATAATGAAGCACTTCTCGCTCCTTTTAAAAATACTGTAAGTCAAAGAAGAACTCTCTCTCTCTCTCTCTCTCTCTCTCTCTCTCTCTCTATATATATATATATATATATATATATATATATATATATATATATATATAAAATTCATTTCTAAATTTGTACCTTAATTTAATCCACGTTAATTTCTCCTATTCTTATTCAATTCCTATCTTTTAATTTTATGAATTCTACAAGTGCTCTAGAAAATTGATGGTATCAGCATGTTTTCACACTCTTAGAGAAGCGATTAAAATCTTTAATACTTGCGAAATTCCTCTAAAGATATTTAAGATTCCCTTTCCTAAACCAACACGTGGCAAAAAATACCTATCAAAATGTCGTAGTAAAATCGACATCTCTTATCGCTATCAAAGATGAAAATTTTTAATTTTTTTTCTTTTCGACCATGCAATTGTTAAAATATGTTTACATTCTTTGTAGTATAAAAGCATATTTCTTATCAAAATCATTACGGCGTACAAATATACTATTCCACATTGGAATTGCTCCAGTGACAGTTTCCTTTTGGAATCTAATGAATCTTACTGGACGAAAAAAGACATTACGTCCCAGTATAACCCCAAGACATTTTATTATGACGTACTTCATGAGTTGACTACAGTCAACTCAAGTTCTTTGAGTTCTTGAGTCAAGTTCTTTGAAATCCCTAATACTTACAACAGTCTTCTAAAGATTCCTAAGATTTCTTTTCCTAAATCAACACCTGTCAAGGATATTCCTATCAAAATTGATTTTAAATTAGCGCTTAAGCTTATATTCTTTTAATTATAGTTTGTAGTTAAACCTTGTAGATTATTTTCAGACTTGGATAATTTTATTTGCTTCTTTTATTGATTATTATTATCTATTAATGAGAAGTCGTAGATAATATTTTATACTTATATTTGAAAATTATAAGAATGACATTAAAGATATTACTTTTAAGTTCCTTTTGCCAGTAAAAAATTAAATTTTTTGTAAAAAAAATATAAAATATAAGCGTTGCGTATAGTTTTTACTTATTCTAATTACTTTTTATATGTAATTTAACAATCATGATTTTATTCAGCATCTTATTAATTTTTTCTTTTTAATTTAAAAGTATTTATTCAAAAACTGTAAAGCATACTTTCATTAAAACTATGTACTGTGTTTTTCGAATTTCTTTCAACTTTTCCAGCGAAGTGATTTTCGTTTGAAATCACCTTTCTATTCCTCTTTATATTGATTTTAGATGATGAATTCCTTTAAAAATGTAAAACGTTCAAATTTAAGTTTGAATTCAATTTTCAAAAAAAAAAAAAGTTGACATTTTAATGAAATCTCGGAAGAATAATTTTTTTTGTTGATCCCAAAAAGACAATCAACAAAATGAAATTCAGAAAAAATCAGAGTACTTCTCCTTCTGAAAATCAGTAGAAATCAAATTTTTATTCCATGTAATTATACACTTTTATCTTAAGTATCGGTTTGTAAATACAGGAGTTTAGAATCGATTTTGAATCACCTCTTTAAGTGCTGGAGCTATGAAAACCGGAAGCGTGTTCTCATTGACAATTTAATATCTTCAGTTAATTAATTGCTTTAAATACATGCTTATTTAGTAAGAATAGTGCTATCTTGCAGTTAATTTTAAAAAAATTATACTAAGAATTCTATAATAATTGTGATGATAAATTATTGAAGATATTTAAAACAGTAAAATAAAATTAATAAAAACAAGAATGTTTCATTAGTGAGTAAAAATATAAAAAAAATTTCCAAAATCTGAGAGTCAAAACAAAAATTAGAAAGCGAGAGTTTCAGAAAACATAATAATCAGCAATGAATTTTGAAAGAAGAAAGTTGTGAAAAATTAATTATAAATTAGTAAATTTATTATGAATTTTATTTTAAATCTGATTTTCTCAATATATTTATAATCAGAACATCGTACCTGTGGTAATTTTCGCTTTGATCTAATTATTTTTGACAAAACAAATGTTATTTTTCGGCTGATAATTAAAATGAATTTTTAAAATATCTTTTTGACCATTTTGATAGGAACTGTGTGTACGGATTGACGGTGATAGAAGACCAGCTGGACGAGCAATTCGATTCCATGAGGTCCCCTAAACTGTCCTCCCTTAAAGCGTGCTTTGGAAAAATGAGACATTTTTTAAACCAAAAATTGGCTCTTAGGATTCTATCATACTTGGCCGAATTTCTTTGAAAGTGGATTCTATTCCAACTCGTACCATAAGCTATCTTCCTTCCATTTTAAGAGAAGTACTCCTTTAGCTAGTAACACGAACTCTCCCTCAAGTTTATTACGAACCTAAAATGGGAATATCGTCCTTATACATTATTGTTTTAGAACTGAAGTAATTTAAATCAAGTATCTAAAAACATTAATTTTAAATTAAGAAAATTGTCTAAAATGTGTTGATTCATTTAGCATTACTCAGAAAGGCATTTGGTTCATCACTTGCAACAAAAAGATTCATTAAAATGTCTTTGTTCATTTATGTGAGCAAAAATCAGCATTTAATTGTTGTAGAAAACTAAGGTAAGATAAAATCACCTTGTGCTACATATCATTTTTAAATAAATATACTGAATGTAATTTAAAATTTAATCAAACGTGCATTACTTTTGATTTTACTATTTTGTAGAAAGAGCATACGCATTAGAAACAGAAATACAAGATACCCATAAAAAAACTATCTTTTCAGGATTTTATTAATAATGAAAATAAATAGACAAATCAATGGTAATAATTACAAAATAAGGAGTCCATAATGATATATTCTTACCTCATTTAATGCAACGATTTGAGTATCAAAATAAATACATTAAAAATTAATAGAAGTAAATTATTATTTTTATATTGATTTAAGTGTGAAACTATTTCATTTTAAATAAGATATAGATATTGGCCAAATATTTCAGTTGTTCTACAATTTATGAAATTTTCTGGTTAAGCATGTTTTTAAGATGCTCCTTTTAACTAAATGTTAATTTTGATTAAAAAATAATAAACTGGGCGTTTATTAAAATATAAATAAATGAAGATAATTAATGCTATGAATCCACATATATGAGGCACAGTGCTCCATATTATTTATTTTAATTACAGTTTGTAAGGAATTTGTCTCACAAAATAAAAATAAAAAATACAAGTAATGATGACAAATAATTTAGCCAGACATTTATGCAATAAGATTTATAATTTATAACAAAAAGCAATCCCTCCAGAGGGTACCTCAGAAAAGAGCTTCAGTATGGTGGATGGTTCTCGCCTCTCGATGAGGGCAGAAATAATGGCGATCAGCTACCTCCTATCGGCGATGGAACGTGCTTCCCACTATAAGGGTTGTACCGTGGCCGGTAATGACCCTCAGGACTCAACCTCAGTCCCCGACAATGCTATCGGTGCTTCAAATTTAATCAGAATGCCTTTAACTAGCCGTGGTGGAGTAGCCAGTGCGGTTATAACAAAAAGAAAGCAAAATTTTCAATAAGTTTATTTGATGCAGTCTTTAAAAAATAAGAGGATAAAAATGAGGCTTTGAACTTTTCAGATAGAATTTCTGGTGAAAACAACTAAACATTTTCCATCAAATATTTAATGACGTACATATTTTGAGTTAACTTGGATAAATGTCAAAAGATTTATTTCGCAGGACAGATTATTTCTCTCCCCTAAAAAATATTCAGAAGATGAATTTCGTAGTGTGTTAAAACTAAATACCTGGGAGTCACCATCGGCAAAATATTAACTTTTAAAAACTCCATCGAAAATATCTAGGGAAAATTTAGAATTGCCAAAATACAGCTCTATCAACTTATTGGCAAAAATTCCAAACCTTTAGTTGGGAACAAATTACTCCTTTCCAAATTCATATTATGCCTCCTCTTGAGTTATGCTTTTCAGGTTTAAAGAGCAACAGCAAAAACTTGCATGAAAAAACTATGAATCTATAAGCATCACTGCAAGAGAAATCCTCCAAATGCCTCGGTAAATTAGGTATCAAAATATTTTTCAAGATTTGAGACTTCCTACGCTTGAAGCATTCTGTAAAACAATTCGCTATTATAAAAAAATGCAGATGAAAGCACTAACCGAACCATATGAGAGCTGCCCACAGGGGATTGGCGGAGAAATAACACGTAAACCATGCCCAATGTTATAAAAGTAGACATCTTTCCTAGCTCGATAGATCAGCTGTGTGAAAAAAGAAGTTGATCAATAAATTTACGAGGGCTAATAGCTATTTTGTATTTGTATGTAATAAATCAAGTACCCTAATGTTTAAATGGATTTTTTTAATCCATAAAATTGTCTAGGATTATTATTACTGATCTAAGTTTAACAAACTAATATAATGTGCATCGATAAAATTAATTCCCTGAATTATTTTATTCATGTCCAGTGTATTTGTTCTGGCACTAACCATTTATCCGAGATAAAATGGAAAGGCCCTTGATCAGAGCCTTCCAACAATTCCGTTCTTCATTTGCATTCAATGCTCAGGAGGCTTTATTATTATTTTTAATCAGTTAATTTTCAGGAGATTTCAAATCAGATTGATGTTGTAATTTATATTGATTGTCTGCAGAATTATTGTAAAATAAAAAACCTCAAACCAAATATTTTACCCATATTTGAATCTTGATTTAAATATGTTCTGGCTAAAACCATTAAATATTCTTCCTTGTTTAAAATGCAGCTTCAGATAAAATTTTGACAGTCAGGATTATTAAAACCCAATCGTCATGTCGCTGCCTTTTTTTGGATTCTTTGAGCCTTTTATTATAACTTAAAGTGGCATTTTAGAGCAATTTGCTTGTAAAATATTTTTTATATAATTTTTTATGATATAAATTTGTTAAAAATGTCATCGATTTCTAAAAACCATTCGTTTAAATTATTAATCTTGTTTGTGTAATATATAGTTCATAATTAAGCTTAAAATCCACCATTTTCTGTGATTTCATACGTATACGTGCATTTTACGTTGTGAAAAAAATATATATGTGATTATTTTCTTAAAATAGCAAGAGAAATGTAGTTTTCAGAGTAACTTTATAAAGCCAGTTTCTACCTACATCTTTTCATGAACAGAAAAAATAGAAATGTTAAACAGACAAAATATGTGATTTATAAATTTGTTAATTGTAATAAGAGGGCATTAATTTCAGATTCCTTTTTCATCGAAATTATTTGAAACGTATTTACTTGAACTTACCGGCCTAAATCTCAAATTACTCGAATTAATTAGTTCCAGGAGGATTTTTTTTTATATGCATCGATCGTTGAAACTGAAATAATAGATATTTCATTGTCTTTTCTGCAATGTAATATAAATAATGTCATTCATGTCATTGTAAGATAAAATTACCTTAGTCTGACAATATGTGGCTCCATCTACATTACATTTTTTGATTTATTTGCATTTATGGTTCCAAGCACATTAAAGCAAATCTTCGTTTCTTCTGACAGCTGTTACAATGGTGAAACTAAGTTAAAGGATTAACAGAGAATACTATATATATATATAT
>JAOUZG010010951.1:3254002-3284561 GCA_026289955.1 Argiope argentata
ATATATATATATATATATATATATACTAGCTGCCTTTGGCGACCAGTTGGTTCGCCAGAATTAATGCTCGCTAAAATTTTCATATAATATTTTATGTAGCTGTGTCTCATAACAAGTTTCTCACCAAAATATTTTTTAACCAAACAAATTTTGATAATCATATAATTCATTTATAGTATTATTTTCTTCAGATGTTCTGTTCATTGTACTACTCGTCTTTCTCTTTCTATCCGAGCAATGATTGTCCCGGAATTGATATTTTACTTAAATGGTGGAGGAAAAGGTCTAAAATTCTACGTTTTTATAGAATAAGATTTTAATTTTCATAAAGGTAAACACACTAAACAAATAAAGATACAATTGGTTTTCAAGAGATGCGAAAGTTTAAAAACAGCTTGGAAAATGCCGCGCACAAAGGAAATAATGGTGACACGCCCTTCTTTTTTTTCAATCCTTTTTTTTACTACTTTTCTTTTTACAAACCTTTTTTTTTCGCTTTGTTATTTTTTTTTTCTTCCCTGCCCACTTTATTTTGAGCAGGCATCGTTTAAATATTCGTACAGACTAATAATAAAAGCAACTATTTTCTTTCTTTTTTTAAACATCCCGTTATCTATGAATGAAAAGCAACTGACTTCGCGCATTTTTTTCTAAACAAATCATAATTTATTATTTCCTGCTATCTTACTCATTTGGTGGGGGGGAAGGAAATGAAGAATTTTGGCGGGAAAGTAAGAAAAGTGTCGTTTTATCTATTTTCCTCTCAGTTTTTTCATTTTTTCTCTAAATAAGAACCATCCTCGTGTCTTAACAAAAATATTTTTTAAAAAATTAGCCGAATCGGTCGAGCCGTTCTCCAGTTTTGCGCTTAGCAACGCATTTCGAGATCCATTTTTATTATATATATATATATATATATATATATATATATATATATATATATGTATATATATATATATATATTCCCATTTCTAGTGGTCATTAGGGATTTACTAAAGTTAAATGTCTTCCGCGGCATAGTATTATTTTTAATATCTTCTTTCATTCCAACGATGGCATAAAGACCCCCACTTATTACCATTCGACCCAATTGCATCCTTCTAATTATTACGCCACTATACAATAAAATTCAATTCGCGTCGTTAAAATAACTTCATTGTCAAACTTGTATCCTTCAAAATATTCAGATGCAGCTTATTTTGGGGCACATAAAATGATTTTTTTAAAAATAAACAGAAAGAAGATAAAGACATAATTCCTTCGGTGACTTTCTAAATATTATGGTAAGTGAAAAAAGAAATCTGAACTGTGAGCGAGGCCATATCTTGAAAAACAATGAACAAGTGATCAAATAAAATACTTACTCTCTAAAATAATTAATTATCGCAAAAATATGGTTACCTGTTCTTTAATTAACCCATAAAATCTTGCAAATCAGCGCTTTTTCAAAATTACCAACAATTTTATGCTCACATTATATATTTAAGCGATTAGTTTATATGTGCATAAATTCTCGCATCAAATAATTTTGCAAACATTCGCAGCAGTCACAATTTCAGTATTATTAATTCATATAAAATTATCACACTGTGCTTCAAGAATTGTAATACAACGAATAATATTCTTTAATGCACCACTGTATATTATAATTAAAAAGCTAGATCTTATGGACTAAAATCTAGCTATCAATTTTATCATCGATAATGTAAACAACTTTTAATAGATTCATAATTTAAGATTTTCTCGCTGATAATTTTTTGTTATTATTCGTTACTTTCTAGTATGCGAAGAATATAAAGTATTGTAATCATCAAAAAATTCAAAGAATCTCTCTACATTTCAAATCTCTTCTTATCCAAAAAGACACACATTGGGAATATGTATGCGAACATGACTTAAAAATGCTTTGAGCTAGAGGGTAACATTTTAAGTATGGTTTTCACACAAAATTAACAGCTATCTGACTAACTTTAAACAAAGTTCTCTCAGAGGAAGTTTATCTGTCGGAGTACAAGTGAACGTTATATTATAAAGCGCAGACGGATCAAGTTTTATACATAATTCTAGCATCTGATCAATTTTTAAATCAAATTTGGCTCATGAAAATTGAATCCCTGTTAACTGGTTCCTTCTTGTACATGTCTCTTATACCAGGGTATAAATGAAAAAAGAGAAAAGTTTACGAATAGATTCTGATAGGAATTTCTTTTGATCGTCGATTTAAGAAAGGAATTCTTAAGTATCTTTGTAAGGATTCCGTAGACGTTACGGATTTTTATCCCTGCTTTTGTAGAGTGAGAATCAAAGCGTCCGTAAAATTTTTACTGATTAATTAAAGAGTGGAATTCGGATGAGGAAATAAGAAAACATTTTAGAATAAAGTAACGTAGGCTAATTTAGGATAATGAAATAGGAAATTAATTAAGATTTAAATTATATTATCATTAACACACATTTATATAAGTGTGTGTATAGTTTTCGTATATATTTTGTCCGATTAATATAAATAAGCTTGGGATTCGTTCACAGTATGTTAGCAATTTATTCCTTAAATTAAGTATTTAATAAAAAAAATATCGATGGGAAACTCCAAGAATTTTCTTCTATTCTATAATGAAAAACTTTGAAAAATAGTTTTAGCATTCAATAAATAAGAAAGACACTTTGAAATAAGAAAGGAATAAAATTTTCACATCTTAAGAATGAACAAATTTTTCTGTAAAAGAATTTGTAATGAAAAAGTTTCGCGCAATAGCGTTTCAGTTTTCTAGCGGCAATGGGGATAACAAACACAGTCAAACCTCGCTTAACGAGAATCTCTCCTAACGAGTGATCGCATGATGAGCAAAGTAAATCGTATGAAAAAGAGAAAAAAGACAGTCTTAATTTGAGATGTTTCTCAAAACCAGTAACATCACATTACGAATTCGGCTAAAATGGATCAGGCAGTTTTGAACTCTTTTTTTGTTGTTGATGTTTTCTCTAATTCAGAAGAAACTGTAATATGTACAGTTAACTTAAGTATGCTGGACACTTTGGTAATCGTCAGAGTTTCATAATGCGAAGGATTCCCTAGCATGCGAATACAAATACAAGCTTAGGTATAAGCTGCATTCTTTGTTACGACAAGAAGTTGTGGATTTGTCAGCAGAAAAGGATATTGGCTCCGTAAAACATCAATTTTTCAATCAATTAAGAGAGATGTTGCAAGCATGAGGAACTTTTGTATCGTATGTTGAGAAGCATCAGTGTAAAGAAGCAACAGCTATGCGCCTTATAAGTTTATTTTAACGATAACGCTATCTCATTTTCGGCGAAGTTTGAAACATGGGCAAAAACAAATATCTTTAGACATCTTTCGTGTAAAAAAAAATTAAATATTGTTATCGTAGTTTTTAATTTTTTTAGTGGAATACATTATTCTATTTTATATTGATCATATGAGAAAAAAATTGCTTCGTTTTGCGTTACAGGTAAGATTCGGGAATAAATTAAATACTCGTTAAGCGAGGCTCCACTGTAATTAATAAATGAATATGCTGAACAATAAAGAAAAAGGAAAAAAAAAATTATGTAAAATGACATGCATTATGTTAAATATCTTTAATTTTCTTATTGAAATATTAAAACTTCATTTAGCATTCATTGTGACATTCAGAATAACTTCATTTAATAAACATCGTAACATTCAGCACCAAACAAAATGTTTCTGAGACAGTTTAACTTTTTTTTCAGGTCTGGATCAGTGTTACAGTAATTGCAGTAGCAATGTGTCTTGTTTTATACACGCTTATTTATTCCTCAAAATGCCTGCTTCCTAAAAAAGGGAAAAGACATTTCATTAAAGATACTTGGACATTCAGTGATTGTGCCTGGTTTGTATATTCCAGTCTAATGAAACAAGGTGAGTCATTTTCTTTTTTAGTTAATTCAACAAGCTGCACTGCCCCTTTTTTTACAGTACTCTGTAAATTTTATCATTCACGTGAAAAGAAACATGATATTTTATGGATATTTTTCTTACTTTGAACTGCTTTGGAAAGCAGTGTAACTATTGGTATAGGTATAGATAAAATATCAATATGCTGAGTTATAAGATATTAATTGTAAATAGCTGATTAAGATTTTTAATGGAATCTTAGACTAAAGTGCAAAAAGTGAAAAGAATATTATATTATTACCAAAATAATCATTAAAAATGAAAATGTTATTTTTCTTTTGCAATAAATGCTTCTTTACTCAACAGTTCCTTGAATGATTATTGGATCCAAGGTGATGAAATTAAAAGCCAAAGAATATCATAAACAAATAATTACAAGAATTACCAATTACCAATCAAATTTTAAAAATGTTCAATAGAAACAGGCTTTATAGATGAATGCTTGGTATCCATAAAATATTAATGAAAGCATTGAATGAGTATTATCACAATTTCCCTAATATAATAGTTTTACAAAATTGAATTTTTAAAACCTGTTGCTAAATAAAATCGCTTCATTTTAAAGTACGATGGCTGACTAAAAACGTTCCTGCATACGGTAATGATGCTACAGAGTTGCCACAGTGCACAGAGAAAGAAGACAACTTAATACGCATGCTTTATTACTTTTTTTTTACGTTTTCGAGTGCGTCAATCGCTGTCTGCTGGTCACTAAGTAAGGTGCTGTCTTATGTGTTCCTTGGATTTTTATTTCTCAAGATGACTGAATGAGTTGAGCAAAGATACTGAATCAAATTTTGTCAAAAGCTTGGTGATTCTCGAAGCGAAATAATTTGTAAGATTCAGCAAGTAATCGGAGACGCTGCTATGGGGGTAGTATAAGTGAAAAAGGGGTTTAACCGATTCAAAAATGGCAGCATATCGATGAGATTATCACAAATTTACCCCGAATACGCACCAGATAGACAAACAGTGACAAAAGAGTATTATCAACAAGTTATACGCCAACTCAGAGATGCAGTTCGGCTCAAAAGACCAGACCTCTAGCAGACAAAAATTTTGCATTTTCATCAGGGCAATGCTCCGGTTCATTCGTCACACTGGATCCTGACTTCCTTGGTGAAACACAGAAATCCAGTCGTCTCCTAACTTCCCTATTCTCCAGATATAGCTCCTTGTGACTTCTGTAGTTTCCGAAACTGAAGGATCCCATTTGAGAGCTGAAATGCGATAATACAGAACGTCACAGTGGAGAGGAACACAATTCCAAAAGAAGCCTTCCCGGAGTGTTTTCGGCATGGGAAATATCGATGGGATATATGTGAAGGAGCAGGGGGCTACTTCGAAGGGGATTAAGGTCCCAATTTCGTCACCTAAATGATATATTTTTCCTGGGCAACGGTATGATTTTTTAAAATATGCCTCATATATTTTATGTCATTTTGTGTGTTTTAAAGATAGCTCATTCTTCAGAAGATCAAAGATTTTGTAGAATATTCACAATAATACATAATATTGTAAGATTCGTTGACTACCTGAGTTTGTTACAAAGTATTTCCAAGCCATGATAAAACAATGTGAACTATTGTTGGGTTAGCGCTAGTTTTTATACATTTCCACTTTGATGGAAGTTCACATTAGTCATCCATTAGACTAAATGCTCACACATAGGAAAATTTTCTTTTCAAGGGGAGGGAGGAGAATATCTGCAGCTCCCAGTGGAGAGGAATAGGCGTGTTAATAGTTTAGGCGTTGGGAGCTGCAGATTTCAAGCTGCAGCTCCCAACGCCTAAACTATTAACAAATAATTTATTAGAAGATAATAGTTTAGAAACAGTCTCTGTAAAATCAAATGAAATGTTAAAAAAATTTCACTGGTTAATGGAAACAAAGAAATTTGCTTAATGGTTAGTATGGTGCCAATTTTAACTGGGGTGGGGGGTGGAGTAATTAAGACAGTTCAGTGGTAAATTTCGGTACAGCTTAAATTTTCCCTTTTTTTTATTAATTTTGAATAATTTAAGACATAATCAATAAAATGTAATATTTGAAAGGTTTGCTACAAAAAGGAAGTATCTCCAACCTAGAGGAATTTGGTTACATGTTGCTATCATGTAGTAAAATAAAAACTTGTTTGTGTGGGGCCAGAAAGATGTAGCTCCAATCGTTAGTTCTCGCGTTACTCAAGCGATGAGGCTGTCTGTCTCATTAGTTTGTTGTAACGTAAAGGTAGCTTCGATCATGCCTTTATAAACATAGAAAAATGTACAAGGAAAGTAGTTTTTTAACCATGTGACTATATTTGTAGCATAGAGAAAAATTGTGAAAAGTTTGTTGTTACTAAAGTTACATAAGGTCTAATTTTCAACTTCGTTGACCTATTAAAAGGTTTCTTCCTGAAAACTCCTTACATTATTTCTATTGTTAACAAAAGTATTTTATAACGAAATATAGAGTTTTTGCTTATGAAAAATCTCAAATTAATACAGGAAACATATACAGTAGAGAGAATGTGTACTACTCTGTAATAAGACAGTAAGAATATTTAACATCCAAAACATTACTTTATTAATGTTTAACAGCCCATTTAAGAGCCGAAAATATAAAGATATAATGTTATTAGCTCACAAATACGTATAAGTAGTTCTACTTTGGCCTACAACCCGATGACGCCAGAAATGAGCTAGACATTGCAGATGACGAATGGGAATGGTTTTTTTATTGAGTTTTATATCAGTTTTGTTAGTTTACTTTAAATAATTAATAATATAATAGTAAATTGCCTTTTTATTGTGATATATTTTTCAGAGATATATAGACTATCAATATAGTTGCAAGAAAGAGGTAACTCCAACATTCCAACATATGCCACGTCGTCTGGAAAATATATTTTGGAGTAAAAATACTGTCATAATATGTACGAACAACTAATAAGATTAATAAAAAAGAAAATCTTTACCCAATTTAGAATTTTCAAACGTTTTTTATGGCTTTCTGCTATTAATTTAGCTAAGTAATTACTGATCTATAATTAACTTTAATTTAAGATTTTCTATTATTTTGGACAATTCTTTATCTCGTTTATAAAGAATTGTTCAATCTCGTAGAGTGATTGAAAATTATTAAATGTAACGTTAAAATAAATTTATGTGTTCGGAACTAATTATCAGATTTATTTTCAAGAAAAATAATCCCTTATTTTGTTATTTAGTTTCAAATTTTTGTCTCACAAAAATTTATAGCTGTGGAAAAATTTCTAAAACGCTTTTAGCATTTCTTACACATTCCATTTCTACATTATGTCTTTCATTCAATGTGATAGTTTGAAAATATATTTTGTTTCTGAGCATACTCAACAAAGGAAATCAAGACTAAGAGTATAGAAATATTCCAAGAAATTCTTTTTCTCTTTCTATGAAACAAAGAAAGGCATACCGTTGTTTTCTATTTTCTCTTGATGATTGAAAGAGCTAAAGTAAAATTGCTAAATTGTTGATAGATTTTAATATTAAGAGTGACATTAAAGGAGTTAGAGATTAAATTAAAGCATCAAAAAGTCCCAAGGGAAGAGAGATGTAGTCTCCCATTGCTTATATATGATCCACGTCTAGTTGAAATACAGAAATATTATTGCCGAAAAGAAAAACCACTTTTATAAATCGATGTTGCCAAAATTGGAAATAAAAGTTAATTTCAATTTACATTTCAAACACTCTACTCATCATAATCTTGTCTAAATGGACTTACTGGCTTGCCTTTTATTTAGTAGTACTTATTAAATAAAATAAAAAAAAATTTCCCCATTACTGATATTAAATGTGTTTTTTTTTTAAATTTTATAATATATGGGCTTAAATTCCTAATCTTGTTTCATTGATACTTTAATTTTATTCATTTCCCCCTAATATTAGCTACTGAGTTATTAAATGTCAAATGAAAATTCTTATAATAGGTTATGCATATAATACTTTTTAATTGAAATGGTAAAATTGTTGAGATATTTTTGAAAAACGAAAATAAACAGCATTTGAACAATATCATTAATATGAAGTTATAAACCAGGTTTCATTCCCCAAGAATAAAAATTGATAGGAAAAGGTGTCGCACTTTGGTCACAATATACATAGAGTCATTAATCCTTATCTCAGTATGGTACCAAACAATGCAACTATATGAAGCAGTAGCATTTAGTAGAAAATTGTCATTGTATATCAACCCTATTTTATTTATAAGTGCACCTATAATGATTTTTCTATGTTAAAAAAAAATTGGATAATTATCTTTCTTTATTTACGAACTTCAATATATGTCATTTGTAAGTTCGCACATAACCTGTAAAGACCACAACATATTAAACAGTAAATTGTCAACTCTTGTACTATCGGTCACTGATTCGAAAAATATGATGTCGGTTATCGGGATCTTTTTCATATTAAAATAGCATGGTAAGAAGTAAGACATGGGAAGAATGCTAAAATGCTGTTCTTGAAATTGTGAAGTAAGCAACTGAATCTCTGCAAGCTGAAGGAGAAAAGTTCATTTCAATTAGATAATCTTATAAATTTTATAATATTAAATTTATACCATTAATTTGATGGCTTTTAATAATTTTAGGATGTACTAAATGACTTGAGGGTTTAAACCCCCTTCAAATTGATCCGACACAACTGGCCGTGAAAATTGTACCTTGGAGGGTAGGTTTCTGTTTCTAATGAAGCGTGTAGGATGTAAAGCAGGACTATCCTTGGTGGTAATTTATTTTACATCTTGAATCCGTCGTTTAAAACAGAAACCAGCTTGCCAGGATAGAATTTGCATGGCCGGTTTGGTCAGGACATTAGTGAAAGGGTCAATTTTAATCGCATTCAAAAATTAGTTGTCTAAGGTACAACAGTCTCAATTATACCCAGAATAAACATGTCATATTTTTAATTCGTGTGTATCATTTTTAATAGGATTCAGCAAAACGACAGATTTTAATCCTGTTCGAATATTGATGGCAGCATGGTGGATGACATGCCTACTCTTAGGGGCTTTCTACACAGCAAATTTAACAGCATTCATGACAACAGAAACTTCTGTTACAGATCGTTCCATTGAAGAATTTATTCGTTCGGGTAGAAAATGGATATTCAGAAAAGGCACTGCATTCTCCGATTACCTGTTTAAAGCAAGTTGTTTTGAATGTTCTCTTACATCTAATTTCTAATGAAATTCTAAATAAGAAAAATGAAGCATCTAACTATGCTATTAAAATATATTTTAGATTTTATTTTTTACTTGACTCTTTTAAATATAGCTAAACATTGAGTGCAAAAGAAGGAAAAAATCATTTTTCTGTATTATTTTACTATATATCTGATATTGTACAATTTTTCTTTCTTTCAGGACATTTATTTCCAAAAATTGTTTTAGAACTACATGTATTGTTTCTCATCATCTTAACCGTAAAAGTTTGGATCATAACGTTATGCCATATGCTATCTTTCTTTCATGAAGTTATATTATTCTTTTTCTCAAGAGATAGGTGTTTAACAGGCTAGCACTCAATGCTTTTCCTTACAGTTCGCCACACTTACTATCTGGAGAATCTCCACCTGTTTGCGGTTCATGGAATGTTCCTTTAACAATACGCCACATTTTAATTGAGCGCTCTGATTTTTATAAAGACTGTGTCAAATTTTTTGACTCGTCTGGTTTTAACTTGTATTTCTTAATAGAAGAAAAACCTTTTTCAAAATTATTTCCGTTTTTGACAAAAAAAAATCAAAATTTTTGTGAAATTTAAATTTAGAGTTTTACTTTTATTTATTGTTTTGCCAAATTTTACGATGAATTTTATGGAATTGAATTTTAAAAGAACTCAATAATACTCCGGTTTTCAGTATTGCATATCCTAAAAAGAGATCTTGCGCCAGGAAATTGACACATCTAACCGCTTCATAATAACCCAAAAAAAGCTCACTAAATTCTTAAAAAACAGATGCTTATAATATCTTACATGTACATCATTAGAATAGGCGAAAATGGAATAAACCAACTTATTCTATAGAATTAAGGATAACAGCACACACTAATTCAAAAACGATGACAATATTCATCTATAGATGTGTTAAGTTACTATAAGATTAAGACAAAAGTTAAAAGGTTTTAGGAAATGTTGACTGATTTTTCATTTGCATATAGATTAAAACTCTAATTATCTAAATACAACCAAATTGAATGGAAGGATTAAAATGGCAAATAACTGAGTTCGATAAATATGATCAAGTAATATCTTAACTTAGTATGTAAGTATTAAAAAAATGCAACAACATTGGTTTTATAATCGTACTACATTATAAGAAAAAAAAATTTCGTCAATTATTTAATCAACTGGATATTCGATCGATCCGGATCGGGTCTGTTCCTACTTAATCCAAATAATTGGAATTCTCCAGTGATTTGAAAGAAGTGTCAATCTAAAATGAATGAACACCTTGGTGTGACTTTTTCGGGGGTTTCAGTCACCATAATTTCCGTCAAAAATATACAAAGCAATTGATGAGAGTAGACATATAAGGATTTTGTGGTGAATTGTTTTAAACATGGAATTAACTTGGACATCCTATATATAGTTTTTTAGCTATTTATTTGCCTTTTTATATTACATCTGCATGAATAGACAATGCTTTTAAACAGCAAATTGTCATATTATTTTCAAGATGTTACCGCTTAAAAACTCATCGAATAAAAATTCTTAAGAAGAAAAAAAAAAGAAAAAAGAAAAAAAAACTCTTTCTAATGATTCAAACTTCTCATTTTTTTTTGTAGCTGTTTGTCAGCGTAACGAAAATTCATTTCTTATTTAGACTTTATACTTTTTAGGAAAGCATAGCCGAGCATGAGAATGACTTTTCATCACTGAAAAAGTCATTCACGAGAGGAAATGGTATGGTGATCGATTCAGATGACGAAGTAATTGATTTCATCAATAAAGGTTTACATTTTTTTTTATAATTCAATGCATCAAATACTTTTCCAAAATTTATTGAAACCTATAATACTTATTAATTTTCTAAAAAATTTGGTTTATCATTATATTTTGTAATTTACTAACTAGATGAGAAGAAATATTAAGCATAATGTAAGAGGCTTCATAAACAGGAAGAACATATAATTTCAGTTCGATCAGAAAATTCAAATGATTATGTGTAATTTCACCAATAATTTTTTTCCCCAGATCACCGTTGAGAATAAAAAATTATTTTCCAGAGAATATTTTAAAAGAAGGGAAAGTAGTTTATCCCCTCTTGTGTTGCGTGGGAGAAAAACGGAAATTTTCACGAATAAAACAGCATTCCAGAGCAAAATGTTTTGATGCGGAAACCAATTTAATGCAAATTAAAACATTGGTAACATATAGCGGTTGTAAAGTTTTGACACATCTGATTTTATTTTTACCTACAACTAACATAAATTTTAATTCAATTGTGATTTCCATTAGGGATTTCGTGAGGTTTCCAAATCTGCTTTTGGTAATGCTTAGTACTACTTGGTGAGATCACTGAAACACTTTTGATAGCAATTTGATTTGGTCAAAATTACAGATTTTTATCTCAATGAATTTTTGTACCTTTCAATTTTCACAAAATATTCTGTAACTCTAATGTTTTAATATTTCAGAATTCAGGAGCAACTGCCTCAAAAATCTTTATTACAGCAAACTAAATATAAACTATTTATCTTCGTCCTTTTTTATATGTAAAAAATTTATTTTTATCTTTTAAAAGTTTTTCTTTTACGACTATCATATTGCAAATATTATGTTTTTAATCAAAATTTATATACATAGATTTTACGTTATATGCTTGAGATAATACTTGTAAAATCAAAAGAAACTAATATTTATAAGCATTTTAGTATTAAAAAAATATTGTCTCTTATATCAAAATGCCAACAGAAAAGATTATTAAAATATATTGCATTTTAAAGTAACAGCTAAATCTATTAATGACCTATAATATTTTATGGCAACTTAAAGAATCACGTGTCACAACAAAATGAGAGACATTACTTTTCTATACAATTGCTTTGTATCAATCATTTTTTTTAATTTGACATAAACACTTTGATATAACAGTAAGGATATATTGTATTTTCTCCTGCTAAATTAGAACTCTGTCACTTTTTCATAATCTGACAGCTCTCTATTTCAATTTAATAGTAAAATAATATGTTGGATGAAACCTCTAATAATTGCTGATAACATTTTGGCAACGGCTTTTTGAAAAAGCCCAAAGAACTTGATATGAAAATTAAATCACCTTCAAAAGATTATTTAGAAGCGTCTGATTACCAGTTGAATGAGTAGCTCGAACAGAACAAGCGCTCTCTCTCCCCCACCCCTCAAAAACAAAGAATTTGATTGCTCTAAACTTGTTTTATCATATGAATGCCAATTTTTATGTGTAAAAGGAGCAATGAAAACTTCTTAGTAAACCAATGATGTTAATAAATTCATTTGAAAGCTCAGAAAAATAATTAACACAAAAAAGTTTATTTCCCTCAGAGTCAAACAACTACCTTACTTTGTCCAGATAGTTTTGATGTATTACCTTAGTGCCCTATCATTTATTTCTAAACCCTGTTGCAAATGGAAATGTATTCTGGAAACCTCAAGTGACCACTGAAAATATATTTGTTTAGGATATGCTTACATTCAGGAGATGAATGTGTTAAATTATATGATTTTCAAGAATTCCATGGAAACGAACGGCAGCTGTGCCTTCAATGCAATAAATCTGCATTTTTTCGAGCACACTACAGCTTTTGCTTTTCCTAAAGGCAGCCAATACACATCTTCTTTTTCTGAATAGTAAGTAATAATCCGTTTATCACAAATTATGAATATTAAAATCATTGTTGAATAATTAATATAAATAACGAAATGTTTTAATTAAAATATTCGCATGAGAGCGAACTTTAGTAATAAAATGAATCCTTTAAAACTGCAAAACAAATTTTTGTAAATAATTTTTATTTTATTTCAGTATCGAGTTCCTACGAAAAACCGGGTTGGTTCAGAAATGGATGCAACAATACTTGTTATCTGCTGATGTATGTGCTTTTCACTTTGATAACAAACTCTCACGAAAAGAGCAGGCTCTCACAATTTATGAATTTCACAGCGCATTTTACATTTTATGCCTGGGATCCGTCTTCGGTTTACTTTGTCTTCTCGCTGAACTTAGATCATTAGTATTTAGGTGTTTAATCGAAACAAGTGGAAGCATTTTTAGAAGCCTGATTCGAAGTATATTGAGAATAATTAAAAATATGAATAGATATCATCAAACTCAAAAGATTATTTTAATAAAAAGAAGGAAATAAATTTAAGGTCTTACTGCAAAACTATTTTAATATATTTATAACATAGCTTTCAAAAAATAACCAAAAAGGAAATAATTATCTCATTGGGTACTACTACTCTATTATATCATGCACAATGAAAGCGGAAGTATTACTTAGCCTGTATTTAAAGTCACTTATGGTACGCTTTACGAGCACGGAATCAACGTCTAAACAAGATAATTCTGAAATAAAAATTGCGAATGAAAGCATAAATCTTATTTTCAGAAAATATTCCTTTCCATATAATATTCTTTATTTCTCTTCGTCTATTTAAAAATTATATTTAAAAATAACTATGAAAAGTTTCAGAATCGCAGAGAATGAATGAATGAAATGAACTCTTGAATCAAAATAAAAGTTCTGCAGTGTCTTATTGAAAATAAGGATTTATTATTAAGTTCACGCACCCATATACAAAGCATAGAAAAAGTATTGTAATCGCCAAAAGAAAAGAAAATGGAACTCGAGATTTTGACAAATCACCTGGTTTTAGACCTCCATGAGTTCAAAAAACACATTTTTTTTTATTTTATGTACGTCTATCTCCGACAAAGATAACCCGAAAACACTTTGAACTATACGGATAAAATATGAAATGCGATCTTTACATCAAATTTCTATATTTTTAACAAGTTTTGGACATAAAGCATTTCTTTTTTGTCCGATTTAATTTATATTCTGGCTGTTTGAGTATAAACTAATACGATAACTACAAAACGAAGAAAACTAGATGAATAAAATTCAGTACACAGATTTAACATCTCTAGTACTGATACCTATCAAATTTTGAGACAAATTCAGTGAGAGTTTCATCCTTTGTCCATCTGTCCTTTCAGAAAAATGAAAATACTATATCTCAAAAATTCAATGACTTAAATATATCAAATTTGGTAAGTGATTTTGTAACTACAATTGTAGTTTTGTGTCTAATTTTGATTTCATTGGTTGGAGAAAATGTGTCTGACATACAAATTCATTTTTATTAGAAAATATAAGAGAAATTTTTGAGATAATTCCAGTTGGTTTTCAGCGGCACTTTTAGTCGAGATAAAAAAGAAATCTATATAAAATAAAAAATAAATTTTCCAAACAGGGGTGTTTCAGAATTACATATTAATCTCTTTCCCAGCTTAAAGTAATTTCTCCTTTAATTACAAAGATTATGCACTAAAAATACGGAATGAAACACACAATTATTGCACATAAACGTCATTTTTATTATTAAAAGTGAAAATAAATACAATACATTAAAAATGTATCATATGAAAATATATTTAAAACATTGAAGCTAATTCACATTTTGAAAATATTCTTTAACTCAACTGCAAAATCGATTAACTCCTTAATCAATCGTCTTTTATGTGTAAGCGCCAAAGTAATAGCTAGATTTTTCATTTTTCCTTTATTTTTCTGATTTCCTATAAGTTTTAACATAACTAAATAATAAAAAATCCTACGCTGAATGTGCAAATCATTTTATGGAAATAAGTGCAATTAAACTCCTTATTGGAGAAAAAGTTACCGCAATGCTATCATTTACTCTGATGAATTTTTTTTGTTTAAAAGATAAGATAGACAATAAAAGATAAGATAAACGTTTAATATGATTGTGCCTTAAACAAAGGTACATAATTATCGGCTGCAGTAAAAAAGCCATAAAAATAAATATTTGAAAGCATGGCCAGAAAATCAAATAGGCAAATGCCAAGTGTAGGGCCTTATCTTTGCATGTTATTTTGCATTTTTTTAAAGTATAACAGTGCACATTAGTTTAATTTATAACAGCAGTGGTCTCGAATTTATTAAAATTAAAATCATGTATTGTTTACATTTCATATCGTTTTAGAATTTCTTGCAAATTTTGAAAGTGGCTCATTGATCAGTGTGATCCAATCTATTTTGTTGTTGAATGACAAATGAACAACCTTGTTTACATTAGAGTATTTAAATTCTATTTTTAAAAATTGTAATTTCTTGCCATTTTGCTAAAAAAAAAGAATTTGAACTTCAATTTTTCGTAAACAAGAAACTGAAACCAACTTTCTTGAAGGCAACACATATTTATTTATTTTCAAATTTCAGTTTGTCATATTTGTTATTTAAATCAGTTTATAAAAATATTAAACTAAATTTTTTAAAAAAAAAATCTTTCTTCTTTTTTAAGTTGGAAAGGAAGAAGGCAAACGAGGCCAAAATCTGGATTGCCCATAGAAGTCTACAAGACGTAAAGCAGTCTTGTAGAATCCCTTAGAGCTATGAACAAATAATTTGAGAGTGAGTCATGTTTGAAAACGAAAATACGAAGATGTTACGAAATTGTACCTGAAGAGGAAAATAAATTTTGATGGTTGATAATTATAATAATCATTTAGAGCATACTTTTGCACAATTATGAGTTATTTAGAGAAACCCCAATATACTGTTTAATTCAAACCTGACAATGAAAGGGAATATATTCAGATGGGTTATGCTTCTCACAATGAAATCTTTAGAAAATTTATAACTAATAATAAAGTCATAATTGGTTAAAAATGTATTATATAAAAATTAAGAAAAGTTCAAAGCCTATGTCATACGATTATGAAAGCTTTTTTAACCCTTATTGTGGCAAGATTGCTTTTTTGAAGAAAAGTGAAAAAAAATGGATATAGGTAGCTTCTTTGGGTTATAAAAAACATTAAAAAAATTAATTAAAAATCGTGAAATGAAAATTTTGGGAAAACAAGATGTATACTACTCTATACATTGCTACACGCACAGTGATTATCTCATTTTTAGGAATGTATATTATGCTATACATTGCTATGTTTAGGGAGAGTTGGAATGTTACTAGTAGTTTTTAACATATGCGAAAATATTATTGTAAATAACATGATTTTAAATAAAAATAACTGTCTTGGTGGAAGTAAAAATGTTTAACAAAATAAATCTTTCTCGAACATTTTTTTAACAAAATAATTGTAATATAATAATTCAGAGATCCTATTGCTTGCGGTGGTACTCCAAACAGTTTCGATTCTTCGCATAACAGAGATGAACTTTATATTCTGTGCACATCGTACTTGCCTGGACAGCTTTGTAGTACTTGAACCTCTGATATCCGGTTATTTGCGGCCAATGACCATATTTTGTCACACCGGACATCATCGCAGGGTCGTCCAGATACTGTTTTTTTTTTTTTTGCTTTGTCCGGAATTAAGTTTAAATTTTTCACTGAAACGTTTCGACCTCATTTCGGTAGGCCGCTGTAGAATTCATACCTAAAATATTTCAGGCGATCCTGATTTCTAGGGGTGTTGGTCATTTTGTTATGTCTCCGACGTAAAAGCCAAGCGTTGTTGATGCATATATCCAAAAGCTGCAAGAAAACATTCATATACCATCTGTGCAATATTACTCAAGAACGATATAATGCAATCAGCATGTCTGCCAAATCGACACCTCCCATGGGACAATTATAGTCTTTAACAATGTTAGGATATTTTACATCAACACGAGATTTTGCCTCTTTGCTGAATCGTTTTATATTTTCGTCAGAGTATGCATCATCATAAGAACTCACCAATGTGACCTGTTTATTATCAAACCACTTTACAATACTAAGTTTATTCTTATTACAAACAACCTGACAGAAGGCACCTCTTCCTTTTTTTTTCAAAGCCTTTTCAGTTAGTAGTTTAGTAGCAGAATCTTTAAGTCTATTTTGTCTGATTGTTCCTAAACTTAATATCCCATAATTTTCCTTCAACATATGTGCTAGCTCCAAGGAAATAAAATAATTGTCAAAATATACCACACTTGCTTTATTTTTAATAGTCTTAGATAAAATTAAAACTATTTTACTTCCAATACCCATAGTCTCTTTCTCTTCAGTAAATGTAATGCCTCTAAAAGTGTCATCTCCCGAGTAGAGCAAGAAGTCATAAATAATGGCCCTCACTAAGCTATTGAAACCCCATTTACAAGGCTTATTTGGGTTATACTGACGACGACCTCCTGCTTTCTTCCCTTTGTACGATATAACCATTTCGTCAATAATAAAAGCACTCTTTTTTTCTGCGGACCACTATATCAACGAGGCAGTCAAACACCAGTACAATTGAAATTGATATAAAATTGGTTTATTTTAAAATTGGTTAGACATTGGTTAGACAGACATACTTACAATTTAAATTTTATAGTAAATTCCAAAAAATATTGATTTCCTGAAGTTAGCAATCTATATTATTCTATACACCACCAACGAAAGGTAAATTACTGCAACTATGGCATTGTATAGTATAATATACGTTAGTAAAAAACACGACAAAAACATGCTAATTCTCATAGCAACAACAGCATATATATAAAAATGTGTAAGAACAAACATTTAGGCATGTGTATTTTATAATAAACATACATATTTAGGGGTACAAACATAAAAATAAAATTAAAATTACCTTAGATAAACCTGAGCGGCGCATCTTGACGGTTATTTTTCACAACTGATTTAAAATTATGACATAAAAACTACTATTTTTATTTTTGAAGTATAAATAAACGTCTAGAAATGTCATGTGTTTAATAAAACTAAGTTAAAAATTATTTTATAGTTATCGTATATTTTTATAAAGTGGTATGTATGGTATACTATACAAAATGAACATACGGGTTAGTGAAGATCCAAAGTTAGGTCTTACTTATGTAAGAAAACTCTGTGTCATAAAAATGTAGATCACAATCTGTTAATTCTTATAGGAGCAAATATAACAAGAAGAAACAGAAGGGTCGGATTAAGTTCTATAGGAGTTCATAGATGATGCAAAACTCAAAGCTCTCCCTTTCTCATCAAATACAAGACATTTTTATTGTTTTAGCAAGCAATTTTTAAGTAACAGGGATTATGACAAATTAAGATGATTAACTTGAATAATTCAATGGAGTATCAAATTTGTGGCAAAAATTTCCTTCATGAAAAAAATAATATCCATATGGATTGGCAGCAAATGGATATTCTCTTTGAACTATTGTTTCAGTTTATCTTTATTTACTTTAAAACAACAAGAGAAATTTTTCAGAATTCTTGACCTACATGTCAATTCATTCCATTGTAAAAAGCTGAACCCCATTGATTTGCATGCATTTTTGAAAATACGAAAAAGTTATAAGAATAAATGCTCTGAAAGTTACATGATACTTGATTTCAATTCGAATAAGTACGAGTATATGACCCTAGTAAATAAAATGAAAGTACAAAATTTAATTACTCTAAATAAAACCATGGAACTGGAGGTCACAAACTTTTAGACATTTGCTTACTTCAATCGTTTGATACGCTCAATCTCTTAAAGATAAGCATGATGGATTAATTGAAATTCATTCCATAAATATTATATACACAGGTTTTATAATAAGACAATGATAAAAACTTCAAAACAGACCATCAACAAAACTTAAGTAATAATTAACTTTGAGGAATTATTCCTATAGTTAAACACCGAATCTGATCAAACTGTTAACAATTAAATTAAATAATGAACGAACAAAAAAATGCCCGATTTTTTTAAATTGGGGTGTAGGAAGGATCAATGAGTAAGTTTTGCTACAATAAAAACTTTTGGGAGCTAAAATCATAGTTTTATTTTGTAATTTTCTCAATAATAAGCCAAAAAAAATGCCATCCTCTTTCTCATGAAATGTTCATAATGGGATGAATTACTATACTACATATATTCTCTCTTATGTTTTAGTACAATTTTAAACACAGTCTAGAACTGCAGCAATATAATCTATAAAATTTATTTCAAATCAAAAGCCGAATTTTTGAACATAAATAATTTAAAATATTAAATTCATATTTTGAATTTCTACAAATAAATAATGAGTAATAAATACTCCCTATTTTTTTATTTTGGAAGTCATGATTACTATGATTACACAAAATTATAAACTTAAGAGTCATTAAAATAATTTGTTTTTCAAAACAATTGTATTTTTGACATGTATAAATAAAACGATATTTTTGTTTTTAAAAAAATTATATCAGTTTCTAGAAATAGAAAACAATCACAATAAGTCATAGAAGTAATTTAGGCCTTGTCCTGTCTCCCATATGGCTATTCCGGTTCTTAATTCTCTTGCTAGTTCAATGCGGAGCTTTATAGAATAAAGAGTAGGATAATATACTTCATATTCTTTTTCAAAGCCATTTTCTTCAGTCCTGTTTAAAAAATAAAGAAATCTGATTAAGGTTGGCATCTATGCATTGGGCATACTTATGAGAAATTCATATTTTGTGTAAAATATATTGTAGAATGATGTTTGGTTAATTTCTGAAAACATAAAATTGTTTATTATTTGTATTGATGTTATGAATAAAAACATATTATTTATTAAAAATGTTTTAACTTTAAAACTCCATTAATAACGAATTGAATCAAATAATTATTTTAACTATTCTTCTCGGTAGTTTTGAACTTGTCATAGCCATTTTCATAATTGTTTTTATTATTAAACTCGACTTATAAGTGTCAGGAATATAAAATATAAAGAAACGTTTACAGATCCATAATTCCCTTTCCTTCCCAACCCCCATCTCCCTTTTAGATTTGTTATAGGTCCTTACATAGAGCCACGAAGCTACCACCTTCCACTACCAGAGCGGGAAATCACCACGGTTCTAGATATGCCATCAATGGTAATTTTGGTTTCCTTTACTCTCCATTTTAAAGAGGGGGAAAAAACTATTTCATAGAACATTGTCTATGGAGAAAATCCATCACAAAGTTCCCATCCATAACCATTGTACTGATTTTGAAGTTTTTGCTTCATTTGAAGGATTATGACTTCTCAATACGTCATCATTGTTGCTATTCTACCATATTTCGAGATACTGCAAAATATAACTATGATACAGTCCTCATCCTCAAAAACTCACCCAATTAGAAAAAGAATCTTACCTTCTCCCTGTCAGAGTTGTCTTGGCCCCCTATCGGAAAATTTCTGCCTCTGACTTTGATTAAAAAAATTTTTCAAAAAAAATTTATTAGAAAAGAGTAATACCATTTAAAACTGTAAAGTAACTATGAAATTGAGTATGTAAGAGAAATGGTTGAAGTGTTTCGCAGATACAAAGTATATTGATCAGATGTTATGTGCAATAAAAATGTTAATTTGTATTTGCCCTTTCAGCCCACAATGCAAATGAAGAGATAATATTTTCCTTAATGGTAACCAAAATGTAGGACGAAATAAACAGGCTGTAACTGGAGACAAACTGAATAAACGTTGGTTTGTCGTTATAATTTGAAAATGTTTTGTGTCCAATAATACAATAATGCGAAAGAAGAAAACTATATAATAAAGGAAAGAAAATCAACTTAAAATAATAATAAATATAATGTTCGATCTTTTTTAAATGTTCATTTTCTCATATTGCTTAGGTTATTTTTATTTTATCGGAGTAAAACCATTACTTACATACTCTTTTTTAAAATATATTTACGATATGTCAAGTATTAATGAATAGCAATTTTGGCTCTTCTGCCTATTTATACTGCATAAAATTCCCAGAAAAACAATTTTTTCAACTCTAGCCAGATTTTTGACTATCACAAAGACATTTTTGTAAGTGAAATTTTCTAGTGTTATACGTTTGTAGTATTAAAGCGAAACTCTAATTTTTTAAAAATAAAAGATGATAACATCAATAATAATGCTATAATAGATTTTTAAACTTTTGAATAGCGGAAACTAGATATTCAAAAGATATTCAGTTATTAAGTAATAATTATAGAATTTAACAATTTGATGAGAAACATTAAGAGAATAATAAGAGTTATGCTGCAAATAATACAATTTTAAAAATCTGAAATAGGCAAAACTAGATTGGAATTCTGAAGAAGGCAAAGTTGATAACTGCCTAAGGGCTCTGCAGCTTTAGGGATCTTCGACAAATTCAGACCTTTTTTTAGGGGGGGGGGCATTTTTAGAGAAATTTATTACTTAGCTTGAGCTTTTTCAAACAAAATCAAGTATCATTTAAATTCTGAAACATTACTCCAATACCATTTCAAATTAATTAACTTTTGTAAATTTCATATTACAATGTTTTATAATCCTATCAAGATATGTTATTTTATAATTTCAAAATTGACAACTTTTATATTTAGATATAATTTGGATAGCGTTGAAAAAGTGTTACTATTTTTATAACAGTCTTGTTTAAAATTAATTTTGAATTTGAGATGTTTTTATGGCGAGATATTAATATAAAAATTTCAAAAATGACCCGAACTTAAATGTTTCTTCTTTCAATTTATCAAAAAATTACTACTTAAAACTAATTATATACAAATTAAAATTGAAAGCAATAAAAAAGTATCAGGTTTTGGAAATTAGGAAGGGAATACATAGCCTGTCTTAATCCGGTTCTACCAAGGAATAACAAATACGCCCAATACTTATCAGTTTTTCTCACTGTCTCATCATTCTTTTTTCTGGTAGGTTGATGGTTGATCAATATTTTAACAAAAAAGGAAAAAAAATTCATAATCTTTAAAGAAATGAAAAAAAATGATAAATGTCTCGTTGATGTGAGTTATTATATTATTTTTTATTCTTGTTTAATTCTATAAAATCAAAAATGACATGTAATCAGAAATTGTTTTAATGTTATCTAGTCTGATCATCATCGATGTATTTGCAGATATCCTTTTTAATTAATTAAATAAATTTTAATTCCATTTAGACAAAAATGTATTAGCTACAAAATTGAAGTATAAAAATATCGTTACAAAAGTTTAACTTTTCTATATATATATATATATATATATATATATAGTGAAAGCAGGATCCCTCCTCTGACCTGCAGTGTCTCCAAACACGTCTTCGATGATCGTCAGGACACAGTTGGAAGCGGGATTCGTCGCTAAAGACTACGCCCTAAGTGTGCAGGCGTAAGTGGCAGGTGGCGTAAAGGTCGGTGCGAGCGTAGATTTCGCTGTCTCAACCGTCCGTGAATGTTCATGGTGGACACTGGTATTTGGGTTGAACGTCTGATGATTGATATTGAAAAAGGCGCTGTGACAGCTGATCGGACAATCACTCTGTCCTCACGATCTCGTGTGGCCCTAGGTCGACCGCTACTATCCTGACACTGAACTCTGCCATTTTCCACCCATCATTGCAAGCATCTTCGAATCGCCGCATCGCTTCGACTCAAATGACGAGCGATTCTCCGATTTGCCAAACCGGCCGCTTTCAATCCAATGATACGACCTTGTCAAACTCTGACAGTTGCTCGTAATGAGCACGAACCCTGCGGCAGGGCATTTTTTAAGTTGTTGAAAGGTAGTTTGAATCGCAATCAAACCGAAAGTTTTAACAACTGTTTAAGAACTGCTCCTTATATACATCTGCTGGATGCGCAGTTTCGATGCGCTGGAGATCAAACTATCCATTCATTAGACACCAAAATCTAATCATTTGCATATCTGGTCAAAACACTCATGTTTACGAAATTTCAAAGCAATCGGATAATTTCTTCTTGGTGCGTCGCTTTTTTTTTTTTTTTTTGTTATAGAGTGTAATTGCATGCCTCTCGAGATGGAATTAAACGACTTAAGAATTCAAAATATCTCCTTCTCCCTGATTTCGGCCACGACTCTACCTTGTGCTTTAAACATAAAATTATTATGTGTTGCATTATATATAAAATATAACACATAATAATTCATATTTTCTCCCGCACTCGAGGTAAGGGTAGTTGTGACACTGAATATTAATATGTTAAACCCACAGAAACAAATAAAATTGTTGTCTTGTTACTGGTCTTCAAGTATATTTTAGTAAGGATTTCAATTTAGTTCATGATTAATTTTGATATTGCATTTGTCTAAAATTACTGATTATAAACTTTCAAAAAGTGTTTTGATCGTTGTAAAACTATTAATGGATACTGCACTAAAGAACAATATTATTAATTAATACTATTAATGTTGAGGGAAAGTTAATGATCATATATACATAAGCACGAATTTAAAAGCTAAAAAAAGTTTTTCATCGGTTTGTCAAATACAATCACTATAAAGTGAATAGGTGATCCATACACACAATTAAAAAAAAGTTTCAAAATCATAATTCTAGAAGTTTTGAAAATAAAATTTTTAAGGTTCCCAACTATTTTTAAAGTAAATTTTTAAAGACCTCTCCAAAATAGTTGATAAAATTATGCGTTTGTGAAAATTCTCAATTACACAAATACCATCTAAAACTGCAATTTAAATATAATTGAATAAAAATGAAAAAAAAATCTTATGAATTTAATTGGTAAAATAATTAGATTCAATGGAAAATCAGCGTAACCCGTTATAGAAAGCAACCACATTTGGGAAGGATCAATTTAAGGATTTCTTAGAAATCAAAGGTAATATTTTAATACAATTTCAAAGTGAAGAAAAAGCTTATACTGTAAAAATAAAAATATCAGATTCAAAGAAAAGCATTCAATAAAATATATTATACATTAAAATTAAATTTTCATAAAATAAATATATACTAACCGATATATGAACGAATGCTCTCCATTAAAGTCGTCGAAATCAAATTTAGGTTTGTGTTGTTTTAGGATTGAAAGATACCTGTAAGTAAAAAAAAAAGTTGAATCATGCTTTTTATTTAAAAATGTATAATTTTCCTTACTTGAATGAACTGCATCCTTGAATAATGAAAAACAATACATAAACAAATACTGGTCAAGTGTTAAAATATTCTATGGTACAGAAAATGTTCACATATTCATTTTTACTAGGTCATGTTTAACATATATATGCTATACTAGATTAACTGAAAATCTTATGTTTCTTTTGCATAAATTTCAATTTATAAATAAATTAACCGCAGGTGTGCGTTGACGCAATGGTCAAAATAAATGCGTATGAAAATTTAATAACCAAACAAATTTTATAAAAATTGCTATTTTTAAGGTGGGCGAAAAACGAGGAATATTTCAGTGAAACAATATTTAACATGATCAATAATTTTATTTTAAAAAACGAACGTCTAATTTGAAGCATTTTTCAACACAAAACTGTTGACATTGAATTTTTGAAGAGAAAATAATGGGAAAGAGACATGAGTATTAAAGGTTATCTACTTTTAGCCAAGTCTACCACAACATTTCATTTATCAGCTGTTTGCGGTTACATCGAGGGGGAAGGAAGTTACGTGTTGCGCTGACGCATCGTCAGTGAAAAAAGGGTAGTCCAGCTCTACTCTGAAAGATAATTTATTCATTTCGCTTTTCAATTGACAGTGTGTGTGTGTTTCTCTTTCTACACGCATAGAAATGCCAAAAAGAAAATATCTTACGTTAGATGAACCTCTGAATAACTTTTATGAACTTGGTTGAGAAGATGATGACATCGATATTGTAGTTCTTTCACCAGAAACTGCAAAAGCTAGCGGTGAAGAAGAAAAAAATGATAATATTTGCATTTCTGAGGAAAATGTTTAACCAAATGATGCAGCAGGACAAATCGAAATGCCCTAAAAAAAAAGACATATAATCTCTAGAAAACTGGTAGTATTAAAAAAAAAACTTTGAACCTTTGAAACCGAGAAAATTTGCCTCAACCAACAAATGAAGAAAAAGAGGGATTGGAAAAAGTAAAAATAAAAATAGAAGTTAAAACTTACAAAAAGATTTTTTTATCCACTTTTTAGTATAGATGTATTTTCAAGTCTCGTAGTTCAGACAAATTTAGAGAGAGATTACAACGATTTTCAGTACAAAGAGGAAAAGAAACTCTGTAGTAACTAATTCTGTGAGAATAAACCTCTAAACAAGATTTCCCGTAATTCAAGTACGGAAAAGAAAAAAGTTTTGGTTTCTCAACCTCGTCTTATTGATAAACAGATCGACAAAATGGGAGGAGTCGATTTATGTGATATTATAGTAGCTAACTACAGAATAGGAATTGGCGGGAAAAGTGGTGATGGCCAATATTTACAAATTACATTGACGTTGCCTTAACAAATGCATGGAAAGTGTCAAAATTATCAACTACCTATAATAAAAAGTCACTCTTGGATTTTAGACGCGAGGTTGTATTATTTCTTATGAAAACTCCATTAGAGAATGGAGATTTAAGTAGATGTACTTTCATCTACCGGAAGACCTAGTAAATTCAACATTAATAATAAACATTTAGTGTGTAACCACTTTATTATAGAGGACAATAAAAGCCTGCATTACAAGCAATGTCACAGTCAGACATACAGATGCAATATACAGATGCAATGTAAAGTTGCATTGCACCGTGGTGGTAGTGAAAATTTTCACATATAAATTCATACAAATTTGTTAAATATCAACTTGTAAAATCCAATAATAAATTAATTTTTTAATAGCTTTTGTGGTTTTCAAAAGCATAGAAAAATTGGAGAGATTTCCAGAATTCAATTCTGAACAACTTCTCACAAGATCAGTTTAACTCTGTACTCTTATTCCGTTGACGTTGTGCGAACGCAACACTCAATTTCTCAAAAGCTAAACCTAATTTTGACATTTTTACAGTAAAATATTGTTATTTAGATACAAACTTTTGTATAAAATAGATTCATCCCTTTTAGTTATAGATGCTAACTTTTGTATAAAAATAAATTCATCCCTTTTAGTTTTGGCGGTTAATGGATTAAAAACAAACCTAAAAAAATAAAGCATAATAAATTTGATAAAAAGATTGAGTCAATTGTTTTCTAAGTAAAATGAAATTCAATATTAAAAACTTCATCAAGTAGAAAAGTAAAAAATACTTGTTTTATTTACTTTTTGAAACATGCTTATTATAAGCTATTTTCCAATAAGTGTTTTGCTGTACTGTATCCAATAGTACTGATCCTGACATATTAGACTATATCCAATAGAATCATTTGGTTTAACTCCTAGAAAATCATAAGTATCTACAACATGAATCTGAAAATCTGACATAAAAGGAACAAACAGGGACATTAACTATTACATTAGCAAACAATTCATTACGTCCTGGAAGGCCAACTTTGAAAGTATTAACTGAACTCCTTGTTGCTTTATAGCAACGATCAAACAAAAACCAGTGGTTCACGCATAAATACTGTACCTACAAATGTTGTTTTATCCATTGGCATATATAAGTTGGTTGACATATATATTTAAACAGGCAAAGAAAGCGTCAATATATCAAAAAAGTATTGATATAAAAAGTATAAATATTGAAGCAATTCTTATATATATTACAAAGGAAAGGTATCAACTAAAAAATAATCAATGCTTACTCATGTCCGACAATAGGTTTTCCGCCAAACTTCCAGTACACATAGCCATAAAAGTTCAGGCCAAGCAACAGTTTTTGTCTATCTGTACTATGACTCTCCGGTACAAGAGATTCTACACAATGACGAAGCCATGGGACAGGCCCGTTTGGCCCTGGCCTATTTTTAAAAACATTGCACAAAATCGGAAAGTTAATTTTTGAAAATAATAATAATGAAATTATCATTTTAATTTATACAAAATTAGAAATTAAGAATACCAATTCCAAAAAAGGGTAACAATGCAGCTAGAAAATTAAGCACATGAATAAATAAAAGAAGATTCAAATGTAAATGCATCAGCAAAGAAAACAACTATACCTGTACCACATTCGCATTTTAACAGATGTGTTTCAAGAATAATTGGATAATTGTACAAAATAATTTCACTATGCTAAAGAAAAATATATGAACTTAAAAATATAATAATAATAACAGAACCAACAATCAGTAAAGATGAAAAAAATTTATGAAACCGATCTAAAGACCTAATTTTGATATTCCTAATATAAAGCAATACTAAATACAACTAGCTTTTACCCACGACTTCGTACGTATGAAAATTTTGATGAGCATATTTGAGAACTGACATTCTAATCGCAATGTAAAATGTTAGCAAACCGTATACATAAGACGTGAATTTTAAACACCAGTTGGGGTAACGAATGCAGATTAGAATTTTTAATTTCTATTTATCAGTTTTATTTTCACTCAAAAGTACTTCTGAAGGAACCGGAAGATCTATTACTTAGCAATGATTAATTTTAAATGTATCAAATACTACGAAAATAAACAGAATCGTTTGAAATAACTTGTTGTTATATCTAACCGCATTAGCAGGGGGAGGGGGGATTACTTAAAACTATAAGGGTTTTTTCCCGTTTGCCGGACGCAAATGAACAATCACCAAAGAAATTTGAGAAAATTTGGCGGAACTCTAAATTATTTGATAACGGAAATATACCATTGTCAGCATATATGAAAAATACTTAGCTATCGCAAATGCAATTTAATTACAAAACACACAATGGAACTGCTTTGATATACAGTCATTTTCGCCAAAAAATAGTTAGTCACCAAATTTTAGCGAAATGGCCGAATGTGGCTCGGATTGATTGTTTTGAAAAAATATCACATTTCCTTTTTATTTTATTTCATATGTGCTCAAAATGACATTTTTCTAGGTTTTATTTGCTGTAGTCATTAACTAATTATTTTTAAAATCAGAGCTTTTGTAAATGCAATGGAAACAGTTATTAAAAGCTGGGTGGGGGGAGATGCTCGGGCAGATAATGAAATTTTTATTTTTCGCCTACGAATTTATATTGACGCCAAAAACCTCCTCCCCAAAACATATCCTGACATGATAAAAATTAAAATAAGTCTTGTTGCCTTAAAAGTTGGCATGAAATTGTCGCGAAGTATATTTGTTGCCCCAAAGGAAGTCATTTGGAGACAGTTATTATATTTTTTTATGTTTGTAAGGAAGTGCATGGAATCAATTCCAGTTTCTGAAACCAATGAGTACTATGGCTCAGGTGGCGGAACCATTGGCACTTATTTCACTTTGCCATTTGCGCAACACAATCCATTTGCTTCATTGCCTTACAATGTGGGCAAACTAAGTTCATAGATCCAATAGCAACGAATTGGTAGGAACTGTAGTCAATTGAAAAACGTAGCTGAATGCTGCTCATGAAATATTAAAAGTAGCTTGAACACGACGCATTGCACGTGATTCTAATCCTTTCAATTTCATTTCTTTCTTCAAGTTGCTGTGCTGTCCAAGTAGATTGAAAATTAGCCTGGTTTGTAGCATTTCGAGTTCTACGACCCAAATTGCTATCCCCGTGGCATAGGTCTAAATGAACACACACTAAACAAATAGACACAATTGGTTTTCGAGAGAAGCGAAAATTTAAAAACAGCTAGAAAAAAAGCCGCACATAGAGGAAATAATGATGACACACACCCTTCTTTTCTTTTCTATTCTTTTTTTTTTTGTTCATTACTTTTCTTTCTACAAACCCTTTTTCCCTTTGTTATTCTTTTTTTTTCTTCCATGACTGTCTTTATTTTGAGTAGGCATAAATATAATATCCATATAAACTAAACACTAAAAAAATAAAAAGAATCGTTTAATACATAAATCTTTTCAAAAATAACATAAACACATTAAGAGCTCTTCATGCCGTATTTACATATATACATGAAGTATTTACATAAATATATTACATACAATTTTCATACCGTATATACATATAAAAAGAATTTTTAAGAACAACAAAAAAACAACTTTATATCAGAACTCAATCAATAGAAAGTTCTTTGGTTCTTTGTGGGGTTTTGGCGCAAGAGCCATATTTGGCTAAACTGCGCCAATCAATAGAAAGAGTAAAAAATGAAACACTATCAAATAATGAACAAAATGAATAATCAGCTGCGTAAAAGCAACTATTTTCTTTCTCTTTTAAACCTCCTGTTTTCTCTAAATGAAAACCAACTGACTTCGCATATTTCTTTCTAAACAAATAATAATTTATCACTTCCTGCTATCTTACTCAGTTGGTGGGGGGGGGAATGAAGATTTTTGGCGGGAAAGCAAGAAAAGTGTCGTTTTAACTGTTTTCCTCGCAGTTTTTTCATTTTTTCTCTCCATAAGAACCATCCTCGAGTCTTAACGAAAATATTAAAAAAAGAATTCGCCGAATCGGTGGAGCCGTTCTCTAGTTTTGCGCTTAGCAACGCATTTCGGGATTCATTTTTATTTAGATAGATGAATATGAGTTTCAATGAATACAACCTTCTCATTTTTTTTCGCCCAACATTTAGAATAATTTTAATTGCCATCTCAACGTTCTATTCCTCTAAAACAATATATCTATTCTAGTACCTTCTTTATCTTGAAATAAGTTTTTGGAGAGAGATTTTTATGCTATAATAGTGTTAACATCAGGAAATTATATTTTTTGCAATGCTTAAGGTGAAATTAAAATAAATGTTATTTTACATTACTATCTGTGGATAGAATGCTAGAACATTAATTTTCATACCAACACAAAAATGACATGAATAACACGTTTACTTTTTCAGGTTAATTATTTATTAATAAACTAACCGTATATTTTTTGCAGCCAACAAAAATCTTTGATATTTTCAAACTGTTTAAAACGATAAACATATTCAAATTACGTAATTTTAAATCATATTTTTTCATTTTCCAAGCCGAAGAATTGATGTTAATTTTCCCTTTGATATTCTGTATATAATTTAGCTAATGGTACATAAAAAAGTTTATTAAAATATTTAAAGCTATCATACTTCAAATATTTATACTAAGTAATTTAAAACTGTTATAAAAAGTCTAAAATTGTTTCGCAGATATTTGTAAAAACAATGAAATAAACAAAAAAGATAGCTCTCTAGATTAATCAACAGTCACAAATCAATCATATTATTTATTTATTTAATTCGTAGTAGGATCTCGTCTTTTTATAATTTCAGGGTAGAACTCTCTAAAAAGCGGAGATTAAATATCAATAAGTTTATACATCAACAAATTCCCAGAGGATATTTTTCTAATTTTTACTTATTGTGGATCTAATCAATAATTTTCAAAATACATAAAGAACAAAGTAATGAAAATTTAATGATCAGACGCGGCAATTTAACATGCTTAAAAATGATATTATTCAAATTTTAAATAGCAAAAGTACTTTAAATTTTAAAATAAAAATTGACGATATATTACTAGTATTCAAACTATCATCATTCAGTAATTATTTTTTAAAAATATTCTTAATTTATTCATTATTTCTACAAGGATATTTATGATGTAAACAATTATTTTCAATAAGTGAAAGATTGGCTATATATATATATATATATATATATATA
>JAOUZG010010951.1:3286156-3296721 GCA_026289955.1 Argiope argentata
CAACCAAATTCTTTTTAAGGGATTCAAATACAATAAATATTTTTTTTTCTATTTTCATAGGATCTATATTTACAGAATTTCGATATATTTAAAAGTTATCATCTTTTAATAAATTAATATATTATACAAGATTAAAGTAAAATAATAAATAGGTTATTATTCACCTCATTAAAAAAAGGTTTAGTTCTTCTATAAAGTTATAGTACTTTTAGTTTAGTGTTGAAACTACTTCGAGTAGTCACTGCTTCGAAAGAGTAACTGCTTTCAAGAATGCTGTCTTGAACTCTTGGTAACAGCTTGAGATAATTAGCCAATTGGAGCTGAGGGGAGTAAGACAACTGAGTTTCCCTCGGCCATAAATTTATGAAATTCGACCTATTTTGACCCTCTGTTTAACAGATGTGGGGTCAAGTTACAGGAACCTATTAAATATTTTCAGCGTACAAATAAGAAATTGCTGTATTTGCCTTATAGCAGTATACACAAAAAGAAATGGTGTACTATCAATGCCTCAGCGCAAATTTCTTAAGAATTTAATCTAGAAAGGCGTACATTTTACTGAGGAGGAAGAAAACTCAGTAAATTATAATTTTTATGTTTATATTTTTCTAATGTTGAATATAAACATTAAAGAATATATACATGTTTGAATTATAGAAATATATATATTTTTCTAATGTTCAGGTACCAAAGAAGAAGAAGAAAAAAATGTCACGAAATGATTAAAAGTATAATTTGTAGTTCTTCAAAAAGATATTTTACCTTCTTTTTTACAGATGCCATGGAAATTAATTAAATATTCAATTCATTAAAGTGCATCGAAATTTTTTCTACAATAATTTCGTAGTAAATTATTCAATAAGAAATATTTTTATATCATCTTAAAATTCAAACTTCTTCCTTTTGCAGTTTCCGATGCAGTTTCCTTTCCTTGTAATTTTTCTCAGATTTTCGCCATTTTTTTTCTTCCAAATTTAAGAAACAATTAAGTAAATGTGGAATGATTGTGTAATAAGGAATGTTATCAAAAAATCTTAAAAAAATAATCTGTTTCCATTGACATTCTGATTTTATTGAAAAAGTTGAGACTCTAAAAGTAAATAAAGCAAAATGTATTGTGTAAAATTTTATGTAGAATAACTTTTTTCAATCTTTTAACTATCGCTAACGAAGTATTTTGATTGCGAATAACGCAAAATGTATAAACTAGCACTTTAATAAACGGGTGCAGACAGAAAACGGGAATAAACAGAAACCTACAGAACCTTATTAACTCTTCTCAACATAAGGTCTCAACATAAGGACAAATACAGTGGGTAAAAAAAGTCTCCGTATGCAGATACGAATGCAAATCAAAGTTTAATTTGTCACACAAAATTCATAATAATAAAAATGAAAACTTAAAAATTAATTAAAACTAATATTATTTAATATTTATTCACATTAAAAGATGATAATACTGACAAAATTTAAAAAAAAATCTTAATAACTCAAACAATGCCGTAAACATGGCACAAAAAAGTCTCCGTACGGTGCCTTAGCACACGATAAAAGTTTACAAAAATGCAAAACACATTTAACAAAATGAATTTAATGATCAGTGGGCCCTCCTTTGACCTTTATCACCTCTCTTAGACGCTGTGGCATTATACCTACAAGTTTTTTTGTTGTTTCTGGAGAAATATTACACCAAATGCTACTAATGGCCCTTTTGAGTCCAACATTGTTTTTTATGTCATATGTTTTAAGTTGGCCAATTTCTTCCCACAAATGTTCGATGGGGTTTAAATCGGCTGACTGGGGAGGGCTATGTAGTTGTGGTTTAAGATGGCAAAGGCACCGCTCTTGGCAAATCTTAGAGGCGTGTTTAGGATCGTTGACCAGTTGAAAAGTAAATCCAGCTCCAAGAGATAGTTTCTCTGCGCTGGATAACATATTTTGTTTAAGAATACCCAGATATCCATATCGATCAATATTTCCCTCGATGAATTGCAAATTTCCAACTACAGAAGCACTCATACACCCCCGCACCATAACACCGCCACCACCGTGTTTCACAGTTCCGCATAAATTCTTAGTTAGCATTTGTTCGTTTGGTTTTCTCCACACCATAACTCGGCCATCTGACCCATGAATATTAAATTTTGGTTCATCGCTAAAAAGAATGGATTCCCAAAAAGATAATGGCTTGCTTACATGCTTCTTTGCTAACTCGAGGCACTTTTTCCTGTTGCACAAACTTATATAGGGTTTCTTTCGGGCAGCACGTCCATGATAACCACTTTTTTAATGACATTTCTCATGGTTTAAGTTGAGACTTTAATGTTGTAACTATGTGTTAAATCAGCTGCCAACTGCGGTGCACTAATTCGTGGTTTTTCTTGAACTTGGCGCATGTTTCTTTTACGCACGCAATTTAATTTGGATGGCCTCGCGGATCGATGTCTATCCTCAAGTGAATACGATATTTTTCAATGATATATTGCACAGTAGACTTCGATTTTTTAGTCATTTCGCTACTCCTTTTAATGGATAATCCATTTTTTCGCAATTTAATCACTAATTCCCGAAGAGCTTTGTGAACTTCCATTTTGAGACGATCAAGAACAAACTTGAACTCAACAACTGTCGATATGTTGTTTTCTTATCAGTGATTAACTTTCTAAATTCAAAGATTTAGTGCTGGCCTGTTTTAAACACGTCAGAAAGAATTTGCATAACGCGTGTGGAAACTTTTTTTGCACTGCAATTTTCAATTTACCTTAGATATTGCAAATAATATGCTTTTCCCGTTTTGTAAAAATGAAAATTTATAAAAAATCTCTTTCTATGGACTTACACTAAACTCATATAGACAGTATTTAAAGAAAAAAAGGCAATACTTTACAAATTATGCTCATTTATTCTTAAATTTAGTGACCATACGGAAACATTTTTTACCCACTGTAGCTCTCTCCCTTCTATCCTTGAAAGGAGTGATGGAAACGAACATCCCCTTCAGTGAGACAAGTGTAACTATTTTCCGAATTGCTGTTGCAATGCCCACTCCCCCATTTTTATGATCGTTACAAAAGAAGGGAATTGTTGAGTCTATCTGCTAACTAAACACGAACAAGACCACGCTGAATTGCAAGCACACAAATCTAGGAACATGAAATAAATCTTTAAAAAAAATCTGAAATTTAAACGAATATTGATTTTATTTAGAATATGTTCACGTGGAATGTCCCTATAAAAAGAAATGTCTTTGCACTAAAAAAAGGAGGGGGGGATCTTGGATGGTTCTGTGTCACTCAGTCTCATTAGAGGGTGTCATTTGCGCTCAAGCCTTAAAAAGGGTACCACATTATAACTTTTATCCTTATATGTAAAATTTGGAGATTTTACAATGTGCGCCGTATGGTAATCCATCACTGTCAAAGTGAGAATGATACTCCATATCTCTGATAACGTTAAAAGGCTGCCGTGGGAAAAATGCTAATGACCGTTACCACGTTTCAAACGATTGATAAACGTAATAAATAGAATGAGCAAAATTTGGTTTAAAAATTTATTATGAAGGAACATGTTCATAATATTCCAACACTGAAGACATTTATAAAAATTATAATTTTGGCGCACAAAATACAAATTTAATATAGTAAAGTGAATTATAATTTTGAGTTTCAGGAGGATTTAATCTTCATGTGTCTTAAAATGTAATTTTGTTTAACAAAATGAAAAAAAATACATTAAAAATTTTTAAATTCAAATTTAAATGAATATTAATAATGTTTAGTTCTTTCAATATGTATGTATCCTTGTGTATATATTCTACTTGTAATATATATTCTACAAACGAATACTTGAAATGAGCTAGAGTATTTTTTTTTTTACGTTAAAGCTGTTCAAAAAAGTTATCTTTTTTTCAAAACAATAAGCGCTTCGGCTAAAATAAATTATAAGAATAATATTTAACATTTCAAAAAGCAGCTGCTGGTTAATTCTCAGGGGGGAAAAACATATTTTCAAATCGAAAGTGTTGATAATTAAAGTTTTGTTCGCAGGTAATAAAGTAGTAAATTTCTTTCTAATTCTCTTAAAAGCGCTACCAGTTATTTAATACCAATTTTCAATTTATCCTAGATCAAAGCATGAAAGAAATCTAGAAATTAAATATGTTACTTTATATTTCATAGGTTTTCTTTTCTTCTTTTTTGTCCATGGATTCCTTGCCAAAAGTATATATTTATGCACATTGAACCTTTATTGTAACCGAAATTGAAATTATAATAGTAAATGTTTAAATATTAAGGCATAAGACTAATTTTATAGCTATGTCAGTAAGGTTTCTGAAGTCACCTTTTTTTTCTTAAAAGCATTACATCATTGCACTTAGGAATAAGTTTTTTTTTCTTTTTTAATTGATGCATCCAGACATACTTCCAATTACAAAATTTCATAAAATAAGGTAGGCAATTAAACAAAAATTGCAAAAAAAATTATATGTTCATTATAATTTCAAGTTTAAATTAGCATAATTTTTCTTTTATTTTTATTTATGTGTACAAAATTTCTCACTTCTATACAGAAAATTTGCAGATATGCCTAGTTTTAAATTTAGACTCACTGGTCATATTATATATATATATATATATATATATATATATATATATATAAAGAGAGAGAGAAGGGAGAGATAGGATGATAAGGATTTATTTTGTATGCAATCGTAATGCTTCCCTCCTGTTAGAATACAACAACGTTTTTAGATTCCAACATTTTAATAGGCTTGGTGGTTGAAATTAATAGGATCCTTACTTCAACCGGACAGAACTAATGAGAATAAAGTGTCATATATATGATGAAAAAAAATGACATTTTTCCCTATTTTTTAGGTTATTGTTTTACTAGATTAGAAACATTCAATCTAGAGTTCAACAGTCCAAAATTGACCATGCAATGAATATTTCAACTTTAATAAATGGTATTAATACAGAATACACGATCAGCGTCTAAAATCAAACAAATAGGCCGTTTCTTAATCTAAATCAAGTCCTCCTTTTGCGACAAATGTTGTTTGGAAAGACAAATGTTGCTTTGATTTATATAAAAGCCTTATTTTCACATTAGACAAAATTTTAACGTTTAGGAAAGTGAAAACAATTCTTCTTGCAAGAAATTTATCATCACTTGCAGTTTTCTGTTCATATTTTGCATATTTCTGTTTTTAAAAGCTCTTTAGTTGGTCCCATTTTCAAAATATATATATATATATATATACGGTATGGTACCGATAATATTCAAGTAATTTTTAATGATATTATATCTGAACTAAGAAAGGAATTAACTTTATCAGTGGATATTTGATAAATCTTTGTTGATTAATTCAAAAAGAGTCCTTGTATCACATGAACCCTATCACATATGCCCAAGTGTTATTAATAAGTGTTCTAATGCAATCTGTATAGATGCCGAATGAGTTAATTTGGAACACATTTTTATGCCCTATAATTAATACAATTCCAGGTTTTTTTAAAAATAATTTATGGAAAGGTTATAAATATGCTATAGGCTTTAGCGAAGTAGAAATAGAATTTAAACTACTTGAAATTAGTAATGTCAGGTTATAATTATTGGGGGAAGGGAGGAGGTTGCAACAAAGAACCTTAAATTAGAATTAAAATTATTTCCTGAATTTGATTTTTAGATCAAAAGGTCTTTAGCTACTCTCAGAAAGCAGTTATAATCATTATCATTAACTGGAGTTGGCAAAAACTAAAGCAAAAAGATCATAACTAATATAAAAAGAGACTAAACAATGTGTTCTTTTATATCTTGAGGAAAAAAAGAAATGCTATAGTTCATAAAATATCAAACTTAATTTAGATTTTATATGTTTAACTCGAGATCAAAACTCGAAAATCAAAACGTATTTTGTATTATTGAGCTTAAAGAGATTAGTGATGTATTTTGTGGAACCATTTTCTTTCATTGAATCAACGAAACAATTTTAATAAACTATGTTTCATTCTACTTTAAAGTGTATTTTTAGAAAGGTGAAATTCTATTTAGATGATTCAAATGTGACAAATTTTTCTTATTTATGCTATTTTGGTAATATTCTTTTTAAAGTAAGCAATACCAAACACATTTTCTTCTTAACGTAATAATTATAATGGCGATGGAAACAAAATCTATAGAAAGATCATTGTGCAGAAACACAAATCATTCTATGTTCTGACCAAATGTATTATATATTTTTTTAAATTTATACAGTTGTATCACTAAAACCTAAATATGAAGCCACAACTCATGTTTTGTCATGGCCTCAAAATTCAATTATCTGAGTATTAGATATCCTATTCTATCTAAGATATAGTTTTCAAATTTCGCGTGTGAAAATGTTCTCTTTAGACATCTATTTTCTTTATCTATTTTTGTAAAATATGCATTTTCTATCAGACATTACAAAATATTTCTCTGTATAAAAGCAGTATTGATTATGAAAATAATATTCACATGATTTGAAATATTTTTCAAAAGGGAATTTGATATAAATGTGTGTTGAAATAAACAAAGGTTTTTTATTTATTTTTCCTAATTAATGTACTGTAGAAAAAATGCAGAAAAACACTTGAAATCTATTATTTATCTGCTGAAAAGGTATATATATAACTGGCAAATAATTGGCAGAATCTCATAATCAAATTAATCCACTTATGCTCATTTTTTTCCAATACGAATATGATTTAAATAAATGTTAATGCAATTTTATTTCTAATAAAATGACATAAAACTTGAGTACTAGCGAGATTAAAAAACATAAAATGACATGAAAGCTATGGAGATTAAAAGTTTTTCACACTTTTATATCTACAACAATTATTAATAAAATTAGTTTATACACCTATAGTTTTTAACGCCCAGTTTTCAAACATTTTTTCAATTTCCTTCCAGCTATAATGCAAATATTTGACATATTAACAATAATTATATAGGTTTGCTATTATAAAATTTGATATATCTATAGTTTTTAGAAATTTTTTTTAAAAGATTATCTAATTATTTTTGACTATATTACAATCCGTGTGGGTATTAAAGGATTTTTCTATATTAATATAAATTATAGCTTTGCATAATATAATATTCAAACAAATTAAGTAGTTCTAAGTAAAGGCTAAAAATGCAATATATATATATTTTTTTTCATTTTTAAAAATTCCAAATATTGATGGTAATCTGGACATTTGCTTGCCTTTCATTTATATGAGGGAAAATAAACTTTGTTTCATTTTCCGTTGAAACAATTTTATTCAAATTGCATAAATTGTTATGTAATTATTAAGTTTATTTGATGGTCTCTATGTAAGGGATCTTTTCCCCAACTGAAATATTTGACTATTTTAAGAAGGACTTTTTAAAGCATAACTAATGTTTAAATTTATAATTTGAAAGGAAATAAATACTGTAATTTTATTCTGAATAGTTTAGTATCTTTGAAGTATAATATCTGTCAAATATGACAGCAAATAAGTGTTAGTAATAAGTATTAAGAAAATGCGTTTGCTTTGAGTTTCATCATCATCTTTTATCATAATCTTTAAGATAATTAGATAAAATTATGCAAATAGTTTATTATGAAAATGTCATTATTCGAATATGTAACACAAATCAAATAAATTATTTGAATTCAACAGCTGTTAAAATACACAAAATATTCTCTATCACACTGCAAATTCAATACAATTTTAATCAATGATGGTAAGTTAAAAGATTAATATATACAAAAAAAAAATAAGAAAAAAATAAAATAATGAATAACTAATGCATGAAAAAATATTCATATTACCTATAGGTATTTTATTTCTTCGAAATTGCACTTGCTTAGTTTTTTCAATTCTATTTTATTACTAAAAATTATTTTTCATTTATTATTATTATTTATAAATTATTTATTTTTTCACATAAAATTCCATTATTTATTGTATTAAAAAATTACAACAATTTTGTCATATTAGCAAAAGTAACAAGGCTGCTCTTTAAGTCTGTGACAAAAGAATATTTTCCTACTGTTCGGTTTATTCTGTAATCTAGATTTATATATTTTTTCGCTCTCCGTTTTCACTCTAAATTTAATCTAACCCCAACCTAAAATAATTTTTAAAAATATATCTAGCATTCTTAAAGAAAAGTTATCAGTTTTACCGTGAGAAAAAAAAAAGCGAATCTTCTGAAGAAAAGAACACTTGATTATCTCACTTAATCTATACAGAATGGCTATACAGAATGCACAATGCGAGAAATGTGCATTCTGTATAGCCCCTCTAGATGCACGCCAAGTTTTCCTGCTAAAGGTGATTAAATTCCAGTAAACCTACCATGTGAGCGCAAATGACACCCACTAATGAGTTAGCGCTAATGAGAGTGAGCGCAAGTGACACAATCCCTCTTGGATACCCTTGAAGTTGTAAGGGACCTCAGGTAGTAGCCTCTATCCTATCTATTCGATAATCTGGACATACATTCACCAAACTAAAAAAGATTTCAATAAAAGGATTGTAGCCGAACAATTAGCATGAAAATATCTCCCGTGCTTGAGTACAAAAACTATATAAAATCCGAAAAATATTAGAGAATGTGATTGCTTTTTAAAAAAAAAAAGATGGACGGTGAAAGCTTTATAGCTTTAATATCTTTTAAATATTCTTTCGTTTATAACAAATGTAAATTACGCTCGTAAAAAATGAGCTATTTAATATGAAATTATATATTTGTGCATATTTAGATTTAAAAAATGATAACATTTTATTCAAAAGCAGTAAAATGTTGAATTCGCGCTGCCTTATTTTTATATTTAAGTACAAGTTATTGTTAAATATTTTCGCCGTCAGAGTTGTTTTAAACCAATATTTTCAAAACAATAATAATAACAATAATTTTGTATTTGTGGGCATGGATTTTTCTTACAAAGGGTTGTATGTTTACGACATATCACTTAAAAATAATCTCAAAGTAATCAACTAGTTATATTAGTAACATGAAAAAATAATTAAACTTTACAATGAAAAGTAAAAAGAAAATAATAACAGAGTTAAAAATAAATTACGTATAAAAGTACGGTACCTTCCAGGACTAGAAAAATCGTAAGTCATGAGGCTAAAAGCAGTCACGTGTTTTGACAGTTTATCAAAGTCTTGACGGTGAAACATGGTACCCTCTTCCCTAAATCGAAGAAAAAAAACTCCTTAAAAACAATACTAAATCTGAAGTAATTCACAGTAATTATAAATCTGAAATAATTCACAAATAATACTATTACACACATATATACGTGTGCGTGCGTACATTTGTGTGTGTGTCTAACATTATTATTTGTTGAAAATAGGAGGTTTCGAAGACACAGATGACACTTGGAATTTTTAAATTCATTTTATTCCACCACGGGAAGCACGCATTATTCACAAGCAGAAGCGACGAGTACAACACAGAACGACACAAAACGGAATGAGGAAAAGCTGATGAAACTGTTATCCCTGTGAATATATACTGTTAGAATTTGATAGGGATTTTTGACACATGTAAATATCGTGTAAGGTAATCATAGGGATCTTTTTAAGAAATGTGTTTGTCTAGACAGTTTTTATCCCTTCATTCGGAGTTTGGGAATTTGTCGGTTTTTATCCGATTCAGCAAATTTACAAAACTTCTGTTCAATTAATTAACTAGAACAAGTGGAATGGATCAGGAAATAAGAGAATAATTTTAGAATGAATTTACAATGGGCTAAATTAAGATAAAGCTTTGGAAATTACTTAAGGTTTAATTTAAAATATCATTATATGTAACGAATTGATTGGAACAATTTTCTGTAAATGGTCAAAAACTATTTAGTAGCATACGAAAAAAAATCACTACAGAATAAGGCAAAAATTAAATGAAAATGTTAAAATTGTACTTATTTACAAAATAAAATGTTGAAATTATAAATTGTCACCTAAAAGTAAAATTGAGAATATCTTTACAAGAGATAATGGAATAGAACAAATCATTGTAATAACACATCAGAGACATTTTGAATGGCCTATTAAATACTAAAAAAAAGATAAGATTGAAGTGACATAAGTACATCAAATAACTTAAAATATTTTGAATTACTTAGTGAGATCTAAAAGTGACCAAAAAGAAGAAAACATACATGGAACAAAATTTGTAATTGTTGAAATGTAAAGAGTAGATAGAAATGCAACTTATTTACAGTTATGGTATCGGAACGCGTTCAGAGCTCTTTTTTTGAAAAAGACATGCTTAAATCATATTTCTGCATTTGAGACTATTCAAATTTAGTAATAGAAATGTTATCTTATTTCCTGATCCATTCCACTTGTTCTAGTTAATTAATTCTCCCTCCGTGTTGAGCACGTCGCTTTTGCTTGTACATAATGTGCGCTTCCCGTGTGGTGGAGTAAAACGAACAAATGAACTTAAAAATTCAACCTTTCTTCTCCATAATTTCGGCAACGACTCTGCTTTCTGCTCTCAACCAATAATTTAAAGGATGGATGGATGGATGGATGGATGGATGG
>JAOUZG010010951.1:3297121-3313149 GCA_026289955.1 Argiope argentata
TATATATAACTGTTTGTTGAATTTTTTTTAAACCTTATACAATATTACACTCACTAATGGAATCAAATTACATAGAGAACAGAAGTTCCTTTCACTTAAAAAGATTAACTGCGTTGTTAAACAAATGCTAGTTTCCTAAAGGAAGTGAAATAAATATCAAATTATTTTAAGCATTCCCTTCATAACGTCTAACCATACTATTACACAAAAACTATACTTATTATATTAAACTTATTATCTTATACTTATTATCTTAAACTTCAAAAAGTTAATTTTTCGGTGACATAAAGATCATTTCCGAACAATCATTTCTTTAATTTCACTCAGTTTTTTCAAATTAAATTTAAAAGCAATTCAAACTAATTCGTATTTTTAATAGTAACCATATTTTCATTGCTTAATCATAGGTGCCACTTGCGCACATTTAACTTTTTTTCTTCGGCCATTTTTCCTTTTTTTTTTTCTTTTGCTATATTTTTTAAATACGCAAATGAAGATACTTTAAATAATCTGTTAAAGGTACAGCAATTTTTTTTTCAATACGGTTTAATTTTTCTCATGTCTTACCACTTCCAAATTTTAAATGTTTCATTTGACTCATTACGTGCCTTTTTCGAGTTTAGTTTGGGCTCAAAATTTTACTTTATTTCATGTTTTTATATTAGCCAAATTCACAGTTTTTCTTTTTAAAAAATGTCTTTTTCACAAAAATTGTATTCTAGCTTTCACAAACTAAAGATTTTTTTAACCTAATTTTTAAATTCGTCATATCTAAAACTCAAGCGTTTTAATTATTAATTTTGTTTACCAGCACTGTCATAGCATCAAGGCTCAAAATTCAAACATTGGATTGTGAGAAGTTGATTAAACATTAAAGGTTACGTCCCCTAAAATAATACGTGTTCCATTAATACTCTATGCGTACTGTATACTTATTCAAAAGATATTTCTAGGTATGGGGTGGGGAATAAGGCACTTTTTTAAAAATATGATTGTTTTCATGCGCGTTGGCATTCCATTGAGCGTATGCTGCGTCTTACTCCATTGGTATATCTGAATTTTTTCATTGCTGGAATTTGTTTTCAAAGTAGTTACTATTAAATAATATAGTGTGAATCACATCGAGTATCAAATCATTGAAATATTAAACACCTAAACAATAACAAACTCCCCCCTTAAAATTTTTATTTTCTTAAGTTAAAATTTCATCTCTTCTCCATACTGCTCTCTTAGGGCCAAATACATGCTATCAAGTTCTAGAGTGAGAAATCAAAGTAAACTTTACATATATGTATACAGATATTTATTATTAACTTACAGATATTTATTTGCAAGCACTATATTCAAGGTACTATATTCTCTAAGAGTATTATAAAAAAAGATTTTTCAAAATAAGTCCCCTTTTAGTGTAAATCTACACTGATTTTTATTTAATACATAACATTTTCTTCCTTTTTTTTAAATATAATACCGGAGAAAAGATTTATTGTTTTGCACGTACAATAAATTACACACATTTTTGTGGTACATTATTTTAAAGCAAATTCACGAAATAATGTAATTGTTAGTAATCTGCATAGGAACTGTAAATGATTATAGTTGTAAGTGCATAAAATGAGATATGGATTGTGTTAACTAAAATAAATTTCAGGCGCTCAATCAAGTCAAATCTGCCTCTCATGCAGGAGAAGCAATACACAAGGTGACAAAGTGGCAGTCAGCGCAATGTTAGAGCTCTAGCATATTCAAGTTCATAAAGTAAAATGGATGGGTCTATCTGATCATGGGTCATACACTGATCTTTGCAAAATTTATAATCTGACAGGACAAAATTATGTTTTAAAGTAAATTATCATTAACTTTAGGCATTTTTTACAGGAATGTTTTGCCTTTGAAGAATTGTTATCAGAGCTGTTCATACTTACTTATTTTCATGAGCAATCAGCAAATTTAGCTTTAATTAGAATTTTATCAAAAAGATGTCAAACGCATAAACATTTATGCGAATGGCATCTCTAGCCAACCCGAACTGACGTCAGTTGTTTCATTTTTCACTTTAACAAATGTACTAAGAATCTTCTTGAAGTAACGTTATAAAACGCTCGTGTTATGATTAAATATTTTGTATGTAACATTCTCGTTTATTCAGTAATTGTTAAATTTACTCAACCCAAACAGACATCACGTAGATGTCAAATCAGCATAATTATTTCAAATAGTGCAGAGCATAGAGTTGTGCTACAAACATAACGTCCTAATTAGCAATCAGGAATTAAATGGTAAATTGGTGACAACACTAGAAAACCGCATGTCTAATGAATGAATATTATGCATTACCGGCAATTTGAAGATTCACACATTAATCGTAATAAGCTGTCGGATAATCTAACAAAAACTCTTCAGGAACGTTTTAAGGCAGCACTGAAATAATTCTATCTACACTTTTAAGAACAATCTTACTTATAAATAAAGCATCATTTATCTATATCATTGAAGAAAATTGTTTATATTTGAATCCATATAGTTTATAATTCTTACTCTAAGTGCATTACAGCCTTAGTGTTAAGCAAAGATTCTCGGTAGCTACCAGCTGCTCCAGCACTTTGAATCAGTTCAAGCAGGCACATTTGCTTTATTTCAAACAAGCACAAAACAGGAACACAAAAGACACCACAACACAACAAACGTTACAGTCACACCCCCCCCCCTTCAAATCATCGCGATACACCAACACCGACGACCTCCTCGCATCAAGACAGTACTCAGTTAACTTCAGTTAATTTTCAGAGTTTTGGTTGAATGATTGCGCAATATTCTCCCTCCTTTGAGGGTCGGTGAGACGCTTAAATCCATAACTTAGACAATTTAAGATATCTAACTTTTCAAGTGTTTTAATACATCTTCCAGATCTTGTGTATTTCTTTACAATTGCATCAGCAGATAAGGTGACGGTTTTCAAATTTGAATTTGACACACAAGAATCCCACTCCTCACAAAGTTTCATATTTATTTGAGGATCACTCACGTGAATTTCCAGGGACAATAGGCGCTGGATCGGAAGCCCCATGCACCCCTTTTGGGTCTTTACACTAATTCTGACCTTACCACCTTTTCCTAAAATCAGCTTAGTGATTTCGGCTAAAGGCCACAATAAATACTTCTTTGTATCGTCACCAAACAGAACGATTTCGTCGAGTCAAGGCTCTAGGACAAAAATTTTGTATTTGTTCTGTTGAATTAATTCGCTAAGATATTCATGCCTAAAGCGTTGCTTCAAATCCTTCAAAAGTTTTGAACAAATCTTAATTCTACTTTGAAAAAGATTTTGATCAATAGCCTCAAATTCCGTAACATTCGAACAACGATTTTCGATTAGAAACATGGAAGGTGTGACAGGTACTAATTCTCGTGACTCTTCTGAAATATAAGTTAAAGGTCTAGAGTTAACAACAGATTCACATCCACAAATAACAGTTTCAAGTTCTTCGAAAGACAATACAGAATTTCCCAAAGCACGTCGCAATAACTCCTTAATAATAAGAACAAGCCTCACCCACCAGCCACCCCACCAACCGGCAGTTCGGAGGGGGGGGGGCGAATTTCCAAGATATTTTTTCCAACTTATATAATTCTCTTTGAATTTATTCCAATCCAACTTAGAAAGCTCATTTTAAGATCTCTTAAAATTTGTCCTATTGTCGGAATAGATAGTTTTAGGTCGGAATGAAAAGTCTCGTTGCAAGATTAAAAGAGTCAGAAGAAAGTGATCTCACTAATTTGAGATGAATTGTCCGGTAAACGGCACAAGCAAAAAGAACAATCCAAATTTTCTCTCCGTTTTTCAAAAACAAAGGTCCTACCAAATCAATACCTACAATTTCAAAAACAGCACAATCACTCTGGTGATCTGGTGGTAGAGGAGTCAGTTCATTTGACGTAGGTTTGGAACTAAAGGGTTTACATTTCACACATTCATACAAAACACTTCGTATAAGTGAGCTCTTAAAATAAAAAATTTCTCACGTAAAATAGATTGGTTTAGTTGTATACCAGAAAGAAAGTTTTTAACCTGAACAGATTTTATAAACAATCTAGTAAAAAGACACTTACCAGGTAACAAAATAAAAGCCAAAAATGACTCATCATTTTTCCGGTAGGTGATTTTCGTTTTAAGTCTTTGTATACCAATATCATCTTTGAATTCAGATAAAAATTTTAAGTCACTAACAGTATTACAAAAACTCACATTGTAGAAGTTTTATAAAAAAAATTCATATTTAATTACTTCTTCAAAAAAAAGTCATAGAATCATTAATAGGACTCTAATTCTTCTGGCAGTTACTTACAAAGCGCAAAATACATTGAAGTGACAAAAGTCATGCATGGGATGACTGTTAATATCGTGTCGGTCTTCCTTTTGCCCGACGAAGTGCAACAACTCGACGTGTCATGGAGTCCACAAGTCGTTGGAAGTCCTCTGCAGGAATATTGAGCCATGCTGTTTGTATAGACGTCCATAATTGTGAAAGTGTGGATGGTGCAGGAGCTTGGGCACGAACGGACCTTTCGATGATGTCCCATAAATGCTCGATGGGATTCATATCGGGCGATCTAGGTGGAAAAATCATGCGCTGGAATTGTCCGGAATGATCTTCAAACCAATCGCGAACAGTTCTGGCCCGGTGACACGACGTATTGTCATCCATAAAAATCGCATCGTTGTGTGGGTACGTGAAGTCCATGAATGGCTGCAAGTGATCTGCAAGCAGCTGAACATAACCATTTCCAGTCAATGATCGGTTCAGTTGCACCAGAGGACCGAGTCCATGCCATGTAAAAACAGCCCACACCATTATGCAGCCACCACCAGCTTGAGCAGTGCCTTGCTGATAGTTTGGGCCCATGGCTTCGTGGGGTCTGCGCCACACTCGAACTCTACCATCCGCTCGTAACAACTGAAATCGTGACTCATCTGACCACGCTACGGTATTTCCACTGGTCTAGGGACCAGTCGATATGCTCACGAGCCCAGGAGAGTCGCTGTAAGCGATGTCGTGCTGTCAGTAAAGGCACTCGAGTCGGTCTTTTGCTGTCATAGCCCTAGGAAGACAAATTTCGCCGCACAGTCCTATCGGACACGTCCCTCGTACGTCCCACATTAACTATTGGTTCTATTGATTCTGCAGTTATTTGACGAAGTGTTGCGTGTCTATTAACATTGACCATTCTACACAGACGTCAGCGATCTCGGTCGTTAAGTGCAGGTGGTCGTCCACTGCGCTGTCCATGATGGGATGTGATGCCTGAAATTTCAGACTCTCGGCACACTCTTGATACTGTGGATCTCGGAACGTTGAATTCACTAACGATATCCGCAATGGAATGACCCACGTGTCAAGCTGCAACTAACATTCCACGTTCAAAGTCTGTTAATTCTCGTCATGCCACCATAAATCACGAAAAACCTGTTCACAGGAATAACTTGAACACAAATGAAAGCTCTGGAAAACGAACTGCGCATTTATACTTTTTCGCTGAGATACTACTGCTATCTGTATATTTGCATATTGTCACTTCAGTGGACTTCCCATGACTTTTGTCACTTCAGTGTATAGGCAAACACATTAATCATTCGGTTATAATTAAACTGCTTTAGAAAATACCAATGAAATCAATCATTATTTCCATCCAAAATAACTAATTCAGATATTTTACTTTCAGTATGAGCATCCAGGGGTTTACAACAAATTTCACCTTTTAACCAGTTTTCAGGTACATCTTTTAACCTTGTGGGACCTTACCACCATCTGGAATTCAACAACAGGCGGGCAAAATACCCTCTAGACAGCACATCAGCTGGGTTTAAAACATCAGGAACGTATCGCTATAGCTGAAAATACGTTAACTACCTGATCTCTTGAACACGATTAGTTTCAAGAACCGACCAGTCACCATGTTCTTTGATTCACCATAGTACAACGTTTGAATCCGATCAAAATGTCACCTTTATATTCAGCAAATTAAGTGCACAATGAATCGAATTGGCTAGTGTTGTCCCTAAGCAATAGGCCATAAACTCTAAAGGTGGAATGGTCAAAAGTTTTAGAAATGTTACTCTAATCTTTACAAGAATAAATGAGACACTTGCTCCTGCTTCAAGCACAGTTCTGACAAAAACACATGCAGAATAAGCAACCCAGCTTCCATCAACAAAAACATGTAATTCAGAACCCTCATTAAAAGGCATGAATCGGAGCAGACACACTTTCAATAAAATCAATTCATTCGCCCATTCAAAAAATTTCTTAGATGCATCAGGCGACAATCATCCAGTTGCAGCATTCGTCAGTACCATAGATAAGAGATCTCGTACATCGATTTGTAACAACAAGTCCCCTCTCCAAAATCATTCCTGCAATTGCTGCATAGCTTTGGGATAATTCGAAGCTGTTGCCGGAAAGCTCTGCACCAATCGTTCTGCTTTCGAACCCTCTTCAACAACTTGAATAAGATATTGCTTCTTGTCTTCGTTGGGAATACCCGGATCTGCATGTTCTTTTTGAAATTGCCTCCAAACGGCCAAATAATCCCGAGCATATCCATTGAACTTCTTTGGCTGGAGTTATGGTAACTTGAAATTTCTTTTCGGTGGCGGGAAGACCGGAATTATTTTTTCGATAAATTTCAAATTCAGATGTGATATTACTTCGAAAAAACAATCACGGTATTTCTCAGCTTCAACAAAATCTGTTTCAAAAAATAATTCATTCCCTTCATCCTGAAGTAAACTCGTAGTTAATAACTGCTGACAATCTTCTAAAATTGTCCTATGGTTGCACTTGCGATGAGGAGAATTCTTTTACCTCAGCAGTTTCGCTTTCAAGCTTGGCTTCAATATTCTTTATATAAAGCGTAAAAGTGGTTCTTAAAACCTTCCGCTGTGTCTTCAGTGCCTGCATATCTCATTTCAGAAGTTTCGTTTTAAAGCGCCGGTTCTGTCACGGAGGCCGCTATGTTATGTAAAGATTCTCAGCAGCTACCAGCTGCTCCAGCACTTTCAATCAGTTCAAACTGGCACATTTTGTCAAACTTGCTTTATTTGACACAGGCACAAAACAGGAACACAAAAGATATAACACAGCAAACTCCACAATTATTCTCAAGTCATCACGATACACCAACACTGCCGAACTCCTCGCATCAATACAATACTCAATTCACTATAGTTCCTTTTCAGAGTTTTGATTGATAGATTGCGCAAAACTTAGTAAAATTATTTTTCAAGTATGAAGACCATATGTTTACACAAAAATAAGAAATTTTTTTTTAATTCAATAAAAAAAGTGCATGGAATATTAAATTTCAGTTTTAAAAAGTAGAAATTGAAATATTTTAGAGCTTAATTACCCAAAATGTGTTGGTGGAGGAATCACTAGAATCAGAATCAAGTTGTGCTTTCGCAATTCTTTTGACATGGTTATAATGAATTGAGTGAGCTCCCTGAAAACAAAACGATATAATTAATTATGCCAAGTGTTTCAAATAAATATCGACAGAATGCGTTACAAAAAAAAAGATGAAACAAATAACACGTAAATGTCTATGAATTTTAAGAAAAAATAGTTCATATGAACATTAAACTTTAACAAAATAATCAAACTGTTTCATACGGAAAAGTTGAGAATTAGTGAGAAATATAACGAAAGAAAAATAGGAATACAATTTGTTGATGTCATACTCAAGTTTAAAAATTTATCTCTACATTTAATATGCAATAAGCTAATCAGTACTCAAAGAGTAATGAAATTTATTTTAAGAGTGATTAATTCTTTTCTCTCTTACAATAATAACTTTTCCTTGTTAGTAACTATTGGCATCAAATGATGTTACAAATAATACTTATGCATTTTGTAATAACAGTAATTTCTTCCTCATTACAGATGGAGTAAAAGAGATCAGTGTATTTTTGATCATTTAATAGTAAGGGGTGTCGCAACATTAAGAAAGATTTAAATTTTTGCCACCATTCGTGCAGTAAAGTGTTGGCAACTCTTTTATATAAATACATTTTACAATTGGTTGTTCAGGAATTTTAAAAATGAAGCGTTACATGATAGAACAAAGTGGTAATGTAAGACTTGAATTAAATATACTCAATTTCAAAAGTTAAGCACGGAGAGGAAAATGCTAATTTCCGGAAGCCAATCAAATTGGAAGATGATGGAATATGCTGCAGAGGTATATGGAAGTATGCAAATATGTTAGGTGGTAACAGCCAATCGCGCTTTCATGTGAAAAGATATGCAAAAAGGGCAGTCTTAAAAGATAGTTTTATGAAGAATTACAGAAGTTTATTGTAAGTGTTCGTAGAAGGTGTTTAAAACTCTCGTACAATGTGTTTTCAAGACATACTTCTTTCTATGACATCCAGAAGACGTATGGAAGATTCTGAGCTCTGGCGTGCTGTGGGGTGCATTGAAGCAGGACAGTCGATCACAGATGTTGCTCATTTCTTCGACGTTCATCAATCTGTAATTTCACGTTTATGGACACACTTCCAAACGACACGGACAGTTGTCTGAAGGCCCACAGCCGGTAGCCCGAAAGTTACAACCTCCACGGAAGATCGATATATTGCTATTGTAGCCAAGTGGCATCACAGAGCGACCTCCATACATGTTGCATATATGGTTACAACATCCATTGGTAAGGGATAACTGCAGCTACAGTACGTCGAAGATTACATATGAGTGGATTGTACGTCCGGGTACCTCGAGCTTGTGTTCCTCTATCCGTCTAATCAAGAAGGGCTCTATTAAAGTGCTGCCGGGAACATGTCAATTGGCCTGTGTCTGACTGGAGCAATGTAATGTCTACTGATGAGTCAAGATTTGCTCTGCTGCCAGGTGACATGCGTATAAGAATAGGGCATGAACCGGGAACACGCAATCAGCCCCAAAACATCAACGAATAACACGTATTCCGAGGCGGAAACAATATGGTGTGGGCATGGATTTCATTAAGATACCGCACCGACCTACACATCTTTAAACGGGGTTCTGTGACGGCTGCCCGGTATCGAGATGAAGTCGTAGAGCCCATTGTGAGATTGTACGCTGCAGCAGTTGGCCCTACCTTTGTTTTAATGGACGATAGTACACGTCCCCATTGAGCACACATATTCAACGACTACCTGGAGAGAGAAGGGATTGTGCGTATGGCGTGGCCAGCATATTCTCCCGATCTTAATCCCATTGAAAATCTTTGAGATGCTCTCGGCCGTGCTATATTTTCACATTTCCAACCTTCAGTCACTCTTATTGTGCAGGAAACTGTTCTACAAGAGGAATGGCGATTGCTTAATTCTGCGGTGGTTGACCACCTAATTGAAAACATGGTCACAAGGTGCAAACTTTGTGTACAGAGAAGAGGGGATCACATACACTATTAATGTCCTTTTTTTCATTTTATGCTGTTTATTTTCACTTTATACATAATTCTGTCTAAGTCTCCAACATGTCATTATCTGATAACTTCCAAAAATTTAATATTGTTTTCCTTTCTGTATATAATTATTGATTTTGTTTTATGCATTAATATATATGCTACTTTCCCACCGAATTTTGCGTCAATCAAAGCAGAATTTGTTGATTTTTTTGCATTTTACATCTTCGTGCTTAACTTTTGAAAGTGAATGTAAAAAACCCATTTTCTTTTCTTTAAATTGTAATATTATTATTCAATTGTAAAATACACTGGAGAGAGTTATATATAGAATAATACATAGGTCAAACGGCCACTAGTGATTTACAGGAATATATACACTCTTTTGTCAACATTTTAAATGACCATTTTGCTTAAATGTGAAAGAATTTCGTTGAAACAACGTTGAATTTCTTTCCTTCAATGCAAGTGGGTTTGTGGGCTTGTTGGCTTAGACCTATGACTTCAAATAACCCCATAAAAAGAAATCTTAACCCAATTGTGGCCACAAGACTTTTATTATTTTTGAAATATTACTCAACAATGAAAACACGATATTCTATCGTGTAACGCTCCATTTTTACTAACCCAAAAGCTATCAGCTATCAAATGGTTTTTTTAATAGGGTTGTCAACATGTTACTGCCTGAATGGGGCAAATTTAAATCCTGCGTTAATTTAGGACACCCTTTACCTAATAATTTTTAGATGCTCATTTCAGATTTCATTGAAAATTCAAAACTGAAGACTTTTTTTAAATAGTACTTTTTTTATACGTTTTAGATTAATCCTAGTATCAAAACCATAACAGATGCGGTTTTTTTCGAAATTAAAATATTTATTCACTTTTTAAAATATGAATCAGTATGTATTAATAACATAGTAATATAACTTAGATAAAAAATTTATAAAACAATGTTTTCTTATTATTGATCAATTGCATACACAATGTAAGGATGTAAGTATATTAGTCAAATGTGTATAAAAAAATTAGCAGTCTTTAGATTTCACAGAAACAATTTTTTAAACTGCAAAAGAAGTAAAATTAAAACCATATTCAAGACATCAATAATTATCAGAAACATAATATAATACTCATCTCAGTCTTAAAATTAGAAAATAAGTCAATAAATGTAACTGAATATTCTAAAGATTAATTTTATATGATTTCATTTTAGACTTGCCAAATTTATTTTCATATTTTACAATTTTTTCTTCTATTTTTTTCTCTTTATTTTATGTCAAAAGAAGTATTCTTCTAAAATCATCATTTCATTTTTTAAGCCTCCACTTAATGAAGAGATTTTTTTCCTAAATGACCAAAATGAAATGTGAAAATAAATCAAAATGACTAAACTAATAACATAACTAAATTTAAAATTGTACCTTCAAGAATTATTAATTTTAAAGAACAGAAAGTTTAAATTTTGAAACTCAATTTAAAAAAATCTACTTTCATAGAAGTAATTATTCTCAATGAAAATGAAATAATAAAAACAATGAATTATATACTTACGCTTTCATTTTTCCACCTAAAAGACCCCAAATTTCAAAGACATAACCATCAAACTGATTATCCTGAGAGAAAATAATAAAAAAACCTTTAAGAAATGATAAAGAATAGCAATTCTAATTTCTGAAATTTTAAGGTTTATTTTTCATGTAATTTTATAAATGTATAAAAAGAATTGATACTCAAATAATTCTATAAAAAATAGTATGAAATGTTTTTAGAATTTGATTCTGAAAAAAAATCCTGAAAAATAAATGCTAAGATATTTCTTTCTTTAATATATTAGACATATAGCATCAAAAAGTGTATATCCATTAATATAATTAACTTCTTTCATATTTAACAAAATCACAGCAAAATCAAGGGTGCACAGCATTTTATTGAAAGAACAGGAAACTTCACACAAAAAATAGTCAAGTATTTCCATAAAATTGGAATGGGCTAGAATCTTTTATAAGTCTCACAAACAGGTCAATGAACAGAAGTGCTATTTAAAGTGTAGGTAAGTATGTAATGAGCCAATTTAGAATAAATATATCCTAAGTATTCTTTTAACTAAAAAAAGAAATAATGCTCAGTTTAGATACAACAAATTTTTAAATAAATTAAACAATAATGGGTAAAAATTCACTAATATATTTATATATTTGTCATGAAACCCTTAAAATGTTTCACAGCCATAATACATTAACATCTTTTTGCTAATAAAAAGGCTACACTAATGAAAATTTGGAACATCTTCAAAAGTAACAAGTTCAAGTATTTAATCATCATGAATTTTAATTTTCTCAAATCATGAATAATTTTCTGAAGATTATTCAAAATATGAATTTATCCCATTAACAACAAATACAATATAATAAATACAAAATAAATCATTTATATGCAGCGAATGTTGCAGGGGTTATAAACAGAAAACAACTACTATTGTATTCTTCACTTTTCAAGTATAACCCATAATTGATATTGCATATAAATAAGATTCTACACAATTTTTTACACAATTACAACTCTTTATTCCCATCATATTTAGAAATGATAAAATAAATTATTAAAAATAAAGCATCTGCATGTATTTTATTGAAAGGTAACCTCTAACATATAGATTCTGGATAACTTTTTTTATATTTAGTTTTGTTCAATGTCCTTTGATCATTAAATGTATCCATTTTAGAATGAATCTGACACTTATTAACATATAAAGTCTCAAAACACATATTTCATAGTAATTATATATATTTCAAACATATTAGGAACCTTTTACTAATTGTAATTACTACACATAATACCAACAGAAAATACATTTATATATATGTTATGAAGCCTCATTTCAACCTTAAGAAATTTACAAAAATAAACTCCTGTGGAACTTCTTAAAAAAAAAATTTTTTTTTAAAGATGAAGCAATAAGGTAATTTCAAAATTCGATTTTCAAGTAATTTGAATAAATAGGTAATGAAAGTTAAAAGTCTGAATTACTTACTTACTATGACAAAATAAGCTACTACAACAGGAAAAAACCTAGAATAATTTTTATTTTGAATATTTAGTAGAAACCCTCTATTAAATAGCTTCAAAATTCAGAGATACTTTTGGTATAAAATTCAAAATTAATTAATGTCCTTAAAATTACATCGGATCCTTTTCAAGTGATAAGTATATCTGTCAAAAACACTACATGTTTTCACTTCTAATGTTACAAATTATGAGAAATTTTGCATAACGAATACTAACCTTAGATAAAAGAACAAGTTCAGTAGTGAGATCAGTTATTTTTTCAGTCAGAAATGTCTTTAAAGTAGGATATGTCCAATGCTCTAATATAATTCTAGGGACTAAAAAGAAACATAACAAGTTTATTAGCGAATGTGCGAGAAAGTTTTGGTACGATCACTAACGATGATTATAATCCTAAATACGCACTGAAAAATATATACATGGAAAAATTAATTTTTAATCAGTGAATTTTTCACAAGTACATTTTTCATATTTAACTTAAAATAGTAGGTTTGTACATATATTTACATAATATGCAATTTTCATAAGAAACAGCATCTTTGCATCTTTCCCACATCTAGATAATTCATGTCCGAACTATAGTAAATGTTTACTGAGAATGCGTATTTACTCGCCTCAGATTCGAAATGCACCCAAATCCCAGATCATTGTTGAATTCTTATAAAAATTCTCTTAAGTAAGGAACTGCACTAAAAAAATCGATTTTTGGCAAAAAACATCAAAATATTTTAATTTATTTTTCATTTCTAATTTTTTTTAAAGTAAAACAATTTGAATTTAGTTTCAACGTTCATTTTACATAGCTCCAACGGTAAGGAAATGCATTGTTCCACTGAAAATTACACATCATTCTGATGCAATCTGTGTTTACTATCTATATACTACAATATAGAATGAAATATTACTATTCTTTTTTTTAATTAGATCTCAGAGTAAATCTCAAGAGTCCCTAAAAAAATAGATTCAAATAATGATAATCTTTTAATGGCTAGTAAAAGAAACTGTTAAATTTTTTTTACAAATATCTTTGTAAATTTTTAACAATATAAGAAGTAAATTAGTATCTGAATGAAAAATCTAAATATCACAATTTCCTTTCATTAAATATAAAAAATAATTATTATGAGTTATTTTGAAGCCATACTAGAGAAATTGCGCTTGCCCCAACCCTGTTGTCACACCCTTATTGCCGCCCCTGAGTAAATCATTGCTGGATATTTTGCTTGATAATGGTTATATTCAATAAAAATAATTTTGATAAAAAGATTGCTAATTTTTTATTTGTCTTCAATTAACTATAAAATAGTCTCCTTTACTTTCTATTTTTCATTTATGATTATTTAACGATTGTGACTAAGCTAAAGTCTGTAAGAGGTAAAAGATGACATAAATGCATGTAAATAAATTAGAATAATATTTATAAATATTAAAAATTAATAATTACATTAAATGTTCTTTCATTATTATTAAAACATCAATATCTCTTTTCTTCAAATATATGAAATATTCATCAAATTGCATAAAGATAAAATTCTCTTTCATGGATTTCAGGCAAAATCTAACAAGGATCTATAAATTTCGATACCAAGACTTTTTATTGAATTTCATTATACATATATATATAACTCGATGGAAGAGCGACCTGGCAGGTCAGGAAAGTGTGACAAGCTTGAAGACAGTTCATAGCAACACATGCCGTATATGGTGCGGCATTGTCCTGCTAAAAAAACAGCAGAGGGTACTGCAAAAGGAAAAGTAGCAAAAACAGTCTTAGGAAGTAGTCGAAGTACCGCTGTGCAGTAACTGTATCTCTAATGACAACCAAAGGGGTCCGGCTATCAAAGGAAATGGCGCCCCAGACCATAATACCTGGTTCAGGGCCGATGTGGCGTGCAATAGTGTAAGCAGGATCCCTCCTCTGACTTGCGGTGTCTCCAAACACGTCTTCGATGAACCTCAGTACAGAGTTGGAAGCGGGATTCATCACTAAAGACTATACGTCCCCAGTCGGCATTATTCCAACCAGATTGAGCCATATACCACTGTAATCTGGCTCGGAAGTGTGCCGGCGTGAGTGGCAGATGGCATAACAATCGGGGCGAGCGTAAATTTCGCTGTCTCAACCGTCTGTGAATGGTCATGGTGGACACTGGAGTTTGGTTTGAACGTCTGATGGTTGATAAAGCTGAAGAAGGCGCTGTGACAGCTGATCGGGCAATCACTTTGTTCTATCTGTAGCGGTCCTAGGTCGGCCGCCACTAACCTGAAGCTTAACTGTGCCATTTTCCACCCATCCTTGGAATCCATCCTTTTCCATCCATCCGAGTCGCCACATCGCTTCGACTCAAATGACGAGCGTACTCCGATTTATCAACCGGCCTCTTTCAATCCAATGATACGACCTCTGTCAAACTCTGACAGTTGCTCGTAATTATCACGAACCCTGCGGCAGGGCATTTTTTAAGTTGTTGAAAGGTAGTCTGAATCGCAATCAAACCGAAAGTTTTAACAACCATTAAAGAACTGCTCCTTATAAACACATGATGGATGTGCAGTTCCAATGTGCTGGAGATCAAACTATTGATTCATTGGACACCAAAATTTAATCATTTGCATATCTGGCCAAAATACTCATGCATACGAAATTTCAAAGCAATCGGATATATATATATATATATTTTTAAGTATTTGGTTGAGTTCGTTGAAGCGCAACTTTTCCTATTTAAACTATTAGTGCCTCAAGAATATTTTATTAAATATGACACACAGAGCAGAGTATCAAAACTTTTAAATTCTTAATTCATCAAAGCATTTATTTACCCAAATTACATAAAATGTAGATATTTATTTGATTTACACCGTTTTAATTGTACTAAACAATATTTGTACCTATCACTAAAGATATACAAATAGGCCGTTGGGACCGAATTTGAATGAATACTCTGCATGAATTAAACAATTTTGCTTTCATGAAGTTGATTAATAGAATTAATAATATAGATAACGTGAAATAGAAAACCTTATCCTGCGTTTACTTTTTTTAGAAAATATATTTATTAATTTCATTTCAAAGAATCGCGTGCTGAAAATTACATTTTTCAGGATTTAATTTGCAGCAAAAATTTTAAAAGAATGTAAACAGAATCGTTTGAATCAATCTGTCGAACATGTTAAGCCTAGCATGAAAACTGAAGCCTTATTCATTTGGTAATTACTTATTACTAAGACTTAAAACTACTTTAAAAAACGATGCACTTAAAACTATAAGCGTACACAAAAAATACACGCAACTAACCTTTTACAGCATGTATCTAAAGTAAAACAACATAGCAAACCAATTAATCAAAGTCCGTATCCGTTTAAATAAGTTGTCAACACAATGATCACAATACACATGCGTTAAACTTCACCGACAGTAAAGACATCGAAAATGCAATTATTTTTTACATCAGTTGCGCAGATTAGAAATTTTTAATTTCCTTTATTCTGTTTTATTTTAATTCAAAAGTACTTCA
>JAOUZG010010951.1:3338149-3366398 GCA_026289955.1 Argiope argentata
TATATATATATATATTTATATATATATATATAAATATATATATATATGTATATATATATATAGATATATATATATATAGACATATATATATATATATATATATTCTTTAAAATTGAGATTGTACATTTAAGATTCTAACTGAAACTAAGAAATACATTTTTCATAGCTTTCACGGTTACTTAGAAAATTCAGTGCTTACCAAATCTAACATATGGATTCAAAAGTTTCACTGAAGCTACCCAATCTCTATCAATATCTTGAAGACCTTGGAACATAAATCCACCTTTTTCATTTTTTGGCTTAATTTGCAACCAAACGGGGGATACCATTGAAAATTTTGCAGCATACAGTTTAGCAATGTTATAACCATGATTGTTCCACTAAGAAATAGAAACAGTTTATTTAATTTTGGAATATATGATTATATATATGTTCTCTTTCATAATATTTTCACTATGTATAATATTTATTTTTAAAATGCATTATCAGTCCTATTTCATTTGATGAAATTTTCTCATCATAGCTGGACTTTTTATTCTTAAATAACTTGATAAATATTTTAATAACAAACATGGAAAATTGTTCAAATATTCAACAATTTTATGTAATAATTAAAATAAAATAAAAAAGAAGCATTTACAGCAGTTAATGATAAAAAAAATGTCATAATAGCAACTCTAAAAAAAAAATCAAATGAAGTCCAATTCAGTCATTATAAAGTAATCATCAGATAGTTAGCTAAATTAATCCTAGACAACTAAAAAAATTGAGCTTTTAAGAAAAATACTTTTGAAATTAATTCATGTTATTTTAAAAGTAAACAATTTAATTTCTGTTATCAATAAATTCAAAAATTAGATTTGAATTAAAACTACATTTTTTTTGGCATTTTACTTTGGCAGTTAAAGAGACAGTTTCAATTAATTTTATTGAAACATTTAGAATACATTGGCATAATTTACCAAACTGAAACAGAATAGCATTGAAATTAATTGCAACTGCTTTTTATAAGAGAAATTAGACCAAATCATCAGTGGAATTTAAATGGAAAACTAACTTTTTGTTTTTAAATGTGTTATACATGACTAAGAAATTTAACAATTGGATCTGTTTCATAACAATGCAAAAAACTATATATTTATAACAAGTTAAATTCAAAGCAGAAAAAAGTTCTATGTATTATAACACTAGAAATTAAGTATGTTGTTTGAACACTAATAAACCAACAATAACAATGCAATGTCTGTAAAGAAAGAATAAGCAAAGAGCTCCAAATAATATGCATCATTAAAAGGAATGAAATGACAGTAAATAATTTTTTGGTAAAAAAAAATATAACAAATTATACATATTTATAATAAATTCCCAATTATTAATAAAATTAGGAGGCATAACATCCATGAATAAGCAAATTCCTCAATTTATCTTGAAATAGTGAAAAAGGACATAAGTCAACAAGAAAATGATTTTGATCAATTTTTAGCTATGGCAAGAACAATACATATATCATAAGACTTAATAAATAAAAAAACTTCAAAGTTTATATACAAAAAAATTAGTTAATTGTTTTTGTTTTAAAATATATCTTCTTTAATTATGACTGAAGTTTTTTTAACAATATTTTGTCACAAAATGATGCATCATCTCTTTTCTCCAAACATAAAAAAAAAGGAATGAAAATCATAAATATTCAAAAGTTTGCTATATTTATAATGCAGAAAAATTATATTTAAAAATATTATTTCACATTTTCAAAATTATTAATAGTTTAATTAATTATTTAAAACATCAAGCATTATAGTTTTAAATGTAATTTTAATTATTCAAAACATTAAGCATTAATTATGGATTAATTTCTTAAGATCAAAGATGGACCTAGGCAAATATCTATTTTTAAAAAAACACCTCTAATAGCACAAGATAATATATGATATATCCATGATTTTGTTTGATATTCTGTATTTTGTATGGTATCATGCAGATGTCCTGATAATTTATTAGGTAGTTTGTGCTAATACGAATAGTCAAAAACTTTTTAGGTATGACATACAATTTTTAAACTTTTCATTTTTGAATATAATCATTTCTTTTTACAATTCTTATAAATAATACCATATTCATCAAATTTAAGCTGTAAATAAAAACAATCATTAAATATATAAATTTTCGTTTACTTTTTCATCAAAGATCTAATCTTACCAAGAAGCTGCTAAAAGATTGTGTAGCAATTGCTGAATCTATTAAATTAGCAAAATATTTTAATGAAGATGAGAGGAATGAGACTTAAAAAGAGAAAACATTTTGTTTAAATATGAAAATATGTATAAATACATAAAAGGAGAGGAAGAAAAAGAAAATAATTTAATAAGTACTTACTGGTGTAACATATCCCAAAACATCATATTCAAAATGCCTTACTAATGAAGCAGTAAAGCTGTAGCTTTTATATTCATCCAAAATTGATTGAAAATCCACATTTACACTCGTCAACTTATTGTTCAAATGAGAGTTTGAACGCTGGCTACTCTATATTCAAAAGCAGGGACAAGAAAAAGATTTACGAGGCAATTTTTAGGAAAACAAATTATATGAACAGATTATGTTATAAAGGAAACTAACAACATAATCAATAATGTCAAGATTCCAGATTACCAATAACCCAGAAAAACTCAAATGATGCATCTCATTTGAATTTTTCTGGAAAATTTTTGACTGAGAAAATTGCTATTAAGCTACATTTCAATATTATCATTGAACTCCATAGAGAATCAGCAAAAGTTAGGGCCCCAAGTTAGTTTCCTCCAAACATGTTTGCTTAAAAGTCACTTTAATGTATTCCTTTGAGTATTTTCAGCTGGAATTATGATTAGTAATGAAATGTTCTATTCCCAAATGAAAGAAAATTTTATTTATTACTTAATTAACAGTACTAAAGCATTTGATATGATTCTATAATACCTTGTTCTGTAAACATCGTGAAAGTTGACTATTATAGATTTGATGAAATTAAGTTTGAGAACATTTAATGTTAAATGAGGATACATGCTCTTATGTTCTGTAAAAAGGGAGTATAAATATGTAAACTTAGTGCTAGAGTATTATGCTGTCTCATGTAAACAGCGATCATGAGGCCACTGAAAAATTTTATCTAAATGAAAATGAATCATCGAGAAAGATAAGGCCCACAATCATTGTGCAGCATGTGTTGCAGTTTCTTAAAAGTGAAAGTATACATCAAATGCAATAGCTTGCATATTCACCTCATCTTAATACCGTAGAACAAGAATAAAATTTGTTTGGTTATGCATGACAGAATGCAGAAAAACATCACTTAACAAAAAAAAAAATTTACAGAGTTTAAGCTTAGTGGTAGAATATATTTCTAATTCCCCAGAATAATATAGTCTAGAAAATACACAAACAACACTATACATGCATTGCAATTAGAGGTCAGTATATATTTATTACAATTTTGTAAAAGAAAATGTAAACAAATTCTTATGATCAATTTACTGATTTTTTTCTTCAAATACTAAAAATTTATATGTTTTAATTTTGTATTCAACATATTTATTTATAAATCTATCATTTTGTATTCTATATTTTTACTATTGCATTCTATATTTTTGATATATATGCTGTGGGTTTATTTGTATTTAGGTATTTATTAACATAACATCATTATAACTCATTTATTCTTATGGATTATTGGAATCCCTTAATTTATGGACAATAATTTATATACATATACACACACATATTAAAGTAATATAATTAGGATTGAAACAATAATTAAAATTTCAGATACAATTACAAAAAATGAAGAATGTTCAGGATATATTCCACATTTTACTATTAAATTAACCAAGCAATAATATAATATTTTTTTACTTATAAAAAATATACATAAACAGGTTATAAAACATTTTTGGTATTATAGTTAAGATAATAAATAAAATTTAATAATTTCCAAAATATTGTGCAGTAATGTAATGAGTTAAAATATGAAAAACAATTTTAAGTTACTACTTTTTAAAAAAATATTAGAAATTATAAAAACAATCAAAGAATTATGTGCCAAAGAGAATCAAAGCAATTATTATTTATCTTCAGCTTTACATTCTTAATAATTTTTTATATGTCCTTAAAATCTTTGATTTTTTTTTCAGTAAAAATTGAACGACAATAGGCTTTTTTATTAAAATCTAACAAAATAAATACAGAAATCTTTATATAATATACCACTTTACCAATCCTTTTCTCTCAATAGTTTGGCATTTACTGGTGAGGAATATGGAATATTGAAGAGGAATCAATTAATTGTATACTGTATTTGAATGAGATAAACAGCTGGCTACTGCTCATAGTTTAGTATATATTTACAATGTTAGTCAATCCATATATAAACTTAGAATATATTCTTTCTTAGAAAATTTACCTATAATTTTTAATTTATAAGTTGTACAGAAAGTTAAATAAATTAAAAATTCAGTGCCTATCAGTGCCCTAAACTTGTCACAATGAGAGTGAAAATATCACCAAGCCAACAAAACGAGACAAATATTTTCTAATCAGTCTGCAATAAAGTAAAATACCAGACTCCAAAGACAATAGTTTCAATTCGGATCCCTCTATTTAAAGCTGACTCATTTTTTCTCCTTCAATGATTGTTTTGTATATGATCTGATATATATATATGACAGTCTTTCAAATTGTGCCACATAATTTTTTGTTTGAAAGATTAGTGACATGAGAAATTTTTCTACAGCAGATTTCAAACTACAGGTGATTGCACTTATGAAATATTCTAATAATAGCATGGCTGCTCAGCATTTCTAAATACATCCTCTATCCGGCACAACAAACCAGCAATATTAAACAATCTAGAAAATTAAATAAGTAATTTTCACAAAAAGTAATTTATTTCCTTAAAAACTAATTTTTTCTTAAAACTGAAGAAATACAAATTATAGAGAGAAAAAAAGAATTTTATATTTGCCAATATTAAGTATTTTATCACTTGTATTCTGTTAACAAAAAAGCACATACATTTTTTTCAAAGGTTTGCATATATGCATATAAACTTACTGCCATTATTTAGAATTACAAAAGATTCCAACACTTCTTAGCTTATATATAAATATATAATTTTCTCTAAACTTATATGCGATTAGAATAAGTTTTGATATTGAAATATATTTCTTAAATGAGCTTCCACTAATACAAATGTGCAATACTAGTAAATTATTGAGAAACTACTACGTAATTATTCTTTAAACAGAAATTTGTCAATTTTATCTTTCAATTGCTCTTATCAGACAACAAGCATTTGTTACCTTAATATTAAACAACTTATAGAGCTATAAATTATATGAAAACATTCAATACTATATTTTGCATTACAATATTCATAATTATATCTAAAAGATATAAATAAATATTGTTACAGCAGGAAATTTGAAATGATTCATGATAAAAATTAATACAATAGATAATGAAATTTTCGATTCAGTTTCTCAGTTTTACAAAGAAATATTATTGATGCAGCTTATCTTGTAAAAATTTACGCCGCAATATAGCAATAAAAAAATTAATAATTATAACTTCAATGTCAACACATCATTTAATAAACTACTCACCTTTTTTGCACTTTTCTTTTCATTCTTATTTTTGGAAACAGTAGCGTTGTAGCAATCAAAAAGCAGAATAATTAAAAAGTATATCATTCCAATTCGAAATTTCGCCATTCTGAAGATGAAGATAAGATAATAATATTATCCTTTAATCAAAATTAACCGCTGTCTTTGTAGAAAGAAAAACGAACAGAAAGCCGCATGAGATACTGCCAGATGAATATATATTAACTTTCATCAGAACAATGTGATAATAACAACAACAATCTGTGCCATCTCATAAAAAGACTTAATATTTTTATTGAAGCATTATATGAGATGAAAAATTCATTTGTTTATCGTAAGACCACCTTAATATTTTATTTTGAAATTAAATGTTGATTCTATTAAAATATATAAAAATTTAAATTCCTGTTCTTGATCCATATCGATTGAGCAATATGTATAATCAAACATCAAATCATTAATCTCCGCTTTGCAGTTAGCGGTGTGCGGCAGTTTCATGATCTTTTGTTCACTGCGTGTAGTGGTATAGTTTGCCGCTTAGAAGAATTTTGCAGTTTTGATAATTTGTCATTTTATTGAAACAAAAAATGGCACCTGTATTGGGTTATTGGAATATTCGAGGGGTAAGTTAGGTTAATGTCTTTAAATCTTGCTCTATGTTTGTAAATCTTTAAAAATGATTTCCGTTATTTCACTTTTTTCATGGCGTCTGGCCGGTTTTCTCCATTAGTTTTTTTTTTTTAATTAATATCAAATATATAATATTTTTTTGTGTTAAGAACTTCGATGAATCGAAAATATGAGTTAATGTCCTTTTCCGCTCTTGTTTCGCCGTGTCATAACATATTTACTCGGGACATACGCTACTTTCAGGTCGAAAGTTTTTTTTTTTTTTTCCCCGAAGAAGATTTTCAAATTTGAATCTTTAGTTTGTTCTAAGGAAGAAATTTAAAATATAACGATTTTTTTTACGTTAAATATTTAAAATGCGTGTGCATTCTTTGGAGCACTTGAAATTTATAAAATTTTAATAAAAAAGATTTTTAATTACCGTGGAAATTAAAACCACATATTCTAATGAAATTACAGTGGAATTTTTTCTAACTTATAAGAAGTGTCTTAACTGAATTATATTGACTATTTGTTAATTTCTCACTCTGCATAATTAATATATTTAGCTATGTTATGAGCTGAAAGACTTCTAGAAACTAGAAGTTTTGAAAGAATTCCTATTTTTGCACAAAAGAAAAAAACCCTTGATTTTTATAAATTGATATTTTTTTATTTTTGTTAAATTAGTTATACTAAAATACCTGTAAAATAATTAAATATGAACTGAAAGGTTACATAGCTCATAACATCCCTAGAATCAAGTGGAATATTTAGGGAAATTTATGTTTTAATATCTAAAAAACATTTTCTAAAAGGATAATTACTGCAGTTTACCAGAAAATGCGTTTAAAGAGTTTAATACAAAAAATGAAAGATTTGTTATCTTAGAATGTTAGGACTTACATTTCTATGTCAAACGTTCTTGATTTTTGACAGATTTTCTTTCTTTTTACTTTCATATATTATGTTTTATTATAATTTTGTAAACTATATGTTGCAAATATTGCAGTAATTTTTACATTATATTGTAATAGATTGCTGTTTTGTAAGCATTTGAAGGAAAGATTATATATTTTTTACATCTTTAATTAAATTATAATTCTGCAGTATGTTTTCCTTAATCTTTTTCTGCTAAACTAGAGCTTCATTGACCAAAGTTTTCCATTAGTTTGTTTAAACTTTCAAAATTATTCTATCAGATCATATTCCTTAGCAAATAAGTTGGTTTTATTTGTTTTTGTGATTGAATCAAGAAGACCCTGTGAATATTTTTAACTAGGGTTCGTATTCTTAAATTATTGGAACTAGATACCTTGTTCTGGTATATGCCATTTGACTGCAACAGCAAAAAAAAAAAAAAAATATCATAAATTATGTGTTCTTTTAGACTCCTAGAATATTAAGAGCAATCACATAATTTTTTTAACTGGTCTAGGTTAATTTGGATTTTTAACTTTTCCTTTAAATACTCTTATTCTATTTTATAAGAAATGATTCTACTTTTTTTTCTTTTTGTATATATCCTGTATAAAATCTCACTTTAGGATTATAGTGTTCTTGAAAATATCTTTCAATGCCATAAGAACTTTTGAATCATAATTTCTGTAATGTGTTCTGTAGTAGTTCTCACTTTGCCAGTGATCTTTCAAAAATTCTAAATCCTCTAGATCTTGTGTTATCTGTTTGACAACAATATTACTATTTGCAGTCTGGCAATAAAGGTTTACCCACAATTTTCATTCCAAATATTTTATAGTAATTCACAATTAGTTTTTAATCTAAAATTTTAAAAGGTTTAATAGAAATAATTGGGACTTAGCCATTTAGTAACATATAGGTACTCTATTTTAAATTTTAGCGTAGATTTCAAAAACATTTTCCTGAAAGAATAATTGAAGGAAATCCAAATCAATATTTTTAAATAATAGATTGCTTGTACAAGAAAGTTGATCTTCAAAGTAATTATTTGCAATTTTATAATTCTTTAAATGCAGTAACTTGGCTTCCAGTAATCATAAAAATAGAAATAAAGCACTTTTGTATACCTAAATCTATAGCCTCTAAAAAGAACAAATTATTAGCAAAATAAGGAATATGTGGTAAGCACATGCTTTAAACATTTTGGTAAGTGTAATGATGTAAATTATTTCTGCATCTGATTCCATTATCTGTTCTCTTTTATCCTGTTGCTTAAAGGACAGCATATAAAGAAGTCTACTACATAAGTGTCATAATTTTAAGAATTTATTCACTGTACTGCTGTATAGCAAGTTTGAAGAAAAAGGTTTTAAGATGAAAACTAAAATTACCTGAGATAATCAGTGAACAACTTGTTTTAAGGAAATCTTGCAATAAAAGTTGACTCTTGAAATAAATTTTAATGAAAAACAAAATTTTACATTTATATTTTTCATTGCAAATAATTTGTTTATATATATATATATATATAATTTCATAAAAGAAAGGTCAGTATATATCAGATGGTAAAAAATTACATGACTGTATTTATCTTTAAATGTTATATATATCTAGAGATTAAAAAATGTGAAAACTCTTGCTTTCTTCTGCTGTATTACAGCAATTTTTTTAATTCCCTTTGTAAAAAAAAAAAATCTATTAATGCTTAGAACTGTTAAAAAATATTGTATTTTTGAAATTTTTGTATAGCTTGCTCAGCCTATCCGCCTCATGTTGGCATATACTGAAACAAAGTATGAAGATAAGCGGTATGTATATGGACCACCACCTGATTTTGATCGCCGTGATTGGTTGGGTGAGAAACTGGAATTGGGATTGGATTTTCCAAATGTATGTTGTTTTTTATTTACAAATGAAGTAATTTAGGTATTAGTTCTTCTGAATATTTAACTATGTCCAATTTGCTAGCTCTTTTACTGTAGTTTTTATATTATAAATTATTTTGAGTTTTATTAAATTTAAATTCAATTTACTTTAAGATGCAAGTTATGCAAAGTATAAATAGCTGATAATTAGTTAGAAAATTTTGTTGACCTTGTGTTTTCCTTAAGAGAAGGAACATTTAACCCTCTTTCAATTTTTTTAAATATATGTTTAAGTCTTTATTAATTAACAAGTACAGAATATTTTAAAATTATATTGATATTGAAATAATTTGGAATCTTTTATTGCAGTAATTACATGCATATATCTTGTAAAAAAATGAAATTAATATATATATATTATAGCTTCCATATTATATTGATGGTAACACCAAACTTACCCAAAGTATTACAATCATGCGTTACTTGGCTCGAAAGCTAGAACTAGGTAGGTTAAATTCCTGATTATTATTAATAGTCAAAATAACAGTTTGCATAGCAATATATAAAGTCCTGAAAAATCACTTATTTTGAATTATTCTTATATAAGGTTTGTAAAAGTGTCCATTTTATCTAGGTACTTATTTTCTTTTCGATGATTCTATTTACCATCATGAAAAATGCTTACATTTTAAAACCACTTTTCAGCTCCTTAAAGGTACTTAATTTTCTCATGAAGAAAACTTTTTGTTCTGCCTCCAAAAGTTGAATATAATTTGAAATCATGATCATAGAGGTTTATTTAGAAAATGTTTGAAGATTCATTTTCTTTTTTTTTTTTTTTTTTTTTTTTTCCTTTTTTCTGTGATAATGTGCATTGTCATTTATTAAAATACTGGAATAGTTATCCAGAAGAGGCAGTAGGAAATTCATACTGTGCCATACTTATTGCAAATAGAAAGATTATGAACTTTTATCCAAACATATGTCTATACTTTTCTATATAGAATATATAAAGTTGTTAAAGGATATTCAGATAGAACCCATTAATGGGAAAATAAGAAAACAGCAGAATAAAAATGGTACACCATAAAAGTACCTTGAACTTGGGAAAAGCTGCTCTAAAAACTTTTTACTTATTGATTTATCATTCTCATTAATTTATTAATATGTTTCGATCAATCGCTTAAATAATCTATTACAGGTATTTGATTATACTATATTAAGTTTTAATTAATTGTGGTATATAATTACATTAGTCAATTGCTTAAAATATAGTATGATGAAATTTTAAAATATCTAACTGACATTTGCAATATTTTTTAATGTCCTTACCCATTTGAGGATTTTTATTTGTTGGACCAATCTTGCCAAATTTGTTTTGACTAAGGAAAAACTTTTGTATCAGGTACCTAAATTTTTTTTTTTAGAATTTTAAAGAAGTCTTTTAAAATTAATTTTACATTTTATTTTTCAGGTTTTTATAACTCTTATGGGATTTTTTCCCTTATTGTAATCTCTCTTAATATGTAAAGATTTGTCCTGAGCAATTCCCAGCATAAAGTCATTGAAATTAGGAGCATGAAATTTAGGAAGCTATTTTTTTTGGTATTAGAAACCCGCCAAAAATGGATTTCTCACTTTTAATTTGAAAAAAGAAAAAAATAAAGAATTTTAACTCTGTTTTAAAAGCTTAAAAGAAATCACTTTTTAATGATAAAAAAATTGTCTTTAATGAATATACTTTTACTGTAGTTTATTTATTTATTGATAGTTCTGAACATAGTTTATAACAATGATTTTTCTAATAACAAAATTCAAAATAATTTAAATAAACAACAAATAAACAAAGAGTGAGAAATCTCCCTGCGTAATTTAACATTGATAGTGTAGACACTATCTAATTTCAGTATCAAGCAAAATCCAACAAGGTTCTCAATATATATTGGTCTATATATCTAGAATCCTGTTAAAGTGATTATTCTAAAATGCTTACTTAATATATCAAATTTGGTATGCAGTTTTGAGTCAAATTTTGTTTCAATCAAGTGAGAAGAATGTATGTAGAAAGTAAATTCGCTTTTTTGGATACTTTCAACCACATGGCTAGGATTAATTGCCCAGGATCATACTATAGAATCAGTAAAAATGTTTTACGCATAATTTCATAACTATTGCACACCAGTGCCACTTAAGGCTTTTTCTTGCAGTATATAAGAAATTTTAAGAACATTCCTAATGATTTATTTTTGTTTTGTTTCTAACTATAAAGTTGTTTTTTCCTTTGACTTTATTTTCATTATTTATGAAAATTGGACTTCTTAAAGTATTTTGATTTGTATAACACTTCTGTAATATTTTTAAAGTAAGAATATTTTGTTAATACATTAAAAAGCAGGTTTTCGTTACATTTTAGAAAAATGGTCTTTACTAATCTTAAGAAGGGGATGATAATACATTCTTTTAGTGTGATCGTTTGTGAAATGCTACTATTATGTTTTATAAAAAAGGATTTTTTTTTTTAATTTAGAACTTGGTATTGTTTTATCTTAAATTTTATGGGAATTTTGCCTATTGTATAATGCTAGTCATGAAAATTCTATAGTTCTTGGATTTCTAAGATTACAAATAAAATTACTAAATTGAATGAGTTAGTGCAGGAAGAAAATTACTCTTTCTATCGCAGCTATATCGAATCTTAATTGTTGTAGCTTGTATAGAAATCAAATGCAAAATTTTTGGTCATGCTTGGATTCTACATTACTGTCAACAATTTCAGAAATGTTGTATCTATCTAAATGAATTGTTAACTTGATAATTTTAAGAAATGTTGAAAAAGATTGCTGTTCCTTATTCTTAATTGTATAAAGACTGGCTTAATTTTTCATAGGGATAGGGTTTTTTTTAATCAATTCTGTTTTTGTCAAATCTAAAATTTTATAAGAGAATGCATACAAATACAGAAATATTAAAATTTAAGAAGCAAGTATTTGAAATTTTAAAAAAAATTCCAATAAGAACTTTGGCATTAATTTAAAACAGTAAATAATCCTAAGCTTAGAAAACATGCAGGTAATCTAACTTATGCATACTTATATTGAAGGTGTGTTTTGCTGGGTTACTTTTTAAAAACTTGATTTTTGCTATATTTTATCACTTTTACATATTTATCTTCTGTTTTACATTAATCCTATTAATAATCTGTTTTATTTGCATAAAGTTTATTTTAAGCAATTGTGAAATTTTATTTTAGATCCCACTACGGAGGAGGAGCGTATTCGTGCTGATTTGATTGAGCAACAGACTGCGGATTTCAGAATGTCATTGACAAGAATTTGCTACAGTGCTGACTTTGTAAATTTTCTTATATTACTGTTTTCTTTATTCTTTTCTGGACTAATCACAATATTCAACTGTTATTGACAATTAACGGGGGAATTCAAAATTGTTCATCTTTGGAACTTGCAGTTAGATAGGATAATAATGTGACTAAGAAATTCCATTGTAAATGGTTGTGTATAAGAATATTTTTTTATTCTTACGTAAAAATATGATATCCAAACCATTATTAGAAAAAGTGATGTGTGTTTTTAGATGATTGGTTTGTAATTGCCAGTTTTTCTAAAACTGAATCTGCAATACACTTTAACATTAGATTCTTCTGGGTATCTAAAAATTGAAATAAATTTTGCGTTTAGGCTTGATTTTGTATTATCCGTTGTATTAGAATAATTTTTAAAAATCTTTTCTAATAATAGAGTGTGCAGACCAGATAGGTTGACCTACAGCTGCCCAATTTGATGCATATAAATGATGAGTGGTTAAAATGTTCACCTTCATATTTCTTTTTAAAAATTAATTAGACAAAATTTTGGTATTTTTCCTCAATTTCTAAAAATATTTCGGTTCAAAAATAATTTTTGCATCATCTTAAAATTCAAACATTTTTCTTCCCAATGATGCTATTTTAATCATCATATGAATATTTCCTGAAGTTTAGTAATTTTTGAAAAATATTTTGAGTAATTTTCTTCTATTGTTGAGAACTTAAAAGGGATTTTGTTTGGTACTTATATAGTTTATAAGATGAATTAAAAAATAAAGTTACTGTATAGTGAAAATTAGCTGGTAGATGATTAGAAGATATATTTTCAGATGCAGGGAATGAAAAAAAGTTTTATTCTGCTTTTGATCGTTCTATGTGGAAATTAAAATTGCCAATTTAAAGGTAGTAACAAATATTAAAAGGTGCTATGCTTAAAATTTTTGTGGAGTGTTTCCTGCATATTTAAAATTTTCTTTTATCAGTGCCTATTTTTTATGCCATGAATAGATTTCCAATGGAAAAATTACCCAGAATACTAATTTTGGTTTATACATTATGATAACATTAGAAGATATTTCACATTTTCTCTAAGCAGTAGTTTCCATGTTTAGATGCAAAATTTATTCTCTGAATGCCAATAATAGTATTTCAAATCATCTATAGCTGACCCAGCAAACTTTATATCTCCTAACAATCAATAAACAGTTTAGTTATACCATTTATAACTCAAGAACATCTGTTCTGATTTTAATCATATTTGAATTGTTTTAATAATATAAGGTGAAAAAATTCAATAAAATTACAAAAATAAGTATTACAATGGCTTTACAAAGACATTTTCTTTATTCAATCTGATCACGACTTTGTAGTCATTGTTTGGCATGCTTCCAATGCCGTTCTGAACAGCCTGGCTAATAAATTATGCTCCTGAAGTAATTGCTGCAGATCTTGGAGAGTTGCTCTTTTCATTACTGGGTTGATCTCTTCACATCAATCAAGTTTTCTTCAAGCTCAAGTTGTTGGATGAAGTATATTTGCAAGAATTTATGCTGTGCATCTTCAGCAGGTAGCAATGGTCTAATTTAATGATGAATTTGTCAAAAGCAAAATCAATATTAACTCATTTATAATCTCTTTTTTTATGTTACTATGCCTTATTTATTTTAGAGATAAATACATTGATCTAAACTTCTTCACCTATAGTTGAAACTACTTTTGAACAATTTTTTTATCTATTGAACAAAACTTATCTTATAAAGAAAATGAACATTGACTCTCTTCAACATACATTTAATTACCTTGAATGTCGGATTAAATCCCTGTTCGTGAATAATTTTTGTCCCAATTGAAGTCATTTTAAAATAGGCATTGTATTTTTGAGTTCACTAGATAATGTTGCGATTCTGATGTTTCGCCAAAAAGCAATGAACGTGATAGCTCAGATGGCGAAGTCAGTAATAGCAATTTCACTTTGACATTAAGGCAGCATAATCCAGGCGTTTCTCCAGCAAACTTGAATGCACCACAAAGCTCACAAACAACATCCGTTGGACCAATGCGAACTGTAATCAATTGTGTAATTGTATAGAAACGCTGCTCGATTCAATCAACACTTAAAGCATCGCACCGAAGATTATCTTGCTGTTGATTTCTACGTCGAACTCGGCGATTTCTCATTGTCAGCCAGGCCGTTTCAGTGGCTTGCTCTCTTTGTTCTTCTGTTTGAAAAGCTCGACACTGGTCCATACTAACGCGGCGCTCTTCGCATGCGTGTTCTCGTTCTTCGGTGATTTGATTAGCAATGCTCCGAAACCTAATTGAATTGCGGGTTTATTTGGAAAAATTAGATCTTTTGTGTCGCGGCATAGTAATATAAAGCAAACAAATTGACCGGGTAACTAAAGGTTTTTTCGCAATATGAAAGAAGGTGGGAAGGTACTGTAGTGACGTGTCCACTCGAGCTGGGTTTAGCTCGAATTTATTTAAGTTGAACTCTCAATGTATTAAAATGTTTTTGATATTGTTAGGAAGCTCAGTCTCTTAGTTGGTTAAAAACAAAACAAATTATTTAGTTTGTAGTTTTGGCCTATGTCATGTCGCCAGCCACCATGAGTCTGTTCCGGCCGCCTATATAGTGAAGAGATGAGATGTGAAGTGAAAAGAAAAAGAACAGCTGTGAAGTGGTTGAGGCCCGAGTAGAATGAGAGAGCTGAACGGAGAGTGAGCGTGTCTGTTTTGTAAGAGTTCCTAGGGGAACTCCGAGTCATAATTGATTCCTGGAAGTAGTTGTAAATATTTTAGATAGAATCATCTCTCTCTGTCTGTCTATGTATAATCTTTATTTTTAAAATATGATCCCTCTCTGGTGCATATCAGTTATCACAGCCTACTTGACAGTTGTAGCAACGTTACAAACTCTTTAAAAAATACCCTTAAGATCAAGATTTTTATTTTTGCCATGAACTTTTGCAATATTTTAATGGTTATTCTGTTATTTATGGCCGAGATGAATCCAAAATAAAAATCGTCCCATCCGTTCTTGAGTTTGTAAATGGTGTACCTAACTTGGTTTACAACTTTTTTTATACCTAGATAGATTTATATTTAATTTTTTTTTGAAGGGATATTTAAAAGTGTAGAAAGTTTTTACCACTACACTAAAATCACCAAAAATTGAAAAATTAGTTGATTAAAATAAATACATTACACAAATTAAAATAGAGTAAATATATAACTGAATTTTATTTATTTGCTCTTTATTGTCTGTATATAAACAAGCCAGACAGTTTGGCTTAGAGTGCAGAAATTGGATACGTATAGACTTTAGAAGGTGGAAATGCAGACTTCAGAACAATCATTTTTAAAAAAATCTTAAATTAAAAATTGAGCAAATTTCTGGACTTATTCTGCAATACTGTCCAAAAATATCTACATCAACTAAATGGTCAAACAATTATCTTCAATCAAAGTTTTTTGCCAAATTAATATTTTTTTATTTTTAATCAATATAAACGATATATAATAATAAAAAATATGCTTAGCACATTATCCAACAAGAAGTATGAAAATTCTGAAAAAATATTAAACATATCACGTAAAATTATTCAAAAATATGAGAATTGTGGAAGATCAAAGTTACTATATATATATACACTATATATATATATATATATATATATATATATATATATAATATAGTGTGTGTGTGTGAATTAATATTCAGTCCTCTGTGTAAAGCATTATTAGCAAAACAGGTTTTAGAAAAGCAAGCAATACATTTAATTCTTAAAACTAAAAGTTATAACTTCATGGAACATTTCGGTAACTCGTTTCTAACTGGAATTAAATTCTCTGCTTGTTTTTATAAACATCAATTAACTTGCAAATGCTGGCACAGAGGTAGCGCGTCTGCCTCGTGTTCTGGAGGTCCCGGGTTCGGGCATGGTTGTTCCTTTGTGTGCTATGTGTGAATGTGCCCCCCCCCTCGTAAAAAGGGGCTGTGCAAGTGTATGTGTGTTTCATCTTCATATGAGCTAGAAATCAGACTTCTGCCCTCAGGGGTTCATACCCTCAGAAGCTACTGCACCCCTCTTTCCGCGGTAAAAAGCGGACACGACATCGCCATCATCAACTTGCAAATGATTTTTTTTTTTTCGTTAAGATGTAATACAACTTTATCTTTTAAGCACATTGAATGATTTAAGTATATTGAAAATGCTTAATATTAATTTTTATAGGAAAATCTGAAAGTAGAATACTTGAAAACTTTGCCCACACATTTCAAAAATTTTTCCGCCTTTCTTGGGAACAGAAAATGGTTGGCTTCGACTGATAAGGTGAGTTAATATCAAGCTTATCTATGCAAGTTTTTAATTCAAAAATTATAATAATTTTCTTAATGCATAGTTAAAGTAATATTTTACTGTACATAACTTATGTTGAGCTATTTTTATTTCTAATATATTTTTTAGCTGACTTATGTGGATTTTATGCTTTATGAAGCCATCGATCACAACAGAATTCTTGAACCTGATTGTTTGAAGCATTTTCCGATTTTGAAAGCATTCATGGAAAGATTTGAGGTAATATTGTAGTTTTTCTCCCAATACTTAAAATTAAGTATACATCCATACATACTTGTTTTAATTTCTCATGCACAAGGAATGCTTAGTGATTTAAACTCATGCTTTAAATAAAAGTTTTAGTAGGTGTTAATGCATTTCAGATTTTTTTGTACATTGATAAATAAATTATTTCTTAAATGTTAAAGCTATAAATTTAAAATGTCCTTTAAATGCTCAAAATATCTTCTAATATTATGTTTTTATAATGTTGTAAAACCAAGGTCATTTTACATTGCTATAAGACCGTATTCTAAGTCCTGGATTGTGTGAATAACACACTAGACTTTTACTGCTGTGTTGCATGTGTTCTATTCTGCTTTTAGATACATATTTATATATGTTTTGAAAGGTTACTGATGAGATCATTACTATTAGTATCAATAGCCATGATCAACAACTGTAAACAAGTTCTCAATTGTTTTTGCAAATGAAAATTCGTGTCAGAATTCAGATGTTATGAAATCACTTTATTCTTATTTAAGTAATCTATAGTATCGAATTCTAGTGGCTTTAGTCTTGATTTTCCCTCTTGAGGTTAAATGTAGCAGAAAGCGGCAAAATTTTGCACTAACAGGAGCTAATCCCATTGTAATCTTCTAACGCTATAGCAGTAATTATGCAATAACTATTTATTTCACTATTTAGATATTTTTAAGCATAGAAATTGAGTATTAAGGAGGAACAGTAATTGAACTTAACAGCAATCCTAATTGAAATTGTTGAAGGAAGAATTTTGTTTATAAGTTATGTTTTGCTGATTTTATTGTAAGCAAGGACATATCTTAGAACTGGAAAATTGGATTTGAAGTAAAAAGTTAGAAGTTTAGATCAAAGCTTGAATTGTAAAAAAATAGATTTACTTTTTAAAAAATTCTGGATGCTAAAATTCTTTCACTCTGTATATATAAACTATCACAAGGAAGATAATTTTTTTAATTCTCCTGAATAGCCTTATAATTTCTAAAATAATTATTTATCTTTATAAATAGAATTAATATATTTCCTTATATAATAACCATATAATTCATGATCTTTTGTAAAATTTTAACATGCTCACTATCAAGCAAGTCTTAAGTCTATACTCAAAAGATTCAGTTTTAAAAAAATGACATTTAATAAAATAGGATATTGCAAGATCTGTTTCTACTGAATAATTGCTTTTATAGGAGTTGCCAACTATCAAAAAGTATATGGAGTCTGATGATTTCATTAAATATCCATTGAATGGGGACATGGCAGCATTTGGATCAAGACTGTCCAAAAAAAAATAATTTGGTGTATCTGCACTCACTTTCTGAATCAAGAAAGTTTAATTTGATGTTGATGGAAATTCATACTCTTGTGTGTATCTCTGATTATCCAAGTGAACGTGTTGCATGTATTTGTGTATAGTGTTGTCTTACATTCAATGTGTCATTTTTTTAATGATTTGATCGGTGAATTATTAAAAATTGATATCTTGGTTTATATATGCATATACAAATTTGCATTAAATTTTACAAGTTTGCTATATAAGAATTTTTTTAATCGTTTATAAAATGGGAAAATTCTACATATTTGTGTAATAAATTTTTACTTTTTTTAAAAAAAAAATTATAAATGTCATGAATTGTACTTTCCGATGAGAAATAAAGAATTTTACTTCATTCTCAATAAAGTTTTATTTTATTTACTTATCTAGAAATATTTGTAATATTTTGTGTTGTCTCTAACAAGTATATTGTACAAACTAGCCTTTCATTGTCATTTGTCCTATAAAATCTACCATCCAAGTAAGAAAATAGCCATTAATAAATAATTATTTTAATCTATTCATTGTATGAAACTGCACTGTCTTGAGGTAATTTATCAACCTCGGGAACTCGTGTAAAGGTTCAAAATTTGTAATTTGAATATTTTTTTCTGGCATTTGCCAGTATGGTCTCTTAATTCCTGTGGTAAACTGGGTAACATTCATATTGTAATACGATTGTTAAATGAAAAGTTTTCTTCCAATAGTCTCCTCCCCCTCTTGATATTTCAATTTTAAGCTATTCATATAGACTAACCAGGTTTGCCAAGCCACTGAGAAAAGAGAAAAAAAGCACTAAAATTGAAAATTTTCCATAAAACAGGGCATCCCCCCATTTAATTAATACCGATCTCTAAAGATTGCAAGAATAAAACTTTGTAGCTTCTATAAACGGAACAATATCATTCGAGCTATGCAATGTGGTGACTCTCCTTTTTATTTTTTCAGTATAAATAATTCCAGTTTTCATTTGTGAGATAGCTGTTCTTTTCCCATAAAATCCCCGAATTGCAGCGAGTGAACATGCGCGAGATTTCTGCAAATGTGCGAAAGAATCGAATACATTTCTCTGGTGGCATGGCAACATTCAATTTGCAAGAGCAGTGCGTGGTGTCTAGTCTACCATACTTGTGTCTATTGAACCGTTTATTTATTTGAGAAACTGAGCTGCTGAAAATTCGTATGTAATAAGAATTGGACGGTTAAAAAAAGTATCCTTATTTTGCTGAATGAGTTTGAGAAGTTCTACAAAATCAGTTTTACTTTGAAAAAAGATAATAAGCCTATATACTATGGGCTATCAGGCACTTACTAGCCATACCAAAAGAGGAAAGCAAACAAGATGGCATGCCAACTCAAAAGATTCATCATTTATGCTAGACTTGGTATCTAAAAGAAATGGCACGCCAAATCCAAGAACATCGGATTTAATGCTCGAAAATAATCCGATTTTGAACTTTTTAGTTCAGAACAATCATTTGAAATTGAATTTTTGTGGGCATTAAAAATTGTTGCGTGGCATTCCTCCTTTAATTCATTCAGTGATATATCGGAAATATTTTCACACATGTTCACTGAAAATTAAATTGCTAAAACATGTGTTAGGTCATACAGAAATGCTATCTTACTCGTTGTGGATTATATAACAGTGTCATTCTCGTCATATGACCGCTGTTCAAAATTACGAGTTCCGTCCCAAAATAGCCCTTGTGTTATTTTAAAACGGGAGAATAATATAATTAAATTAAACCAGGAAACTGATGGTTGAAATATCTGCAGAAATCGTTGCCCGAATACTTGGAATTGGCAAAAATGAACAAAAAAATAAAATTTGTTTTGTAATTTTTTTATAAGTAATCATTAAATGGTTTGTATCTTGATAACAAAAATGTTTTGTGTTCTATTTCACCCAATTTCTAAATTTGTGATTTACAATTAAAGAACAAAAGAAGTAATATATCCCCCTTATTAAACAAAGTTGATTTTGTTAATTCTAGATAATTTCTTTCTGTCTGTAAACATAAATCTTTTAATATTCTATTTCGAATAATGTTAAATTTTTGCTTATTTTCTTTTCATTTCCCATTCCTTAAAACCATATATCAATGTTACTCGTCCTTGAATGCTATTCGCCCATTTTCTCAGGTCTTGAATATACGTTCAGGGATCCCTCCCCTCGCGCAGATTTGAGTGCCAACCCTGCTTTCGTTGGTTCTACTTTTGAAAATTTATACTTTCCTTCTAGTAGAAAATAAGAGTTGTTAATTACCTTAAAAATAAATGCTAAATTATTTTTAAGAAGTTCATCCCCCCCTCACATCTGCATGATGAATATGACCTTAATAATGTAGATGCAAATGAGTGAAAACCACTGATTTCATTACTAATGCGTTATAACGTTTTTAGAACAAATAATTTCCTTGATTGGTTTTTATAACACTGTTAAAGCATTTACTTCTTTTCTAAAACTCACAGTTATGGAAATACTAATATAAGAATTTCAATTTATACTTTTAAAGTCTTTTGTTGCCTAAAGACTGCAATGAAAAAAAATGGGGCGAAAGCACCCAGATTATCAATGATCATAACCTGGCAGGAAGTAATAAAAGATTCTAAAAAGGTATGAGATTCTAAGACTTAAAAGGATCGGATCTTCTCTGAAATAAATTATTTAAATGGAATTATTAAAAAATGGAAAATATCTGGTTTTATATTTTAAAAATTGTTTCAAAATTCATAGGGATGTAATAGTTGGCTAAAAATGGTAAATGTGCTAAAAGCAAAACGCTGGGAAAATATTGAACACTATTTTGAATTACTTAGATGACCATCAGGTACTTTGTATGTTATCTATACCATAAAATACTGTCAATTTGGCATTTTAAATAAAAGTTTTTTAGATACCCTTAACTGACAATTCTGGCACAGATGTAGCGTGTCTTCCTCATGCACTGGGAGTCCGGGTTAAGGCATGGTTGTTCTTCTGTGTGCTATGTGTGAATGTGCTCACCTGTAAAAGGGGGCTGTGCAAACGAATGTGTGATAGAGCTAAGTCAGTCCTCGACCTATTTCTAGGTGCTCTAGTCCTTGTGACTAACAGAGGCTGCAATCTTTCCCTATCCATTAATGGACCTTGTCTAGCACTGGGGGCATGCAACAACAAATGACAATTCTTTTCATTCGGGTATTCAATTTCCTTTCTATATCCAAATAGTGCACTATATAAATATATAATTTTGTGTAGTGTGGGAGAAATATATTTCAAAAATTCATTAATGGCTGTTGTATAGAGTAAAAGTCCTTAAAAACTGCTTATTTTTTATTATTTGTCCTTATATTAGAGACTTCTTTTCTTAATCCAAGAGCTAATTTTTCGTGAAGGTTCTTTTTTTATCTGTATTCTCTGATCTGCCAAATGAAATGAAAGTGTTTTCTTCGCGGTTTTGAGTTTTCATCTCTGGCGAAATGCTAATGAGTCTGACGACCAGTGTGAAATGTTTCCCTTCTGTTGAGATAAATATTGATCCGTGTTGGTTTTTTTTTAACTTATTCATTTAAATCCATCTCCTTTTGCTTCTCTAGGTAGAGAGAAGGTCGTTTTCCTTTTGAGTATAATTTTATGTATCCCTGCAAGTGACATTTCCTACTCTTCCCCCCCCCCTTCTTGATACGACTAAATGGTGTGCGATGAAATAACTCTAGATGTGTAGTGAAAATGCTTTAGTCAGATTTTTCATAATATACTTGCAGAAAAAATATTTAAACATTGTTCATTCTCGGATTTGAAAACCCTTTGCTCATGTGTTTATTTAGTCAAAAGGAGAGGGAAAAAGATGTTTAGCAATAGTGCGAATCGGTTTACCGCAATATTAGGTAGCATAATAATTGTGTATCTTTCTGCGGACTACCACTTGTCGAAATACAATCGCCGAAACTTGACAGTTTTACGATCCTGAAAAAGACAATAGCATTTCGGTTTATCAAACATATCATTCACTGGTCACATTCTATGTTTATATAAAATTGGTTGTTTTCTTTCACAACTTGTTAAATTTTATACAAACACTCAGTTCTAACATCTAGACTACTTTGTTATTGTTGGTTCATATCTCTTCTCTAAAAGTGATAATAAAGTGCGTAATTTTAAGATAAAATTTCACTCTGCACTAGACTTAAGTGTCTATTGTTAAAAGTTACATTTAGGAAATAAGTTTGGTCTAGCATATCTTATTTGTTAATATACTAAGGATATTTATTATTATTATTATTTACACGCTAAAGGCAGATGTTTAAAAACAGCAATATGAGAATTCTTTGCATTTCAGTAAACTTCAGATCTTGACTGAAAATTAGTCAAATCCTTGGAACCATCTCAGCTCAAAAAATGTACTGAAAAACAGAAGATTAAAAATCTCTCACGAATCGAATACATACATTAATAAATAAATCGTCATTCATTAATTTACAAGTGGTATAATTAATTTTTTCTTGCGTCTCAATGAACGGCTCGCGGTGGTCTAGTTGTAAACTCTGCGCTTCGAGGCCAGAATGTCCCAATTTCCAAACCAATTCCACTGAATATCCTACATGATGCCCACTGAAGCTGAAATTGTGGGCCAGACTTCCTTCCGTTTATGCTGTGCGTGCCAGCTCAGGTATTGCCCTCGTCATCTGACTGGGATTAAAGATTACGAGATCTGCCCCGAAATAAGCCTCGTGTTGTTTCCAAATGGGATGTTACAGCTAAACCCCTAAATGAGCAATGCAGATTGGTAAATATCACCATTCAAGAGTTCACAATTTCTCTAGTTTCATTGAATAATTTGTTGAGATATACAAAAGTTTGATTGAAAAATTCGTTTTGATATACTAAATAAATGTAAATACTTGAGGAAGAAAACTATCTTTAAGTAGATAATATTCCATTTATAAAGAAATAGTCAATTTATTGTCCTCATCACAAAAAGAAAAAAAAAATTGATAAATTCTGAAGCCCAGCAATTTGGTCCCAAAATACAAACTGTTTTCGTTTACTATGTTGATTTTGAAATTCATTGATTCACCTAGAATTTTAATTCATTAAAATCGTCTTGGAGTCAAACTTAAGAATACGATGATGATACAAATCACCAGAGTGATGCGAATCGTGTATATTTTGAAATCGCAAGCTTAAAAATTGCCCAGCTTTCATTTGCTATTTCTACCGATTGTCTGCTTTGATCTAAGTCAATAAATTTGGATTTTTCTATGAATATTCTTAATCAAAATTCCTTCTTATATTTAAAAAAAAGCAAGCGCTTATTCCAATATATCCTTAGGTACGAAAAAACAAACAAACATATGTAGATATTGTCAAAGGAATGTCCTTTTTATAACGGGGAGAGGGATTTGAACTTTTTTCAGTAAGATTACTCTGTAAGACCCGCTAACTTTGGCAACCCTGCTCTCCTCGGATAGTAACCCCATTTGCTTAACGCGGAAGGAGGAGAGGGGAGCGAAAATGAAAGGCAGTCGGTCTGAGAGTGAAGTGAACGATGATGGGATAGTTCGGTGATTCTTTTAGTATTTTTGCTTTATGTTTGTGCTGTGTCCCGTATCTACATGTAAACAAAAATCTGGATCTAAAGTTGAATTTGATCACGGTCTCTACCGCTCACATTTAAGAAATCCCACTCAAAAAAAAGGTTTTTTACATACTCTTTCTGAACTTTTTTGGGAGAGGGGGAGGAGAAGGGGGCTTGAAATTATGGAAAATTTTGTTACGTAGATTTCCCAGTTTTTCCACAGAAACATATACTGCTATTGAATTTGATAATTTATTAGCAAATTTTCCATTAATTTGCTCAAAACATTATTTTTAATGAAAGATAATCTGAAATTTCTAATCTGGATATGCTCCAAAACCTAAAAAGATGTCTAATTTATCTGCAAAGAATGTTAAATAATTCTTTATAATTGTCAGTTTTAAATAAATTTATTAAATATATAAATTTTGAATGAGGTAATGCAGAATTAATTAATATTTAAAATGTTAAGTTAAATATTGCCATATGTTTACAAATTATACTATAATACGAGGAATGGTTGTCAAGTCGAAAATCGCCCCAGAATTAATAAACTCCGGTAAACTTGGGGGTCTGAGGTTTTTGGCCACGAGGAATCGATTGGCGCCGGTTTTGAAGCGCTACGGTTGAGCAGTTCGGAGTTACAGATAGGATATTTTCAAACTTTATTAGTTCGCCATAATGGCTACTTAAATTTTCAAGTGGTAACGTGCTGCCATCTATATCAATATTCATATATGTTTTTTTTTTTTTTTCATTTCATGCAGACACGTGATGAAAATTGCATTTTTATATGTTTAATGCGCAATAATAATTTATTTTTTAAAATTTGAGTTTTTGTCAATCTGATGACAATATATTAATAAGATAATTTTTTCCCTTTTACTCGTAACGCATGCTTGGAGCTTAATTTTTAATTTTATCTTATACTAATGTTTATTATGTTTATGCTGTTATAGGTTTATAATATGTTTCTTATGTATGTATATATGTTTGGTTTTTCTAAATAAATTTGTCAAAAATATTGAACTTCAACACACTTCAATCTTTACACTGCTCACTTTGTACCATTTCTTTAATTGTATAATTTTTTGTTATCAATTACATTTTATTTCCTATGACTTTTCAAACTTTACCTTTGTATAGAATAGTTCCCTTTCCAAACTCTTTGTTTAAAATAGTTTACAATGGTGCACTTTGACCGGTTATCTTTTCACCAATGGTTTCACAAATTTTCTTATGGCATGTATTGTTTAGATAAATCACAATTGAAAATTTAAATATTCGAGTTAGCTTCGATACCTGTTTTCTCCGAGCGGAGCTCGGTCACCCGCTGGTGTTTACAAAACAAATTCAAACCGTTCAGTTAATGAAATGCACCTATTCGAATCTGCAGATCAGCAATTCGTTTCTAAGCCTACATACGCGGTTCCCCCCCCCATTTTAGTTGCTTGTTAGATCCCTGCAAGGGTTAAAATTCTGATAATCGTTTTTAAGTTATGACAGCAAAACTACAATCAACTACCTTAAACTACAATTATTAAATATTACTTATTTATGAAAGGGTATATGCTCCCCACGCCAGGTAATTGAACTGAGGTAATCATAATAAATCCCTCCTTAAAAAATTGGTGGTGGAAATAATGTATATTATTTGATATTGTGTAAGCTCATTCAGAAAAGAATTTCTCATGATGGAAATAAGTATATTTTGTATGAGTAATACAATATAAATAATTATACCAATAAATTTAAACATCTTTGAGTAGTATTTAATATTCCTTTTTTTTAAAAACTCGGATTCTGATAAAATATTGAAATAATTCTGTAAACAAACAGTTATAGGACTATCTTTATTTTTCCTCGCAATCAATGTGTTCATGTTCTAAAGTGTAAATATTCATAAAGAATGATCCACCAAATAATTTTAATTACTTTAAAGTGTCTTTTCATATTATTTTCATTGATTTTATAACTCCCATTTGATTTAAATCCATTTAAATGTCATAACATATCTCAGTAAGTACTCAGAAGAAAGCAATTTTGAACAGGATACAAACTTAACTTTAGGATAAAGCAACTAATGAAAATGAAAACACTTAAATTTGCACTTTCATCTTAAAAACAAACTAATTGTAAATAATAATTTTAAAAAAATGTTTAAGTATATGAATATGTCATTGATTTATCAATCAACTAGATGTTGTCTCTCACTGTTAACTTTTCCACTGAATACTTTTTTTATTCATAGTTCTCTTCCAAAGTTTCTCTCAATGAATATGAATCTACGCAAATCCTAACATAGCCATGTAAACTTAAATACATGGCATTAAAGTTAGAGGTACAGTAAATACTGTGTCTCTAGCTAAATAATAAGAACATTAAAGATTAAATTTGATTTATAATTAATTATATTTGAGATAAAGATTTACCTTGTCCTTCCTTTTGGAAACTTCCTCAATGAGTCCAGATATATTTATTCTTTGATTATAATTAAAAAATGAGATGCTGAATAAAATGTTTTAAATAATTTTTGATGACATAATTTAAAAGCAAGCTTTTATGTTTTAAAAAATGAAGTAGAATATATATGCTGACCAAACATAATTGAAACTGAATTTTCCACCAAAGTAAATTATGCAGATGTCTAGCTTAGCATTCCCCTAAGCCTTTGAACTGTAGTGTTATTATATAAAATGGAGATTTCCTTTTCTCTGTTAAATTTAACAAATGGAGAATTTTTCCTTTATGACTTTTACAATCACAGAAAAGATTTTTTAAAAAGTTTTAAAAAATGACTGAATTTTTACAAAATTGAAAATACACTTTTAAAGTAAGTTGAAAATGCGGCACTTTGCCATCTGTAGTTATGTCTGTAAAATTTATTTACTATAATTTAAAAGTTTTCTTTTATAGTGTGGAATACACTATATTTTCATACCTTGCTCATAGAACCTTCTATTCAATAAGAAAATAAAGATCTAAAGTAAATTTGTGTGATCAAAGAAAATTAAATGTGGTTTATCAACAGATTTTATTTTTTCTAAGACTGTTCCTAAACAGTAAAAAAATCCAACAAAAGTATTTAGTAATCTTTAAAAAGAAGAGGGCTTTCTTGAATTCAAGATTGGATCTATCGGATGTTGGAGAAATTAAAATAAAGTTCTCACTTAATCTCAATTTTTAAAAAATTCAACATAAATTTATAATTATATTTGCAGCTTGCTTCACAGATCACTTTGACAGCAAAAGGCATGCATTAAAATGATCATTATTTCACTTCCACTGTCTTGCCTAGAAATCAATTTGATTATAAAACTTAAATAACAAACACCTTTCACTTAAATACAAATATTATAAATATTTATTCCCCAGCTAGCCTGTGATCTTTGAGAAGTTCCAAGTCTTCAGCCATCTAAATATTCAATAATTTTGATGCATTAACGTCTGAAAAAAAATAGGGTTTAAATTGAAAAAATCAAAATTTTTTTTAAACTATCAAATTCTTGAAATCTTAAAAATATTTTTTCCCTGGAGTTTTAATCAAATGTACACGAATTATCTGCTTTTGAAATAACATTAAAAAAAATTAGATTGTGTTAATCATTTTGAGGGTTCTAAAGCTTTAGAATGATCTATTTATAATTACCTCACTCTGCTACAAATAACAGTAGTCCCATATCAGTACAGTCTAATGTACAGTTAAGCTCAAGGAAAAACATGGCCTTTATGATTCCTCTAATGAACTCATCAGTTTGAAAATCACTTTCACATCAATGCTTAGAACTAAACCACTTACCTTACTCGTTTAGTATATATGCATAACTTCGGTCAACTTAATTTTCCCATATACTGCAAAAGCAGTTATTTCTCTTTATACGTGTATGTGTAAACAGCATTTATTGATGAATTAATAAGCTAATCTAAAGATATATATTGTGACAGATTTTAGATTTTCAGTTCATTACCTGAATAATGCAAATACCTTAATCTGTCTTTTTCTTTCCAACTTGTACAGCTATGAGACAAACATAGATTTCCTCTGATTATTAATATTTCATTATCCTCTGATTATATATACAATATCATATGGGGATGAAACAATATTAAAATATTTTTTTTAATTTATTCCTTTGAACTGTTTGTGTAAAAGAATGGTAATTATCTTCTTAAGTAATAACAGCTGATTCTTTGAAAAAAGGGATGCCCTTTGTTATTGTTATATCCAAATATGGCAAAGCTTCTAACACAAGAAAATGTTTTTTCCTTCTTTTAATTTTTCCAAATTTATTCTTTGATCAATTACTATCCCTTTTCTAACATGTGAACTATGAAAAAAATATTAATCCCCAGCAAAGAAACATTTTAACACCAGCATATAATAACTGCTCTGATTACTTAAATTTCAAAGTT
>JAOUZG010010951.1:3371880-3408480 GCA_026289955.1 Argiope argentata
CTCTGATATAAAAATGTTTTTTTGTTGTTCTTAAAGATAAAAATTCTTTTTTTATTTATAAATGTGGCATTAAGAGCTCTTAATGTTTTTATTTTATTCTTGAAAGGATTTACGTATTAAACGATTCTTTTTATATTCTTAGTGTTTAGTCTGTATGGGTATTTAATCTACAACTGCCTAAAATAAAGTCTGGGCAGGGAAGAAAAAAAGACTAAAGGGAAAAAAGGGGGTTGTAGGAAGAAAAGTAATGAAAGGGGATAAAGGATAGAAAAAGAAAGGTTTGTAGAAAGAAAAAAAAGGGAGAAAAGAAAAGAAAAAAGGGTGTGTGTGTCAGTGTCACTATTATATCCTCTGTGCGCGGCATTTTCCAAGCTGTTTTTAAACTTTAGCATATCTTGAAAACCAATTGTGTCTTTATTTGTTTAGTGTGTTTACATTTATGAAAATTTGAATCTCATTATTCTATAAAAACGTAGAATTTTAGACCTTTTCCTCCACCAATTAAGTAAAATATCAATTCCGGGACAATCATTGCATGGATAGAAAGAGAAAGATGAGTAGTACAACGAACAGAACATCTGAAGAAAATAATACTATAAATGAATTATATAACTATCAAAATTTGTTTGGTTTAAAAATATTTTGGTTATAAACCTGTTATGAGCCACAGCTACATAAAATATTATTTGAAAATTTTAGCGAGGATTAATACTGGCTAACCGACTGGTCGCCAAAGTTGGCTAGTTCTAAATAAAATCAATATTCGTTTAAATTTCAGAATATTTTTTAAACTTATTTCATGTTTCCAGATTTGTGTGCTTGCAATTCAGTGTGGTCCTGTTCATGTTTAATTAACTGATATACACAACAATTTCCTTCTTCTGTAACGATCATAAAAAAAAGATGGAGTGGGCATTGCAATAGTAATTCGGAAAATAGTTACACTTGCCTTATTGAAGAGGATCTTCATTTCCAAAATTTTCGTTATTTTCGTGATTTGGTCTCCAGCCATGGTAGGAGACGGACGTTGAGCACTGATCATGGATAGACTTGTGAAAGCTTTTGAAACGTACGATAAGTATGATCGTATCCTAGCTGAGGCCGAGAGTAAGCTAACTGCTGTACAGCTCTTCTCCGTTCCGAATCCAGAAGAACTCCTCAAAAAAGAGAATTGTCACGAAGTAGCCAATACAGCAAAACAAGCTCCAACGCATCATATAAATCATAACCTAGATCTGAAAACCATTCCTACAGATCCAAACTGAATGACAGCTACTATTACACAGGAAACTCAGGTCCAGTTCCTAAAACAACAGACAAGTCAAAAACCGACGTATAGCTGGATAAAGATATAACAACAAAACTGAACAACTGAGGTGATAGAGTTGACCAGACCTTAGACAAGGGAGTAAATCAGACCAATTTTGAAACCAAATCGAGCCTATTAAGTACCAAAGAGATGGAGATTGGCACCGAAAAACAATTACCCAAAAAGAACAAAACTAAAGAATTCCAAACTGTTAGCCCCAGAAAAGCAGCCAAGAAAATTGTCAGTTAATGAATCAATCCCAATGGAAACTACTAATAAATTTGATATCCTCTCAAAACAGCCCGATAATCAATCCGATGTCATTCCAAAACTAGCCCCCATGAATCTCAAGTTAAAGAGTAACTACAACCTAACACTTCAAGAAATCCACAATAGCCATCCGAACACAACTAATAGACTCATAAGGAACATGATAGCTATCCAACCAGACACCGAAGAATCAAGAGTAAAAATAATAGAATATCTTATCATGAAAAAAGAAGAATTTATCGTGTCTGAAAGCTATGATGAAACACACCTGAAAATCATTATAAAAGGCCTCCCCGGTGATACAGAGAAAGGCTAAACTGTAAATAAATTTACAAATTAAAAATATGATGTAATCAGAATTTCCCAACTAAAAAACTACAGGACCAAAACTCTTCACCCCATTTTCCTGCTAGAAATCAAGAGAAGCAATCAATATATACAGTGAAAAATATCTTCTTCACCTCTGAATTAAAGTAGAGAGTTACAGAACAAAAATACTGCAAGGATCTGCTATAACAGTGCAGGCTTCCACCACTCAGCGAGGAATTGCAGACTCACACCAATGTGTATTAAATGTGGTAAATCCCATGCAACCAGAAACTACAACATTGTCTGTATCAACTGCTGTGAAACCGGGCACACGGCCGCCTGGAAAGGTTGAAATTTTTTTTCCCAAACATGCTAATAAAAATGGAAGACTCTCCTACTCCGAAATTACTAGACAGCCATCAAGAAGTCAACCCACCCAACCTCCTCTCCAGACAATGAAACAGGATAATATTCCTGCCCTTTCTACTATTGGAAACCTCCCGGCTATTATCGAAACTCTCCATATACTCCGAGACATCAGAGAAATCATCCAAGAATTTCCGAAAATAATTGAAACAGCAAGACTGGTCAAGGAAACTGAAAACAAAGATGAGAAAAAGATCATCATCCTTAACGCTCTCATCGACTAAGTTTCACCGTTTCCGTCATTCCCACCTTGTGAACCACAGATCCTGATTGGCCCTCTACAAACAATAGATCATATAGCTCACTCACCGAAATCTGCCAAAATCTGACTTACCTCCCCGCCACCTACTCCCTTGAAAAGGTCTCACCTGATTAGTCGCCTTCTCCTCCTACTCCCTGGTCTCTCAGCTTTGCTAGTTTTGCTTCATTCAAGTTTCTGCAGCCATAAGCAGCACATCCTCAAGGCTCCTCGAAGAATGTAACTGCATATAGTTGACCGTCATGCCGCTCCCTATTCTTCATAACTCGGGATAAGCCCCTACCTGGACTAGGCACGTGAACTCAACAACTAGGATGTTCGTTTCCGACACTCGTTTCAAGGATAAAAGGGAGAGAGCTATATGCCCTTGATCTTATGTTGAGAGAGGAGTTTATAATCTTTTTCATATTTCTGTTTATTTCAGTTTTCTGTCTGCACTCGTTTATTACACTACTAGTTTATACATTCTGCGTTACTAGCAATCAAAATACTTCATTAGCAATAGTTTTAGCATTAAAAAAATATTCTTTATAAAATTTTATAATATACATTTTACTTTGCATACTTTTAGCGTCTCAACATTTAATTAAAATCAGAATGTCAATTGAACCAGACTATTTTTTTAAATGTTGATAAAATTCCTTATTACACAATCAGCCGCATTTACCTAATTGTTTCTTAAATTTGGAGAAAAAAAACGGCGAAAGTCAGAGAAAAATTACAAGGAAAGGAAACTGCATTTTTGAAAAGGTATAAGTTTGAATTTTAAGATGATATAAAAATATTTCTGGTAGAATAATTTGCTACGAAATTATTGTAGAAAAACGATAAAATTTCGATGTATTCTAAGCAATTGAATATTTAATTAACTTCCAGGGTTTAAGAAGATACTCTGTCTTTTTCAAATGATAAATATATAAGATTTGATTTATTTCGACCCAGTTTTTTAGATCTATAACATGCATACACAGCCGCAATGACTGCATTTGTATTAAGATTATATTTTTTATTCACTCATGATATTAGCATTTTTTGCCCAGTTTTTGAAGATAGTTTGACGAGTAGAAAACACATTAATTTTTTCAACTCAAACTTTCACATAATTTTTAAAATTAAAACTGTACTTTTTTAAAAAAAGATTTCTTTTCTGAACGACTTAAAAAAGAATCCACCAGTTTTGCATTTTCTCTATATATTATAAATTTTTTTTTAAAAAAAAAATGTAACATAATTTCTAACAAAAGAATTAAGAAGTAAATAATTATTAAAAAAATGTGATTAATCGCAATTACTGACAGGTATAAAAACACATTATTGGATCTTAACATTTGTATAATTTAACCTTTAGTTCTGCTTACTTTTTTGAAAATGAATTTGGCTCTTTCAGTCTTTCCATCTCAATTATGAAATTTCTTTTTCTCTAAAACATATGTCGCTTCATGAAGGTTAAACAATTAAGTTTACTGAATTACATTTAAACAAAAAATATTTTCATTCTTACATTCTAACGTGTTAACTCTATTAAATATAGATACCGTTATATATCGATAAAAGTTATGTAAACATTTAAGAATTACATTATCCAGATCATAGTTATCTCATGAAATATAAGAACTGTCATATTTTTATAACAATAACACGAATTATTCGTCGCTGGAAAAAAATGTATTTAAAGCTCCTTTTCGTTCTTTCTTATGAAAAATGTACCATTTTGATTTTCGTCTGTATCCGAATTTTAAAAAGCATTCTGCTTGATTCATAAGAATAGCTTCTTTAAAAAAGGAGGTAAAATATCTTTTTGAAGAACTACATATTATACTTTTAATCATTTGGTGACATTTTCTTCTTCTTCTTTGGTATCTCAACATTAGAAAAATATATATACTTCTATAATTCAAATATGTCTACATTCTTAAATGTTTATATTCAACATTAGAAAAATATAAACATAAAAAATATAATTTACTAAATTTTCTAGCTCCTCAGTAAAATGTACGCCTTTCTAGATTAAATTCTTAAGAAATTTGAGCTGAGGCATTGATAGTACACTATTTCTTTTTGTGTATACTACTATAAGGCAAATAGAGCAATTTCTTATTTGTAAACTGAAAATATTTAACAGGCTCTTGTAACTTGGCCCCACATTTGTTAAAAAGAGGGCCAAAATAGGCTGACCTTCATAAATTTATGGCCGAGGGAAACTCAGTTGTAAAATCTCTTATTCCCCTCAGCTCAGTTGGATAAATATCTCAAGCTATTACCAAGGGTCTCAAGACAACTTTTTTGAAAGCAGTTACTCTTTCAGTGGAAGAAGTTTCAACACTGAACTAAAATTACTATAACTTGTATAGAAGAACTAAACCTGCTTTTTATGTGGTTAATAATAACATATTTATTATTTTGCTTTAAACTTGTATAAATTATCAATTTATTGAAACATGATATCTTTTAAATACATCTAAATTCTGCAAATATGAATTCTATTAAAATGGAAAAGAACATTTCTTGTATTTGAATGCCTTAAAGTAATTGGGTTGGTTATATATATATATATATATATATATATCATAGTTATCTCATGAAACGTGTTAACTCTCTCTCTCTCTCTCTCTCTCTCTCTATATATATATATATATATATATATATATATATATATATATATATATAATTTTAAACATTATAATTAATAATTTATATACATAAAAAATTAACTTTATAAACCGAAAAAAACGGGATTTTTGGAAAACCTATTGATTAAGGTGCAACCACAGAAAAATATGCTGAAAATACTATTATTTGTGATATTGATAATATCTTTAGTTCTTTTGATGCGAATATTTTGAAACTATTTATCTTTTTAAGTGCATGATTTCTGAGATTTCTAAAGATTACTGAGTTTTGATTCGTTTTAGAAAAATGAATACCAAGAAATTTAATCGTTTGTTCCATTTTAAAGGGTGTCTCGCATAAGAGATGCGTGGATATTTTGTAATTTTTTTCTTAGACAATTCAGTTATTGCACTTTTTTCTGGAGTAATTTCTAGTTTCCAATATTTGCACCACTTGTATATGTTTTCCATAGTACTTTGAATTTTTTTAATACTGATTTCCCAGGAATGATGGCTGCAAAAGACAAATATATCATCTGCAAAGAGAGTACATTCGATCCCTTCTTCTATGGTTTCATGAAAATCACGCATAAAGATAACAAAAAGAATTGGTGAAAGTTGAGATAAACCTTTGTTCAGAGTTCTGTTTCTAGAAATGGAATGCCTAAACCGAATCTGGAATGTTCTGTCTTACAGGAAGTTGAACAACCACTTTGCCATGTTGCTTGTTATACAAAGCTGTAAGCATTTAAAAATAAGGACGCCGATATTAACAGAATCATACGACTTTTATATCAAGATTCACAGCAAAGAATGTTTTTTTTTGTTGTTGTTCGTAAGCTTCTGTGATTTTTGCCTGAATATTGCAAATTGCAGTTTGGTTATCTCTGAAGGGTATGAAACCATGTAAACTATTGTGCAGTTTTTTGTTACAAATTAAGTAGTAAGTAATGAGTTGTGTGAGTAAACGTTCAAAGACTTCACAAAAAACAGAGGTGAGAGCAATAGGGGGAGAGGTTTTTTTTTTTTTTTTTTTTTTTTTTTTGTCTTTGTTAGGTTTCGGAATCGGAATCATTAGAGCGTGTTCCCATTGTTTGAGGATGTCAGTTGAATCAAATTGATGTTGATATAATTTCAAAGTAATTTGAAGTTGGTCTTTGGTGAGATTTTTGAACCAGATAGCAGGAATGTTGTCAGCTCCAGGAGCAGAATTTTTAGTTTTTTGGATTGCTCTCTTAAGTTCCCAAATTTCGAATTTGATATTGAGAAGGGAATTTATTCCAGAGAAATCCAAGGGAATAGGTTCAATTTTTGTATTTTGATTAGAAAAAGTCTTCGCAAATAATTCACTCTGGCGTGCAGGATCGCATATATATCGACTGTTTTCTATAATAATGTTGTTATGCTTAAAATTCGGATTTGTGTTATAGAAAAGTTTATTTATAATTTTAAAGAACATTTTTGGATTACGAGATATTGTGCAAATTTTTTCCCAATATTCTCTTTTAGCCTTTTTAACGTGAAAACGAAGTTGACTTGCATATTTTTTGTGTTTCACCCAGTCTGATTCAGAAATTTTTCTGATAGCTTTTTTCGAAAGTACTTTTTGAGCTTTTCATAATTAAGGCAAGAAATATTCCACCAAGGAGGATAACGCTTATAGGACAATAGTTTGAATAAAGTATTTTGGGTTATTACCTTAGTTGTGTTCACCGTAATTTCTTCAATGGAATATTGGTTGGCATTATTAAAAAAATCGTGTGTTTGTTGTGTGATCCTCGTCCAATTAATTGTTTTTAAGTAATAACAATCGGGTTGTGATCGCTATCGAAAGTTGAATCCATTATATAACATGAAGTTTGATTATGAATATTAAATGAAACGAGGGTAAGATCTAAGATAGTTTGAGTTCTTAAAGAACTGTGCGTGGGAATAGTTGTATTGAGGCTTATGAAATGTGAATAAGTTAGCCAATCAACAAAATCGTTACTCAGAGCCGATGAACGAGTTGCTCCCTAAATAGTGTGGTGCAAATTAAAATCACTGAAGATGAAAGTAGGTAAAGTTAAAGAATCAAAGAAATATTTTGCTTGATTAATATTTAAACCTTGCGAAGCATATAAATTAATAATGTTAAATTTGGTATTCTGAAACTGTACTTCGACTGCCAAAAGTTCTAGGTTAAAATCTTCTGTGATATTGCTGGGAATTATTCTTGCGGACATGCTAGCAAGAATACCAATTAGAAGACCACCACCCGGTCTATTTTGTCTGTGTGTGCGAAATTTTTTTTGTCCGGATGGGAAAAAATGTCAGTTTCGGAAAGGAAAGTCTCTTGAAAGACCCAAAAGGAAGAAGTAGAAAAAGGAGGAATTGAAAGCCACAGTTTTTTCCCTTTAATTCCTCTGCAATTCCACTGTAGAAAGGTCATTTACAAAAACAGTTAAAAGTTAAAAAGGAAACAGCACCCATTTTAGGATACAAAGGACGAAAAGAAAAAGGTATTCGAATTAGTACAAGTTGCAAATTGAACAAAAGACATTGAAATGGTGAAAACAACCACCACCACCAGCAACAGCAAAAGAAAAAGGAAAAAGACAGAAAAAAGAAAAAGGGAAAAGAAAAGGGAAAAGGGGAAAAAGAAAAACCAAGAACTAGCCAAAAGCACCTGTATCCAATTGCATTGGAGTAGTATATACTTTGCGGATCTTCTCTAAAATTTTTTTCTTTCTTGGTGGAGAAAGATTTTCCCTTCCAAGATTGCTCATTACGGTTACGTTACGCGACAATGTTTCTACCAATTTTTCGAACATGCCGAGGATTGAGTTTATTTGCTCTTCCATTTTGATTTGAATTGTTTGAATAATTAATTCAATCTTTTCATTTATTTTATTGAACATATTTTCCATTTTTTCACTTATTATTTCTTCGACATTTCTTATAGGTGTATTTATTTTGCGTAGCTGTAGCTGTTTATTACAGCTGCTGCGTAGCTAGATTTTTTTGGCTGAATAAATATTCGTTTAGCTTCAGCTATAGTTATATGATTTTCACATTTTAGCTCTAAGATTTCCCTTTCTTTAATAAAAAATGAACATCCTCTTGATGTGACTGAATGCTCGCCTTTAGAGTTTACACAATTTTGTTGTGATTGACAGACGCCTGCGTGAGTATCGCCACACAGATGACAAATCTTTTGATTTTCACATACCCTTGGAGGGCGCATGAAACTGAGACAATTTGTACATTGTCGCGGATTGTCAATGAAAGGTTGCACTTTTTGATTTGTGAACCAAATCTTAATATCCATCGGTACGCGTGTTCCTATTTTTGTGATAAGGACGGGTGATGTTTCCCTAGAGTCGTTTTGTTTTTGGAATCACCTCATTTCCACAATTTTTATTTCATCATTATTTTTTAATTTCTCTTGAAATTCCAGCAGTGAGACTTTTGTGGGGATATCATAGAGGAGAAAGCGATAGATTATATTTTCCCATATGATGTATGTCGTAACTGGAATGTTTAATAATATATCTAAGCTAAGTAGCTGTGCTGCACAGACAGGATCCTGTGTTGTAACCGTGATTTTCCCTTTGTGGGTAAATTTCATGTTTAATATATTTGCATGCCGATTTATTTTCTCTTTTATAAAGCTTTGTAGCATAAACGGATTAATTTGGGGAATTCTCGATTTAGGATCTGCGTTTGTCATTACAATGTTAATTTCTTCACATTCACTCTGCCTAAGACGTAATGCCAGTTCTTTTGTGGATTTGCCACACTTGAAGATTTTTTCTGACATTAAGGATTGCATCGTGCTAACAGGATAGAAACTAGCATCTTCTTCCACAACAATAATCTTTGAATGGCCCAGATTTAAAAATTTTTAAAAACAGATGAAAAAAGATTGTACAGGTCTCACCTGATTTTAATGTCCTATGTCTACTTCCAGTTGAAAAAGGAACTTCAAAAAAACAAAGAAAATAAGTACAAATACTTTTTGCTTCAAAATAATCAGCACAAAAACATTTTCGAACGCACGAAAAAAAATTCAACTCTACAAGACAAGTTTCTTGAAAGCAAAAAACGGGTTGAAAACTTGCAGAAACACACGAACAAAGAAAAAAAATCCAAGTTTCAACATCTAATTCATGTTCAACTCGACCATTGTTAAAAATAGTAAACGAAACAGTGTTAGGGTTGCTAGGAGAGCCTTCCGCTGGGTTTCCATGTTGGTAACAAACTCTGGTTGCACACTAATCTTCACTTTAACCAAATGTAATTCAAATTTTTTAAGTAATACGTAAATGAAAATTCCATTGAAGTGGTTTTCATTTCCATGTGATAAAATTCTCTCATAAGAATTGAAAATGTAATAATTAAAATTGTTCCATTTTCGTATTATTTGTAAACTTATTTATTAACAGCAGACTTAAAAGCCTTATTCAATTTTTTAATTCTATTTCTATTTTTTTATCTATAACCTTTGAATATTACAACAAAAAACCATTTTTTAAAATTTTTATTCAGTTTTAAAATAATTTAAATATGCGTGAACAATTTATTTGTACCCACACAAAAGACATTTAATATACACAAACGCATTTTGCATATACACTGCTCAAAACAATTAGGGGAGCGCATGGTTTTAACAGAATTACGCAAAGATGTCTACCCATAAGTAACATAAAATGAGTCATCCATAAATTACAGCCTACCAGGAAACGGAAGAAGAAAACTTTATATGCAAATCAAAGTTCATGACGTCAAAAACCTGAAAAAGGAGATAAGGACAGAAATCGGGATGTTGCAGAAACATCTGTTTTATTGCCGTAACTGTGAAATTTGATTGCGCAGTCTTTCTGATTTTGAGACAAGCTTATGAGAATGTCTGAACAATTTACCGGAATCCATGGTATGGCGTGTCATAGGCCGATTGGAATCAGGCCAAATACAACGGAGTGTCGCGGACGCTGTTGGAGTCGCCAGAAGTGTTGTTGCAAAGCTGTGGAATCGATTCCAAGAAACAGGAAATGTTAGACGTCGACCATGGCAAGGTCGGCCACGCGCCACTACAGCAACTGATGACCGGTATATACGGTTAACAGCCCGTCGGAACAGAACAGAGAATGCTACTCAGCTGCAAAGACAGTTGTTCTTGGCAACAGGACGAAGGGTGTCCAGCCAAACAGTACGTAATGGGCTTCATGGGGGAAGGCTCTATGCACGTAGGCCAATGGTCTGCATTCCGTTGACCCCACGCCACCGTGCGGCCCGAAGAAGATGGGCTGCTGAACATCGAGATTGGCAGCAACATGATTAGAACCAAGTGCTGTTTACAGACGAGTCCCTATTCAGGCTGGAGTGTAACACTCGACGTGTTCTGGCATGGCGGGAGAAGGGCACTCGAAATAACCCCACATTCGTTCGTGAAAGGTCACAATATAGACGAGCTGGTTAGATGGTATGGGGTGGAATCAGCATTGGCGAACGTACGGACCTGCATATCATTCGGAATGGCACTTTGACGGGCCGCAGGTATGCAGACGAGATACTGCGATCTCATGTCATCCCTTACGCTGGAGCCATTGGTGAGTCCTTTATTTTCCGCATAGAGCTCGTCTGGTGTAGAACATGCTTGAAGCTGAAACAATACAGCGTATGGAAAGGACATCGTGTTCTCCTGACCTGAATCCAATCGAGCATGTTTGGGACATGCTTGGACGACGCATTGCTGCGCGGCCAAGGCCGCCTGTGACTGTCCCAGACTTGGAGATAGCACTTCTTAAGGAATGGAACAGTATGCCCTAAAGTCTGATCGATAACCTCATCGCATCCATGGCCAACAGGTGTGCAGCAGTCTTAGCTGTTCGAAGAGACCACACGCCCTGTTAAAACTCATGCATCATGTCTATTCAGAGCCTTTTTTTTTATCGTTTACATGTAACCAAATTGTAGCCCTAAATCATCTTTTCATATTTTTTCCATATTTTCAAAGAATTAAAGCTTAATTTCACATTGTTTTATTTTTTCTCTGTATTGCGCATGGATACGCGTGTACTACCTATTGTATGCCAATACGTGGCTGTCTCGCACGGTTTTCTTGATTTTTTTTGCTTGCTCCCCTAATTGTTTTGAGCAATGTATATGAAAAAAAATCTTTGAAAGTTTTTCTATTAAGCTAACAAAAGCTCAAATTAATTCTCATAACAAAATTAAACCTAGGAAAATGCCATTTTTAATATGTGTCTATGATATAAAAAAATGTCTATGATATAAAAAATTTTTTTACAAGAACAAATGCTAGAAAAATGTTTCTGTAAATACCTTTTATTTATTTGATATAGTCAGCTCAATACCTTTTGAATTTTCTTGGAGCTATTAATTTGCTGATGACAATATGAACATTTACTGTTATATATATGAACTGAGATTTTATCTGAAATTTAAATAATAGTTTTTATTAATAAAAAAACTTTTTAATATTTTTATTCATTGAAAAAAATTTATCAATTATAGGATCATAAGATGAGGCTTTAGAATTTAAAAATATTAATGTGTGGTGGGATGTAGATTATTTAGTGTCCGTGCATGGAAGCAACGAGACGAATGTTGTTAGAAACATTTCCTTTAATAATCATACTCACACACTAATATTTACAAACACACAAAAACAACATGTAACACAAAGACGAGGACAATACTTAAAACAACGACATTCTAGTGCACCGCTGTCTAGGACGGAGTCACATCTCTCACTGGTACAAGCGCAAAGCATTATGGGATGGCGCGCGTGATGACGTAATCACGCACTGCCATCTAGTAACCAAAAGGGAAGTTAAAGTGATGCAACTAATATCCAAAAGAGAAGGCGAGAATAATGCAACTGCTACATCCTCCCCCTACACCGCCTCAAACCGTCCCGGCGAGGTGGTGTGATATTGGATACTTTGGCACTTGTGTCAGGATTGCTATTAACATTTGAAGGTTGTTTGAGAGGTCGAGTTGGAATTTGTCTGGGAGATCCAGTTTGAGTTTGTTTGGGAGGTCGACCTCTTTTCTTTAAAGGCATCACAGGAGATTGGTTCTGTGTTGCATTTCTAAAAGGTGTAAGAGCTGATGCATGGTATACACCTAAAGGTTCATCAGGTTTGTCGCAACTAGCTATTACGAAGGATGAGGGTGATTTCTGGGATAAAATTCTATAAGGTCCATCTTTCCTTGGCATAAACTTGGCAGTTCTACTTTGGTTCGCTTTACTTAACGGGTGAAGCTTTACCCAAACTAAATCATCAGGTTTATAGTTAGGGCTCGGTTTACGTGATTTATCAGCATATGTCTTTCGACGATCTTGACTTTTCTCAATATTTTCTTTAATTTGAGACATGTTTCTCTCAAAACGTTTTAAGTAAGGTGTGAACTCGGGAACAAAATTATCATTATGAATGACAGACCGTAGATCAGTTGTAACATCATCTAAAGTTCTTAATTCTCGGGCAAAGTTCAGGTAAGCTGCAGTGCAACCTGTAGATTCACATTTTGCAGTGTTCAATGCAAATCTAATGGATGGTAATTTCTCAGTCCATAAGGTATGGTTATTACCTACCATGATTGCCAAACGAGGTTTCAAGTCTCTGTTTTTACGTTCAACAGGATTTGCCTGTGGATGATAAACAGGAACTAGACTTTGATTAATTTTTAATGTATAACACAACTGTTGCATGATGGCGCTAACAAACTGTGTACCATTGTCACTTATTAAACGACGGGGTAATCCATATCTTAAGAAGACTTCATTAAGTAGTGTTAATGCACACTCTTTAGCAGTAGCTCGCTTTAATGGGAATAACTCTACCCATTTGGTTGTGCAATCTTCAACGATGAAGATCCATTTCATACCTTCACTCGATTCTGGTAAGGGTCCAAAGAGATCGACAGCTATACTTTCAAAACGTTGAGCAGGAACAGGTGTCTGCAAAAGACCAGCAGGTTTTTGGTTCGTTGCCTTATATCTTATGCAATCTTCACAATTCTTGACATAATCAGTAATATATTTCCTCATGCCTGTCCAATAATATCTGGATGATATTCGAGAAAAAGTTCCATCAGCTCCGTAATGAGCAGCTGTAGGAGCATCATGGTGAAGTTTTAAAATGTTCTCTCTTTCATGACATGGGACAACCAATTGAGCTTCTTCCTCTTCAGAATGTGGAGAGTAGCGATAGAGTACTCCTTGATTTAAGACATATCCCCTTTGCGTCCAATTTGCAAAATCAACACTTTTGTCAGTATCCTCAAAACAATCTATGATCTTCTTCAGTTCAGGATCTTTCAGTTGTTCAGTTCTAAGTTCAGCAGCTGTTCTTGATGGGACATCAATAACAATAGTTCATAATTCACAAGTGTCTTTATCATTACACTCAGGTCGAGAAAGCATGTCAGCGACGACGTTGCATTTGCCTGGAAAATAATCGATTTTCAAGTTATAGGACTGAATTTGAAGTGCCCATCTGGATAACCTTCCAGTGGGTGACGATAAAGTCATTAACCACTTTAAGGGTTGGTGATCAGAGGCTACAGTAATATCAGCACCTTCAATATATCCTCGAAATTTGTTCAAGGCCCAAACAACAGCCAAAGCTTCTCGTTCAGTTGTCGAATAATTCCTTTCAGCAGAACTCAAGAGTCTACTGGCATATTCTATTGGTCTTTCATCTGCAAGATCTTTTCCCTGTAGAAGAACTGCACCTAAGGCGTAAGCACTTGCATCCGTCCGGATGATAAAAGGTTTAGTGGGATCAACTTGCTTCAATACGGGTGGAGTTACCAGACATTGCTTTAAAGTTTGAAAGGCTTGCTGCTCTTGTTTACTCCATTTCCAAACAGTATTCTTTTTTGTCAGATTGCTAAGGGGTCTAGCAATATCGGAAAAATTCGGGATGAATTTCCTGTACCATGAGCAGGTCTGCAAAAAGGATTGTAATTGTTTAATATTTCTTGGACAAGGAATGTTCTGAATTGCAGCAACTTTATCTTGGTCTACTTCAATTCCTTTAGAAGTTATCCACAATCCCAAATATTTCACACGAGCACATGAGAATTTACATTTTTCTCTATTTACGCATAATTTAAATTTGCGGAGTCTTTCGAAAACCAGCTTCAAGTCTTGAATATGTTGTTCAAAAGTTTCTGACAATACAAATATATCATCTAAATATACTAGAATATTAACTGTAGGGAGTCCATTTCGGAACTGGTCCATAAGTCGTTGAAAAGTTGCTGGGGCGTTTCTGAGACCAAAAGGCATTCTTTTGTATCTAAAAGTACCAAAAGGGCATACAAATGCAGTTTTGTCCCTATCAGCAGGATTGACTTCAATTTGATGATATCCAGACTTTAAATCAAGAGTAGACATAAAAGCAGTGGATCTTGCATCATGTAACAATGTATCCATAACCGGAAGTGGATACTTGTCAGGTTTGGTTATAGAATTTAGTTTTCGGTAATCTACGCACAATCTGATTTTTCCATCAGGCTTTGGGACTAAAACTACCGGTGCTGCATAAGGCGATTCGCATTCTTCTATGACATCATTGGCTAAAAGTTCACCAATTTCTTTATTTAAGAGCTCTTTCTGTTTTGACGACAGTCTGTAAGGTGCAGATGCAACTGGTGGTTGGTCACCTGTGTCAATAAAATGCTTAACATAAGGAGTTGGCTCTCCCCCTAGTCGGAAAGTATCTTCATTTTCATTAAGCAAGGCAGTTAAGCGATTTCTCGATTTCGCATCAAGATTCTGACCTTCTTCTTGGCGTAACCAAGGATAATTAGTCTCAGGTGCAACAGAATTGTTTTGCACTGAACTATCACTAGTTACTGAATTCGTCGGACAAGAACTATTATTGATTTCGACAGGGCTATTATTTGTTGGTATGGGGAGATCTTTAGCAAAAGGTATTTTGCAGTTCGATTTATCCCCAAAATACCAGGAATTTTTTTTCATATCCATTACAATTCCTGATTTCCTCAAAAAGTCAACTCCGAGGAGAGTGCGATTCCCTTTAGCATGTGGGAGAAAATGTAATTCAGTGAGGAAAGTTCGGCCAAGCACTGTGATCGGCACTGTAGTTTTTAAAACAACTGATGTTGATTGTTGACCATCAGCCAGACAGATAGCAAGGTCAATCTCTGTGAACTGCTGTCCACGCTTCTTTAAAAAATTAAACATCAATTCTCCTCCAACTGATTGATTGGCTCCTGTGTCAGCACAAACTGTTCCTGAAGCTTCATATACTTCTATGGAAATTAAGGCTACGGGAGAGGTAAAACAGGTAAACATTTGCATAGCATTAACCGGTGAATGGTCTTTCCTTGAAGAACAATTTGGACACTTAGATTTGATAAAGCCAGGATTGCCACAGTCATAACAATAAACAGAATTCTCCACATGTCGGGATGGCCTGTTTGAATTAGAACCAGTAATGTTCTGAGAACTCGAAGGAATTGATTTCTCATATTTAGCAAATTGGGTTTTCTTGAAGTTCTGCTCACTAGCATTTTTAGAGAGTTTCGGTTTAAAGAGTTCTTGCGACTTTGGAGTTTTTACTAATTTTTGATGAGGCGACTTTATGTTTTCATAAAAATCCAGCTTTTCAGCTAACAAGACAGGATCATTTAGTGTTTCCCAAATATCTAAAAAATGATTTTTATAGTCCGGAGGACATCTTTTCTTTATTTGATCAGAAAGCATAAGTTCTTTTAATTTCTCAAATGAATCGATTTCCAATTCATTAATCCAACCTTCAAAGTAGGTTCGAAGCTCAAAGAAGAAATCTTTCCATGTGGAATCATCTCGTTTTTGATGTCGACTGAAAAGAATTCGAAAACGATCAGCTGTCAGCTTAAACCGTTGTAATAATATACCACGGATATGGGTATAGTCCTTAAATATTTCCTCAGGCTCTCTTGCTATTAAATTACTTACCTCACTTGAGAGTACACCCATTAAATAAGATACCCAATAATCATTAGAAACATTTAAAAGTTTCATTTGTCTTTCGAACATAGTTAAAAATAATGAAATATCATCTGTTTCAGGGCGAAACGTTGGTAAGACTGTTTGTAAATCAAATCGCTTTGGAATAGAATCAGTTTGATTAGGGTTTGATAAATTTAAATTTTGGAGCTTAAGCTTCTCAAGCTCAAATGCTCTTTCCTTAGCCAATTTTTCTGTTTTCAAAGTTTCTTCTTCTAGCTTTTTTTCTGTTTTCTTCTAACTTTTTCCGTTCATCTATAATGTTATTGAACGTATCAGTCACGAACTGTTTATTTTCCGCATAGAATGCAGATTTCGTTATTTTGTCATGTAAAACAATTATCTTATCTTCGGGTGTTGCATCTAAACCTAATTCCAATGCTAAATTGTAGAGGTCAATTTTTTTACCTTTAGCTAGAAAAGCCATTTTCCCTACGAATTATTCGATTAAATAGTAAGTTAAATTAGAAACTTGATTACGAAGTAACAGTTGCACACCTTCCTTCTCCCCTGAACATACAACAACAAAAAAAATCATTAAATAGGTAGAACACAATTTAAAATCTCCGTTAGTTTTTAGAATGCAATAATAATAAATCTATCAAAAAAAGCGTTACACTGAAAAGAAAATAATAAATCTATCTGAATAGCTTTTTACAATACCAAAGATCTGAAAAGAAAACAAAAAAAGTATTCAGTGCTTGTTTAGATGGGTCACTACAGAGGGGTGACTCAGCGTACGAGACTTGGTGTCTCCACTTCAAGGACACAGTAACAGAGAGATAAGAGTTTTGGTTCGTTAACTTACGGACAAAGAAATATCAACTACAATAAATTAGTTAGCTCTTAAATTAAATACAAAAATACAGCAAATACATAATGATATAGAATACCTTACTATTTAAAAGATATATTCTTACGCACTTTCAATGAAATAATAAAAAAAATCAAATCAATGAGATTAAATAAAAATAACACAGATACTTCAAAATATAACTTGCAACGATAGATATGCTTAGAAAATATAGCTTAACTAATTAATTTTAGTAACTTAGAAATTATTAAATATTAAATAGCAAAACATTTCACAGATAAAGAAGAATCAAATATGCAGTAATGTTATATTCAATGCTGGATGCTGTTGAAAAAACAAAATAAAATGTGAAAGTTTATAACACTTATCTGGGATTGAACAGGAACGACCAAACAAAACAGATGAATTTTCCGAGCTGTAAATTTGATAAAATGGACACACAAACACACTTTCACAGGAAATGCAGATTTTGCTTGAGATACACAATGAATTATACTCGGTACAGGGGTCGACGTCCTGTACGAGTTATGATTTAAACTGAATACTTGAGTATTCTTTTGGACATCAACGATGGCAGTCGGGACAACTTCACATCTTTCATCACTTCACAATGCGGAACCATTCCCAGGTCGGGAAAATTATTTTGCGTAAGGACGACACAAATCTAAATTCTTTTCGTAGGTTGCCGATATGATGGAGCGAAAATATTTTGATAGTTGAGACGACGTTACTTTTCATCCATTAGAAGTTATTTTCCTTTGTGTGCCAAATGTGATGGCACGAAGATGCTTCAAGATTGTCGGGACGACACACTTGCATTTCATTAGAAACTATTTTCCTTTGGGCGCCGGTGTGGTGGCGCGAAGATTTCCTAGTGATCGTCAGGGTGACCTTCACTTCTATCGGAACTCATTTTACGTTGGGCGCCATATGTGGTGGGATGTAGATTATTTAGTGTCCGTGCATGGAAGCAACGAGACGAATGTTGTTAGAAACATTTCCTTTAATAATCATACTCACACACTAATATTTACAAACACACAAAAACAACATGTAACACAAAGACGAGGACAATACTTAAAACAACGACATTCTAGTGCACCGCTGTCTAGGACGGAGTCACATCTCTCACTGGTACAAGCGCAAAGCATTATGGGATGGCGCGCGTGATGACGTAATCACGCACTGCCATCTAGTAACCAAAAGGGAAGTTAAAGTGATGCAACTAATATCCAAAAGAGAAGGCGAGAATAATGCAACTGCTACAAATGTATAATAAGAATTTAATCATTGCAAAATCAAGTACATTTCAATAAAATATAAATGTCAAAGCTGTGATTTTGTTCACCAAACTTTAGTATAGAAATATAGTTAATAAAAAAATCAGGATAAACTTTAAAATTATCAACTTCATCAGATGTTTGCTGATATGGCTGGTTTGTCAGGATGTTGATTGTGTTTAATTTCAATTAACAGGTTGCATTCAATTTCAGATATATCCCAAATTTTGCCCTGTAGGTTATATGATGTATATTCATCCCTATTATTATTATAATAGATTATCCTTTAAAAATTAGATCAAAAATGATAAATCATGTGCTTCCTCCTTTTTTGGTAGTGAAATAATTTATATGATTTTAACATTAAGCAAATATATAATATATTAACGGAAAAAAAATACTTTAAATCAAACAATACCCAGTTGCACATTATTAAAAAAACCCAATAAAAATGTATTTTTATGATAATTAGAGGTGTGTTTTTATTTAAAAACTAAAAAAATACCTTTTTTAAAGATTTATATCAACATATGCTCTGCTGCCGGAAGTATGCAAGGAAGATAAGCAAAAAAACAATTACCCCTCTTCAAATTATGTCGATCATTTCAAATGCATTATGCAAAAGTAAGCAAATATTAAAAATGACATAGCTTTATTAAAAAGATTTTTATACTTTTGATATTTGCTTATTTCTATATTATGTGATTGAATCTATAAGTGGTGCACCAATCCAAATCATATGGCATGAAATTAGAAATGGAGAAATATTAAGAGAAAATTTCAGCATACATGCTAACAAATAACAGAAATGTGACAATTATAGAAAATATATTCTCATAAACACATATATAGATAATTGACTTGTAAAAATATTTATATTAAAAATGTAAAATTTGAATAAAATCGCTAAATAGACTTCATATATGTGGGAGTCTAAATAAACCTTCCACAAATTAGTCTCTTCAGCAGGGTTTTAGTGGCGTGATGTCTAGGGTTTTTAAATATTTATGGGTTAGTTTCCAAACCAAGATTAAGTTAATGCAAACGAAGGAAGAAAATACTTCTTTAAAAAAATAAAAGAATTTATTTAGAGTTAAAGGAGAATATTTACAGGGAAATATTAAAAGAATTAAAAAATAGAGATATTTAATAAACAGAAAGATTATTTCCTCTAGGAGGACGTTATAAGTAGGAAAACATTATGACTGAAAACATATTACCGCGTAGCTTTGCGGGAACCGCTAATGCATGGGTACGTCCGTACCGAACCAATGTTGAGTAGCCTCTGGCTCAATTTTAATTGAGACAGTTTTTCAAAAGCTCGATAGATGGCGTTGTTCTGGAATGCTAAGCTAATTAAAATTATCTTCCTCTGGGAAATGATCTAACCTTTTACAACACTTGCTTTGAATTACATCTATCAATGGGTGTGGATAAAACAAAATGAAGGCAGATGATGGTTAATTAAAATAGCTTTGAGGGATATCCTACATATTGTAACGTTTTTAGTGTAGCGGGTTCGGATTGAATGAACTTTACTTGAGGATAGTACAAACAAATTTATTTAAGGCTATTTACAGATATTTACAGGATGACTTGATAAAGTAAAACTTCAGATAAACTTAATCCAGCAGTCAACAGTCACTTACAGCGTAAATGCAAGCCTTACGCACAATAAACACAGACTACAAAACAGCTATCGTATAGCACAGCAAACAGTAAATCACAGCGAGCTCAATAACACAACGTTAACAGCAAACGTAAAGACAGCTCACTAATAACAAGTGAGAAAAGTAACCCGCTAGTCCAGTGAAACGCCTCCCTTCTGCGAAGAACTTTTAACTAACTCACTCCACCTCAATCTTACAGCAACCCGTCCCTTATATAGCCGAGCGAGCGTCACGCGAAGCACCCAGAAATATCTCAGGGCTACCAGAATATTCCCCTCGCCAAATCAACTCGGCTGGCGTGAAGTTCCTAGTGAAGCGTCGCCATTGTTTTCTACTTCGACGCTCATTCGTCCGCTTGCAACAATATATATATATATATATATATATATATATATATATATAGATATGAATATATATATATATATATATATATATATACACATTACTTTACAATTTCTTTCAACATTCAGAATGAGAAACCCTATTAGATAATAAAGAACCTTATTATTATTAATAATAATTTTGGTGTTTGACAAAGGCAGAAGTAATGATGGTGATGAGATTAATCTTATTTGCATTGTATACACACATTTTTGATGAGAATTTTTAGGAGTATGTAAGTATGCATTTATCATAGAAATTTGGGACGTCTGTAAATGAATATTTTAGAAATTTGAGGGGAAAAAATGCTAACAAAATGTTCATTTTTAACTTATCGCATATATTTTTCCTTAAAATAACTGTCTGAACCACAGTAAGTATGTTATTTGAATTAATAGCCATAGCAATACATAATAAAATTTTTAATAAAACATTTCATAGTAATTTTTAAAATTCTTAATTAAACTTATGAACAGATCAAGTTCATTTGAAACTGCATGACATCAAAAAATATGCAAGGGAAAAAACATTTTAAGGCTGATAGAGTCTTATGGAACTAGTTTCAGTTTTTAAAATCCTTGAAAGTATAGTTTTATTCATTTCTCGATGGTACGAAATCGCCATAATTTTAAGCTTCTTCATGTGATTTTTTTATTAAGTGGTCTGTAATCTTATTTAAAATAAAATGACAATTTCAATGCCAAAATTTTATATGATCGAGTTTCAATAAAAAAACAAATCTTGACTAATTTTTATTTAACCTCGTAACGATTCAATATGAAACTGTTCTATTCTTTCAATAGATGAATCCATAACAGCAGGGTTACAGTAAATTTAATGGCTGAATCCAAGGCAGCTCATAATTGCAACATTTTTTTTTTAAACAAAGAGCGGTAACACTCGATATTTTCTCCAGACATAGAATGTATATTTCTCACAGGTTTGAAAAATAAAATATAAAGTCCCCCCCCCCTCCCTGGTTTGCAGAGCTTATAGATATGGGCAATTATTTTCACCTGCCATGAAATAGGATCTCTGTCAGATCCACAATTACTGATATTCACCTCGTATCATTTTGAAATTAATACTATTGATAACTTATTTTCTGAAATAAGAATGAAGGTAGCTGAAGATGCCTCGTGTAAAGAAGGAAGCATCGATATCAATTGATTTTTCTTCTTCCTTTATATAGTGTTTTTGAAATAGGCCAACATTTCCAAAATGAAAAACATTATTATTATTATTATTAGCTCGAATATAAACCTTGTTTATTTTTGTCAGGTTAACCTATGAGTTTGATATCTTTGCTCTAAAGAACGAGAGGAATTTGTGAAAAAGTTAATCACTTAAAAATGGAATTGAAGCATGATTTTGTACAAATGTTTAAAATAAATAATGGAATCCACGAGCCAAGAATCTTTTTAATTAAATAAAAGTTAGTTTAATGTCACCTAACTGATAATGATAGTTTGATGTAATCTAATTACGTATTTCATTATTTTGTATTAAGCACAAATTAAAAATTTTGAACGTTGATTCCAAAAAGATATTTAAGGCAGATTGTAAGTGAAACTGGTAAAGCAAAATATCATATGTGCATATATATTGTAAATAAAGTACAAGCATGTAATTTAAACACATTCAATTTTTAATGAATTTAAACTTGTGACTAGGATAGCTGTAAAAGGATTAAATTACAGAGTTGAGTAAAAAAAAAATTATGTAAAATAAAATGCTCAATGCATAAAATCTGTAAGGGATTAAGAACTTCAGAAAAAAAACTTTAATTTTAAAACTACCTTTATGCAAGATTTTAAAGCGGGGAACGTATAGTAATATTAACTATTACTTACTTATTACAAAATTTAAGCAAACAAAATTAATCCATACTTCAATAACAACTCAACATTTTGTAAGGGAATTCGACATTCGCAGATCCATAAAAGCATACTGGACTAAAAATTTTGAAAAATATCATTTCCGCAAAGAACAAATTTCTTGATACCAAAACTACGTTAATCTACTAATTAATTATTTTTTCGACCTATATAAGCCTGTCCTCTTGAGTAATTTTGATAGACACCAATCATAACATGATAGGTCATATATATCACGAAAGCTTATATTTTTATTTTCAGAGCTCAATATATGAGAGTAATGAAAAACTGTACATGCATTTTTTGAGATAATTTCTTCTAAAGATTGAAATCCTAATTCGAAGTATAACAGAAAAAGATAGGGTTACAATTTTAGTAATAAAATTATCTACTGCATTAATTTATTTAAATTGTTGCGATTTATAAATGCAAGAAGTTATGTTTATTAAAGACAAATAGTTAATTCCTTGATGGATTCGGTTCAAAATATTATACAGATTTATATTTTAGGTTCTAAATCTTAGTATCCCATTTTATCGATTTAGCTTTATTTGTTATGAAAATATCGTGTTCACCTGTACCTTTCAGTGAAATCGATTTTATTTCAATGCAATTCTTTAATTTTTCATGATTTTAATGTAGCAGTAATATTTTTACTTATTTCACGCTCTTAGTGACTATATTAAACGCATTTATTTTCAAACATATTCACTGCTATTTGTCTTAATTAAGTGAAAATTTAAAAAATAATAATTAATAAAGTTTAATTCGCTGTCATGCACCGACTTTTTGAATTATAAGTAAGAATATTCTTTAAATTTTCTAAGCATTGCTTTTGACAGCTTTTTAGAATGTTCATGTTTAATTACATTCTCTCACATCTTTCATCTTCGTAGTTCTATTTTTTTAAGTTGTTAGAAAAATTGATGGGACAGCTGAATTCTTAAATCTTTTTTATCAAGCAATAAAAAAAAGTCAACGCCTTCCGTCTTTCTAAATGAAAAATTTAAAAACCACAGAATAAGAAAAATTGCATCAAATGTTATCTTCATAACCTGTTAAATGGAAAGTGAAATTTTTTTCTGAAGTGGCAAATATTTGCATAAAATTTAATTTAAAGTATTAGTTTAAGGTCTTATCGACGGCTTTTAAGCAGTGCGATTTCTTCAAACTTCCCCATCATATCAATGGAGATATTTTTTAGTAATTCGAAGAATTGTGTCTATTTTCATTTTAATATTAAAACTAATTAAAATTTTATTTAAATTGCATTCTTAGCTTTAAAAAAATCGCAGCTAAACTTAAATTTAACAGAGTAGTCAACTTGAAACATTTTCGTGTCCAATTAATAATGATGTTATTTGATTCATTGTATTTAAGCTCAATTTATTTTCTACTGAATTTTGATCGAAATCCATTGAGGAGTAGTCTATTTGTCCGGCTGTGCAAATATAATTTAACATGATTAAAGGAAGAGAGCTAGATGGATAAAATTTGGTACGTAGATTTAACACATAAATTATAGATATCTATAATTTATGTGTTAATCTACGTACCAAACAATCAATCTCTATTGATTGTCTACGGAGCAACAGACAATCAATAGAGATTGATTGTCTGTTGCTCTGTATGGTAGAAATAGTTTTCACGAGCATGCAAATTCTATTTGTTTTATGAATTTGTGAATACAATTGTAGTTTTGTATCATATTTGGTTTTCAATGGGTTGGGGGAAAAACTCGTCTAAAACACAAATTCGATTGTGGGTTTCTATTAACCTTACGCTAGAGAGAAATACTTCGAAAAAATTGTCAAAAATTCCATGACAGATTCAGTAAAAACACTAAATTTGCGCCAAAGATTTACATTTCATAACTGTTATTTGCTAATGTTGCACTAAAGATACACGACTTTATCCAAGATCTGCAATTCTATGTGGGGATAAGGAAAAGGATAACACCCTTGTTAGAGCCTAACAATGAAGTTGTGACAAGACCACTCCAACTAGCTTTTTTTCCAAATTTTCAAATAAGATTTAATTTGAAAGAGTGTTTTTTATTAGATGGTCCATTCTATGTAGTATACTACACTGGTGTGCAAAACTTAAGCAACGGTGTAAATTTTAAGCAGATAGCCATGAAACTGCAAAAAAGAAGTTCTTGCGATCAGTACAATGAGCACGTAATTTAGGAAAAAGGTCATGTGCATGCAAATATCAGGAACAAAACATCACAGGTGACGTGAGCGTACGCAAAACGCGGGTGGTTGACATGCGCAGCTCAAGACTACAATAAAAGGAAGGACGGAGACACAATTAAACACATTCGCTGCAAATGCTAGTGAGTTCTTTCGTGAAATACGGCTAAAAGAAATCACCTGAACGATTTCACATGTGGAAGAATGATCGGAAAGTTGGAGGACGGGCGTAGTGAGACCAGTGTGGCTGAAGAGTTCGGGATCAACAAAAGTGTCGTTTTGTGCGCTTGGAAAGCCTTCCAAACAACAGGCAAATCTGCTAAAAAGTTTGTGGTGGCCGCCCCAGGAAAACAACAGCAGTGGATGTCCAATATATCTTCCTGCAGGCGAAAAAAGCCCAAAATCAGTCAGCAAGCGCTATTGCTCAGCAGCTGTGTGCAGCAAAGGGGTGACAAGTATCACGGTTTTCTGCGTCCAGACACCTTCACGAAGGGGGCCTATTTGCCCGCCGTGCTGAGCGCTGTATTCCTTTGAAAGTTAGCTATCAGCGGTACCGTTTAGAGAGGTGCAAGGAGCACAAAAACTGGACATCTCATCAATGGAATCGTGTCCTCATTACGGATGACAGTCGTTTTAGTGATTCTCGACTCCAGTTGATTTGGAGAGAGGTTGGGATACGGTTTCATCCCATTAACATCACGGAAAGAGACCGTTACGGTGGTAATGGAGTTGTTGTCTGGGGAGGCATTATGCTGAAGGGGAGAAGTGAGCTCCACATTTTCGACGGAGGTTCTGTAACCGGGGATCGCTATAGTAAGGAGATGATCCTTCCCCATGTGCGTCTATTCTGAGGTGCATTGCAGCATACTTCGTTTTTATGGATGATGATGCACGGGCAAATCGTACTCCTGCTGGTCAGCAGCTACTGCAAATGTAAGATATCACTTGAATGGATTGGAAAACGTACTTCCCTGAGTTAAATCCCATAGAGCATGTGTGGGATGCTTTGGGAAGACGCCTTGTGACACGATTACATCTTTTGGGGAACACCCAAAAACTGAAAAGATGATGATTGAGGAACAGGCACTCTTACTTACTTGGCACTCTTACTTGGGGAGACGGTGCGAAACAACTATTGCAATAAGGGGAGAGCATATCCCATGCTAAGGAGCGTCAGCTTGTTGCTCTTCTTCTTGGACAGGCAATCATGTGTAACGATACTACGAGTTTAACAAATCCTTTTTTAGTTTTATTTTATTGTTGTATGCATTGCATTCATTTTTCGCGCCTATGCTTTCGTCATCCTTTAAGTACAAAATGCTGTCGTTCATATCTGAATTTTATGTCACTCAGATGATTTCTCGTGGAATTAGGGAAGAAACACCTGCTGCTTAAGTTTTGCCCACCAGTATGGTATTCTTAACTCCAATACTCAGATGGTTTTGCAAATTCTCAGTACATTTACCTTTATTTTAAATGTATTTTTTTGCCCGATTATCCGCAAGAAATTGAAACTTTTCCTTTGTAAATAAAAAAAATATTGTTCTCCTCCCTCCTCAAAAAAGTCACAAATACACTCCATAACAAAAAAAATGACGCACCAAGAAGCAATCACCCGATTGCTTTGAAATTTCGTATGCATGAGTGTTTTGACCAGATATGCAAATGATTAAATTTTGGTGTCCAATGAATGAATAATTTGATCTTCAGCGCATTGGAACTGCATCTCCAGCAGATGTATGTAAGGAGCAGTTGTTTAATGGTTGTTAAAACTTTCGGTTTGATTGCGATTCAGATTACAATTCAACAACTTAAAAAATGCCCTGCCTCAGGATTCGTGCTCATTACGAGCAACTGTGAGAGTTTGACAGATTATCGTATCATTGGACTGAAAGTGGCCGGTTGGACAAATCGGTGAATCGCTCATCAGTAGAGTTGAAGCGATGTGGCGATTCGAAGATGCTGGCAAGGATGGGTGGAAAATGGCAGAGTTCAGGGTCGGGATGGTAGCGATCGACCTAAGGCCACAACAAATCGTGAGGACAGAGTGATTATCCGATCAGCTATCACAGCGCCTTTTTCATCTCTATCAACTATCAGACGTTCATCCCAAACACCAGTATCCACCATGACCATTCACAGGCGGCTGAGACAGCGAAATCTATGCTCACTCTGACTGTTATGCCACCTGCACCTCACGCTTGCACACTGCCGAGCTAGATTACAGTGGTGCAGGGCTCGATCAGGTTGGAAAGATGTCGACTGAGGACGTATCGTCTTTAGCGATGAATCCCGCTTCCAACTGTGTCCTGATGTTCATCGTAGACGTATTTGGAGACACCGCAGGTCAGAGGAGGGATCCTGCTTTCACTATTGCACGCCAGATCGGCCCTCAACAAGGCATTATGGTCTGGGGTGCCACTTACTTTGATAGTCGGACCCCTTTGGTCGCCATTAGAGGTACAGTTACTGAACAAGGATACGTCGACTACTTCCTAATTGTTTTGCTACCGTTCCTTTGGCAGTACCCTTTGCTGGTTTTTTAGCAGGACAATGCCGCACCATATACGACACGTGTTGCTATGAACTGTCTTCAAGCTTGTCAAACAGTTCCTTGGTCTGCCAGATTCCTCTCTCATCGAGCATGTTTGGGATATGATGGGAAGACGCTTGCATCTGCAACGGAATGTTGATGACCTCGTTCGACAATTGGAGCGAATATGGCTGGAAATACCACAGGAAACCATCCGGAAGTTTTATCGGTCTATGCCACGCCATGTGGATCTTGTATTCAGGTTAGAGACGGGTCAACATCTTATTGAACTTGTTACTGTAACTCTGAAAAAAATTATTCAATTGTTCTGAGATTTTAATCATTTACTATTCTGTACACTGTCTTCCTATCTACTAATTTTCTTCTCAATCGGACAACTCCTTTTTGGTGCGTCGATTTTTTTATAGAGTGTATAAACGGCCTAATTTTAGAGTAATTCCGAAATCTATTTTTTTATATATCTGAATTGAAAATTTGGTTGCTAGAAGTAGTTTTAAAATAAATTATCTTGAGGTATTTATTTACTTGGATGAGTTTTAAAATATGCTGTAAGTTATACTTTCATAAGTTTACCTTCGTTTTCTATTCTATTTTTAATAAATTTCGTAACAATGAGCAATTATTAAATAAAAATGCTTGCTTTTTATTTTTAAAAAGAAAATATTGAAAATCAAATATTTAAATAATACATATAATTATAAGCATAATCAAAAATATTAGTTTATTATCATTGAAAGATATTGCTCTAAACTAAGGGAGTTTGCTGAAATTTTTAGTTTTAAAATTTTTGTTTCTTGTACATAAATAATTTAATAGATAAAGTTTTATCAAAGCAAATGTTAAAATATTAGATATTTCTAATATATTTATTATAAATTGACATTCAATTATTTCTTTAACGGTCTATGCCCTTTCTTATTTATTAATTTTTTTAAAGAAATTATAAAGTCTACCAAAATAGGAATTATTTTCATTAAATAGTTTAAATTAATCGCCTGTGAGTTATTTTATTGTTTGAATTAATCATTTGATTATAAATAAAATTAGAATAAACAGAGTATTAAAATTTCTATCTCGAATTATATCATCGATATCTTCTCCTCTGCGTGTAAAATTTCAATTCAAAAAGTCATAATTAAATTCATAATAATATCAATCATCCATTTGGCTCAATTACTAATGTTTTCATCTAATTTTTAAATATATTTTTTTCGTTCTGATAAGTCTTGTCTACTTAAGAAGTGACTTTTGTTTACTTTTTTACTTTTTATAACTATATATACTAACCCTAAATCCTTACGCATGTGCTGAAAAGAAGTCAACTTCGTCACTTTTACTTATTATACGAACCCTCAAGCACAGCCACGCTTCTGTAGCAATAAACTTTTCTTATCTTGCATGTATTTTTTCTGACTGTCTATTTTTATCTTCCAAATCTTATTAAGAACGGATTCCATATACTTACTTATTTGATTCAAGGTTGAAATAGTCAACGAGAGCAGTTTATTTCAATTATTATTTTTTTAAAAAATACATCAGTTGGTTTGATTGATAAACATTATGTTAAAGTTAATTGGGAATAAAATGGGGGATAAGCCCCTGCCGGAGCTAGGTGCCCCGTCAACTCAACAACCAGCCAAGTTTCCTCTAGGATGATTGGGAAGGTACATTTTGTCACCGGTCTGGGAAGTTTTCCTACCGGGAGTCGTGTTCATATTTTAGGTAGAAACGTATTTTACATAAATATAACGATCATCATTAAACGAAAGAATTTAGGTTTAATCAGTTTGGCTTTATTTCTTATAGATCCGTTTGTTTAATTCAATAAGTTCGAAGTATTAAATATATGTTATTAAAATATAGGCACTTAAAAAAATTGTTTCCTAAGTTTGAATACAATTAAATGAGGTAAGTAGTACTGGAATGATTTGCAGGTGGGGGGGGGTAGTTGCAAGAGCAATTCTGTAAGAAAAGCTTCCAACGATGGGTGTTAAGTTTCCATGTTACATCAGTTTCCAGAGTAGAAGCACTATTACAAATTTAAACTTTTCTATTTATCAATGTAGATACAATTTCAATATTGTTGCCTTTTTTAAAAATCTACTTTGATGAAGATACATTATTTGTTCATTATATCTTTTCATTTTAATTATGAAATATTGCAAGTACACAATGAGTAAAAAGATAGAGCCTTAAAAAACCAGAAGTATATCAATATTTTGCTAACTGATCATTTGCATCTGCTAAAATCTGTAAGAGAAGTTAGCTTAATTCAAATTTTTCTTCTAGATGCACTATTTACTATACCATAATCCAAATCTACTGCTGTAAAGAAAACGGAATAAATAAATGATTTTTACCTCAATATATGTTGTATATATTCTTTAAAAATTTTCATTTTTTTTAAAGATCATCTTTATGTGTAAAATAAGTAATTAAAAATCGGTATGAATAAAGTTCTGATAATGCACCCTTCAACAATATACATCTGCACTTCTATTGTAAGTTTTTACTGATTAACTATGCTTTTTTTTCCATATTTCAAATAATATAATTATTTCCAATTTCAGAAGAATTCAAAGCCTTTTTAAACCTTCCAGAAAACCTGATTGAATGCAAATCTTGCAGCCCTTTTTCCACATCCAAATTTTTGAGCGGTATTAATTTAATTTTTATTCAGCTGTTTTAAGCAGCAGATTTCTCAAAACTACAGTCACAAATTCTTTTTTACAAAGTCAATTTCAGTCTATAAACAAAGTGCACTGTTAAGATGCAAAATTAACTTGAAGCAAAATATTAAAAGCAAAAGACAACTTTCTTTAACATTCTCTAAATAATCTTTTCTAACTAATTTTTTAATTTTATTTTTCTAAAACTAAAAAGCTCCAAATTTTTTAGAATCATAAAATAACATAATGGATAACTTGCAAATATAATTACGAATATGAATAGAATGAAGTTTTAAAATTAATTTAATCAATTCTTGGTTTTGACTTGAATAAATTTGATTGAACGGTTCTCTGTCATTAAATGAAAGTATACAACTAAATAACTTTCTAAAACTCCTAAAATTTTTCAAAAGCTCAGGACCTCTTTGGCAGTTGCCTGCTTATCTTATTTGATAATCCTGCCCTTCCCCCCCACTTTATTAGAATTATTTAAATAATTTCTTTGGACTGTTGACATTACATCTCCTTTACGGCAAATTCAAATCTCTTGGGAATTTAATTATATGTATTAGAAATGGCTTTAAGTCCTCGTTTCGATGTGCCCATTGATTCGGAAGTTCTTACGCAATTTTTTCCGTGAAAACAATGCGCATGCTGTAGATATTATGCTATGGGAAAAGTCCGGTTATTTCGCAATGAGCCCATAATTTCCAAAAGTCCAGTTGAGATCATTATAAGTTTTCAAGAGCACATGAATTTAGAATATTAGTTTCTTTATTAAAAGAAATAAACTCAGACTTTTGTAATTGCATTTCAGGAGAAATTCTTACTGTAAAATTAAAAAAGTTTTTAAAGAAATTTTTTATTTCTTCATAATTATAAAAGAAAACATTCCCATCTATTTTTGTAATTTACTTTCAATCATAATACATGAAACTTTGATTATATGTTCAGCATATTTCCATTATGGAAATTTATAATCGTGTTATTAAAATGAAATGAATCATTTCTATTAATATATCGATTAATAAAAAAATACATTATAATATTTATATTACAGATATAATTTTTTTCTCAACGTGGGCTAAAAGTTTGGTGATTTTGTTTTAGATTCTGATTCATTCTGAAGTAAAATTTTATTCGTAGATACAAAAAATATATTTAAAAAAAGCCATTATTACAGACATATCTAATATTGAAACCTACGCATCATGTAAAAATAAATCTATTCTTTATATTCTGGTCACAACGACATATATATAAAGATATTTCATCTTTATATCTATATCGTTGTGAATTATTTGTAACGAGACAAAAGACAAGATGAAATATTCCTACGATCGATTTTGAGTGTCTTTTCAACAATGAAATACATTGCTCCAAATATGTTTAAAATGTTTCAAGAAACTTACTAAGTATGGAAAGCAGAATTATAAGGTAAAAAATTTGGTGTCATTAAATATATATATTTTTGCATTTTAAGATGCTGTGAAAACTATTTTTCTACTGTAAAATTTTAGACAGTTATAACTAAAAAAATCAATATTTCTCTTAATTTTTGATTAATTTATATTCTAATTAAAAAATCAAAAATTGCTTTCCTACCTTCCAAAGTATATATTTGCCAAATTTAGTGCAAATTCTACAAGTAGGCAGACAGTCTGGTTTGTAGAGAGCCAGCACATACACAAAGAGACAGATCTTGTTAATATGTTTAAGCATCAAAATTTAGTTAAAATACCAATACATTTCTCGCCAAACACTCAAATATATATTTTAGCATACTTAGACTAATCACACCCTACCCCATTTTTTAAAAGAGCTACGCATGATTTACTGGACGTTTAAAACCCTTACGGATGTGTCTCCCTATCCGACTGGTCCGACACATGTGAAAAAAGAGGTGACCCCTGTAGGAGGAAAGAAAATGTCAGAAGCGTACTTTTAACTTCAAGAATGACATTCTCCTATCCCCTTAATTAAAGCTATAAAGGAAAAGAGAGAAATCTACGAATGGGTTGAAAAGTGAACTGACCCGTTATTCTTCGATTTACAGTATTATTGTAATCACCCGGAACAGTATATCCCTGAAATTGACGTTATTCACTGGAAAGACTTTGTAAGAGTTAAGAGTGCCATATACGAAAAAAAAAAAAAAAAACTCTATGCCGACGAAAGCGCCTCCTATCGGTGGGGGTTATAGGGCATTGACTAAGCTAACGAAAGAAGAAGCTTAAAAGGTTTGATTGACAAGCTGAATAACACCCAACCAGAACAGAATTCCTGGTCCCCAGGAGATACTGCTGTGTGGAAGTGTTACATTCAGAAGGTCATTTGACCCACCCCTAATAAAACTTGCTCTTTCTCATTATAGAGGCTTCTCGGAAACCGACACCTGTTTTGGGAGACATCATCCCCTCCTCCACTCCAAACTTGTTTGAAAAAGTTACTCTTTGAGCTAGATATTTTAGATTTTCTCTGCTTGCATAGAAAATCGTACTGAGGGCAGCGGGAATGTTAGAAGGACTCTTAGAAAATAGAATTCATCACTGATTAATTATTGAAGCACTTCGAGTTTGGGGCATTTAATTACTTTTCATAATTCTGTTAATATAATAGAATCCTGTAATTAATTAAATAATTTAAACTTTATAGAATTTTATTTGACACGACTTTATTTTTAACAATAATTGCGTTTATTAATCTTTGAATCCACGAGAAGGGGCAAGATCTACTTGTAAGAAAATGTAAGACTTCGGAATCATTTCCGAAGAATAGGTTCAATCCTTTATCTCAATAGTTTTATTACTAACAGTGAATTTTAATAAAATATCCCTTGTTTAATTTTTTAAATAAATTATTTATTTAAAATATAAATTGAATTGTATTAAATGAGAAAGGAAATGAAAAAAAAATAAGTTGCATTTTTCAACTTGTGCAGAATTGCCTGGTGTTTCTGTGTAGCTGGGATGCTCCAGATTTCTACCTGATTTTCGCAAAAAAGAGAACATCCTAAATTTTAATTAAATGGCTCATTTGTATCATATTAAAAAGAATCGATAAATATATTTATTTTGGAAATAACGTTAGGATTCCTTAGTTCTATTCCTCAGCTTTCCTAAAGTGGGATATAACCAACTTATGATTTACATAAATTGGAAGGGAAAATAATGAATTAAATTGTAAAGTGCACATATTGGATTGAATGCCTCCTGGTTTTGAAAATTTCTAAACCAGTAATCATGTTATTATTTCTAAATTTATTTTGTTTTAATTATTTATTAGATTTTGAAAGTACAACCATTCATCTGCTTAGCCAGGATTTGTTCATATATTTTGTATCAGAATCTGGAATATTTGAGGCTGAAAATTCGTCTAATATTTTTTTACTCATAAATAAAAAAAATAATATGGAAACAATAAAAAGAAGTTAGACATTTTTTAAAAAATGAATCTTATTTCTAAAGAATTTGTTTCAATATGATATGGTTAGTATGGTCACCAATATTAAACACAAAGAAAAAGAAAAAAAAGAGTAAATAACTGCAAAGTTTTCTCTCTCTAACATTCATTATGAGTCAAGACTGTTTCGCATTTCTGAAAGCTTGTCAGCAATTTTGTTTATTTGTATTTGTAACTAAAGGTTTTTAAAAAGTTGTGCGAGATTCAATTAAATAATTTGGTAGGAATATTGCTTCGTACGAAATAGAAATTATGATTACTCCTATGTCACCAGGAATTGATAAACAAATAGCTGTAAATTTTATTGTTACACAAATGCTTATACATTAAAAAGTATTATGTTTTGTCATATAAGAAAACGTTGTCATAAAAGCAGTGACTAACTTAGTTTTAGTTAATTTTTATTATTCCGATTTATGGTTGCTAAAATTTACTTAACTTGTTCTTGATTGCTTACACACACACGAGTATATTTAACTTCAAATTCTATGAGACATTTAACATTTACTACTTTTCTAAAAACCGTATACCATTCCGCATTTTGTGCAATGCATCTCTTTTAATTTTCAATATTCTCAACTGAAATAGGAACTTGGAAAAACGAAAGTGTTTAAACTTCAACTAATACAAAAACTTTCTCATTCAGTATTATTTATACGCTCTACAGATAATATTCTAATCTAATAATAATTAATTTTACTAATATTGAGCCTTATACATCCAATAATTCATTACATTAAAAATAACAAGATTTTAAAAATACATAAAATTTACAACGCTATAACTTCCGAAACTATAACAGCACAAAATAGATTTTTGCATCACGATAAAGATTTTTTTTTAAAAAAAAACTATCTTTTTAATGATACCAAAGTTTTCTTGAGACATCAATATTTTAAAGAAAAGATTTTAATTTCCAATCAACTAAATCATTCACTAAAAATGAATAATTTATGAAATTTGAATATCGTTCTTCTGTAAAAGCAGACGATTTTAGACCTCTTCATAAGCGGTCTCAAAAAAATTCTTTATAGTATTGGTAACTTATTCGCCATTCTTTATAGTATTGGTAACTTGACTTTCAGTGACTTGGCATAAGGATAAATTTTAACTGTCTGTGAAATGACCTGACATTGGCGTTCTTTATAGGCACTATCTACTGAAAATATAGAATTAAAGTGAAATCTTTAAAGAAATAACATTTTTTATTTCAATTTTTTAAGAAAATATTTAATTTAAATAAATTAATTATTTAAAGGATTTTTAATAGAATTAAAATAAAAAATTAGGCTTAAATACATAAATTAAGTCAATCATATTTTATTCAATTAAGTTTTAATTACATTAATAGATTTTATTAATAATAGTAATTAATAATTTTTTATTAAAAGTGTGATTGAAAAGTAATTATTTGGAAAAAATATTTAAACATAACAATAGCAAAAATATTTTTATTCAAAAATTCGTGGATTATGCATCTCTGGTGTGAAAAGAGTTGTGATATAGTCTAAAAAATCACTTCTTCTTCTTCTAATAAAAATCATATTCTAACTTCTACATTCTCTAAATTATAAAAAAGTTTGAATTAAAAGGAAAATAAAAATTTAACTCCAACAACCATAAAAGTTACGTTTAAAGATTTCCATGGCTAAATGAATTAACCATTGTAAAACAAGCCCAAAGTTTTCGTATCGAATCTCGAGGTAAACGAAAATCCTAAGTCTCACAAATTTATATCTCAGAGCTGTATCAATAATTTATTATTTCTTCAAACTCGATAAGGTAATTAAAATTAAATGTTGGAGTATTTATAATATTAAGAGTTAGTTTCTTGGATAACCGAAAAACTATATTGTGCAATATTGAGAACTATAATATACAATAACGGAGCTCATTATTGAACAATATCATAGGTTTATTTTTTTATTTTTTTACACTGTTTCAGTACTGTGAATTACAATATTATTAGGTATTTGAGTTTCCTGGAATAAGCATAACATTTCATTTTTTAAAATCAAAAACATGCGTTTCCAATTTAAAGAATATAAATAGAATGCAAATTTGTGCATTTAAGTATAAAAATTTAAAGTTATAGATTTTCAGTAAAACCCATGTTTCTGTCTGCCTCAAAATCACATAGCGATGGTTTGAAAACCCTTCTTGCTTTTAAGTCTGTTTTTGGAGTGTTTTGTTCGGTTTTCCTTCACAGACATCTAAAGATTTTTTATGAATCAAAGTTTTTCTGTATAGCGTTGAATAAGCAATTTCTTTAACTTCATCTTTTAAATTCGTGAAGCATTGTATTATTTTTTAAAAAATGTTATGTTTATAATTCTTTGATAACATTTTAAAAGGAACAATGAGAGAATACAAACTTTCACGACAAATTTAATTACATTTTTCAGCATTCGAGGTTGATCCAGCTGTGTAGTGCATAAAAATAAAGTTTGATTTGCTATTTCTAGTCATCTGGTTTTGGGATTTCTAGGCCCTAAATTCAAATATCGAAATTTAAGAGAAAATTCACTCTTACCTTGTCATTCAGGGAACTTCTGAATCAGAAGAATCGAGGTATTCCAAAATGAATTAGATCACAACACCGAAATGATTAATCTAGGGTTTTTTCATTTTCATCATCTTTTTTATTTTCACAGGCACAGATAATTATATACAAATATTTACATAAATTATTTTAGTTACACGAATAATTTCAGTCGCATACAACCATCTTTGGGTCCGTTCTTACACCGAACCCAAATCGTATCTAAACCGAAACTTGAACTTACATCTGTTACTGTGGGATCATGGGATTTTCCCCTGATGTCACCACTGCACTTGCATGAAAGGGTGACTTCATGTTATGGTTAAGCCAGGAATTCCAACATCTGGCATGGTAGTTTATCGCAAGATTTGTGCTGGTTAACTACACTGCTCAAAACAATTAGGGGAGCAAGCAAAAAAATCAAGAAAACCGTGCGAAACAGCCACGTATTGGCCTACAATGGGTAGTACACGCGTATCCATGCGCAATACAGAGAAGAAAAATAAAACAATGTGGAATTAAGCTTTGAAAATATTGCAAAAACATGAAAAGATGATTTAGGGCAACAATTTGGTTACATGTAAACGATAAAAAAAAAGCTCTGAATAGACATGATGCATGAGTTTTAACAGGACGTGTGGTCTCTTCGAACAGCTAAGACTGCTGCACACCTGTTGGCCATGGATGCGATGAGGTTATCGATCAGACTTTAGGGCATACTGTTCCATTCCTTAAGAAGTGCTATCTCCAAGTCTGGGACAGTCACAGGCGGCCTTGGCCGCGCAGCAATGCGTCGTCCAAGCATGTCCCAAACATGCTCGATTGGATTCAGGTCAGGAGAGCACGATGTCCTTTCCATACGCTGTATTGTTTCAGCTTCAAGCATGTTCTCCACCAGACGAGCTCTATGCGGAAAATAAAGGACTCACCAATGGCTCC
>JAOUZG010010951.1:3408880-3429077 GCA_026289955.1 Argiope argentata
CACCAGACGAGCTCTATGCGGAAAATAAAGGACTCACCAATGGCTCCAGCGTAAGGGATGACATGAGATCGCAGTATCTCGTCTGCATACCTGCGGCCCGTCAAAGTGCCATTCCGAATGATATGCAGGTCCGTACGTTCGCCAATGCTGATTCCACCCCATACCATCTAACCAGCTCGTCTATATTGTGACCTTTCACGAACGAATGTGGGGTTATTTCGAGTGCCCTTCTCCCGCCATGCCAGAACACGTCGAGTGTTACACTCCAGCCTGAATAGGGACTCGTCTGTAAACAGCACTTGGTTCTAATCATGTTGCTGCCAATCTCGATGTTCAGCAGCCCATCTTCTTCGGGCCGCACGGTGGCGTGGGGTCAACGGAATGTAGACCATTGGCCTACGTGCATAGAGCCTTCCCCCATGAAGCCCATTACGTACTGTTTGGTTGGACACCCTTCGTCCTTTTGCCAAGAACAACTGTCTTTGCAGCTGAGTAGCATTCTCTGTTCTGTTCCGACGGGCTGTTAACCGTATATACCGGTCATCAGTTGCTGTAGTGGCGCGTGGCCGACCTTGCCCTGGTCGATGTCTAACATTTCCTGTTTCTTGGAATCGATTCCACAGCTTTGCAACAACACTTCTGGCGACTCCAACAGCGTCCGCGACACTCCGTTGTGTTTGGCCTGATTCCAGTCGGCCTATGACACGCCATACCATGGATTCCGGTAAATTGTTCAGACATTCTCATAAGCTTGTCTCAAAATCAGAAAGACTGCGCAATCAAATTTCACAGTTACGGCAATAAAACAGATGTTTCTGCAACATCCCGATTTCTGTCCTTATCTCCTTTTTCAGGTTTTTGACGTCATGAACTTTGATTTGCATATAAAGTTTTCTTCTTCCGTTTCCTGGTAGGCTGTAATTTATGGATGACTCATTTTATGTTACTTATGGGTAGACATCTTTGCGTAATTCTGTTAAAACCATGCGCTCCCCTAATTGTTTTGAGCAGTGTATTATGGACATTCACCTTTAGCTTAGTATGACAAATATTTCGGAGTTTTTTTTTATTTGAGTTCAATTCATTGAAAGGAAATTCTGAGAAAATATTATGACAGCTTCTTAAACATAGCTCAGTAGTACTTCTTAAAGATAGCTTCTTAAATTTAGCTCAGTATGGCAAATATTTCAGAGATTTTTTTGAAATTATTATTTGTGCTCAATTCATTGAAAGCAGATTCCGAGAAAATATTATGACAACTTCTTAAACATTTATGTGTTGTACCCTTGCACCACTCATGGAAGTAAGTCTAGAAATTTGACTTCTGATGGTGGACATATCTTCCTTATATAAAGTTCGTTTAAATGAAAGTTGTATTGGGGTTTTTAAAGTATTTTCTAGCAATGAAGCTGATTCATTAGAGGCTTCAATATTTGTAATGGTACTATAAAAGTAACAGCTTTAATACTTTTCTCCTCAATGCAATGTTTCTTTCAAAAATTGTAGTATTGATAAAACTATATATTTCAAAATGCTCTTTTTGGGTGCTTTTTAACAATACGTTGTTTTTCAATAAAGTGCATGTGCTCTAGCACAACTATTCTAATTGATTTACCTCTAATAATTTAATTATTTATTATTTTACCTTTATGAAAATCAAAATAAGATGCAGTTATTCCTAAGAAGCGAGTTGAACTGATATTTTGACGGCATTTTATTCTTTTATTAGAAAGCTTGAATTTATATGTTATTGTTGACTGATTCTCTAGATTCATAACATTTAAACCGTGCGGAAGAGCACTTTCTAAATGAGCTTTTGTTATAAAGGAATTGTCTGTAAGGTCACATATTGAATAATAATTTTTTTTTGCACTCGTTTCCAAGAAAGAGGATAGACATACACCTGAGATTAGTTATTCGTAATCTCACAAAATAAATAGTTCGCTAAACTTTTGTATGATCTATAACATTAGCTAAATCTCACAAAATAATAGTACGCTAGTTTGAAAACCTGCACTACAATATACATACTAAATAGAATAATTGATATTTGCCTAAAGGATGGGTTCAAAATTTAATAATATGCTTATTGGTGTAAAAGAATATTTCCCTACAGATTACTGGAGATACTAAATATGTCAAGACAGTTTAAAGGTTTTTTGTTCGGCTCTAACATTCTAAATTTCATATTTCCGTCTTGGAAAAAATTCGTTCTCTACTTCAATATGTAATATTCATTATGTATGATTCAGATATGTTATCTCTTTTAATAAAATTATTTTTAAGCTTTACTTATTTTCACTTAATTCAAAAATAAGTTTAATTTCCTAAAATACAAAATAAGATAGAGCTAAGTTAGCACATTTTAATTTTGAAATAATTTTTATCTCTATGGTTACAAGAAATTTTTTAGTCGAAAAATAGACAAGGAGTAAATGAAACCGTTAGCAATAGATTTTCACTTTGAGAAAAAAAAAAACATAATTTTACTGCAATTCTGGGATACCTGAATTTACCCGACACCGATGTCACTTTTTTAATTATTAATTATTATTTTAAACTTTACATTTTAAGTTTACTTTTCTATTTGCTTTTTAAAAATTGGAAATCTATATTTTTCGTCAGAATATTAAAAATGTATGCCCATTTCGGAAGATCTAAACAATTTTTAACTTGAGCGAAAATGTTTTTGGTTAATATGAGATCATAGTGACAACGTTTTATTAAATTCAAATTATGAATTTCAAAAAGTGTTCCGTGATACAAGTGTATCGTAGTACACTATATTGATACAATATAGTATGCTACTTGGGTATGATGTAATTTTTTTAATATAAAGAGAATTGTTCATAAAACGACTCGCAATAAATGTGAGTTTTGTGAGATTAAAAACGCTTTTTTTATAATTAATTATTATTCTTGTTCTTAAATTTCTGAAATCAATTTCATTTTAAATGCGTCAAGCATTATGAAAATAAACAGAATCGTTTAAAATAATCGACCGAAAACATGTTAAGCTTAGCCTCATTGTCGTTGGAAAAAAAAACTGAATTCGTTACTTATTTGGCGGAGGGGAAATAAAGATTTTTGATGAGAAAGTTCATTTTTAATTCATTAATAAAAATTAATGAATTAATATTTGAAAAAATTGTATTAACATCAAATGTCATCCACTACAAGTTAAACAAATTACTTGAACGTGATTGGATGAATAAACAGTATTTTATAAACGATATATATATAACGATATATATAAACGATATATATATATATGTGTGTGTGTGTGTGTGTGTGATGCCGCCATGATAGCGCGCCAAAACCAGCGCCTCTAGCGGCCAAAGGACTGTAAGAGTTAGTGTAGACAAGGCTACCGGAGACGACGGTGTCAACAGAAGACGGCTGTTGATCAAAAGGCGAAAGACGAAGCTAATTTACTTTAAATGTTTTATGTCATCCCTGTGCTGTTTATCATCATGTATATGTGCGTTAATCATCTGTAACCTCATTATCAGAATACATAAGTTTTAAATCTACTGGCCATCTAATTGAATCAAACGCCCACAAACAAGCCCCCACATAAAATTTCAGAAGTGGGATAAAGATACAAAAAGTGGATAATTGTGATTTCATAATAATGGAAAGTGACCGTAAACTACTGTTGGATTAAATTATTGTACAAGGTCAGACGGATCTCAAACGAAAGACGATCTTCTTTAAAAGAAAAAGGGGTATGTACTGATTTCTTTATTTGGTACAAAATGATTTTGAATGACATTAGAGTAGTAAACATTGCATTGAAGAATTGCCGCGCAGAAAAATTAAAAATGCTCCATAAATTGCTGTTTGGAACTGACGGCGACCGAGGAAATCGAAAGCGGTTGAGGGATTTCAGCGGAATTGTATTAAAGATAGACAGCGAAGAATTTAATAAGAAGCTAGAAAATATTAACGATACATTTTCTTTGAATGGACTGATTACTGTTTGTAATTTTCTCAATATTTCATTTGATGGTTCGAAAGAAGAAATTTCAAAAATAATTCTTTCTCTACTCTGTGACCTTGATGCTCTTGCAAAGCAATGTTCTAACGAAGCTTCGTCTGATGAGTCAGACAGCGATCAAAATTTGATGGATGCTAATTCATTGAATAAAAATAATAATATTCAGCTCGAAACAGGAAATGAAAAAGCAAACGATTCTTCCACGCAATGTGCTGATTTAAGAAATTATACATCTGCTCCAAGTAATATAAAAAAAGAGTTATGATGTTGAATGTATTAGTAATTATAGTAGAAGTGGTAGTAACATTGATAGAAATCGTGTTATTTTTAACTCGGGTATAAATTATGCTGACATTGAAAATACAATAAACAAATTTAGAGCAGAATCACATGAAAATGTAACTGTGTGGGTAAATAATTTTGAAGATATTTCTGAATTGTTTGGTTTGTCGGAGTTACAAAAATTTGTTTTTGCTAAGCGTTCTCTTGGAGGAACGGCGGAATTGTTTGTTCGTACAGAACCAAATTTAAATTCGTGGCTAAAACAAAAACAAGCCTTGCTTGATGGATTTCCTTTTGAGATAAATTCAGCTTATTTGCATGAGATGTTAAGTAAAAGGAAAATGAGGGATTCTGAATCTGCTTTAGGATACTTTTTAAAAATGAAAGAGATTAACAGTTCGGGCAAAATTGAAGATTCTGCTTTAATGCATTATGCAATTAAAGGTATTAATGATAGGCATGAAAACAAAACTGTTTTATATGGTTTTAAAAGTTTATCGGAATTTAAAGAAAAGCTTAAGGTTTATGAAATAATAAAGAGTGATTCTGTTAAAAGTAAAAGTACCATTGTTTTCGATAAAGCAAAAGCAAAATATGATTCTAATTATAGATTTACTTCTTCGGATAGTATAAAACCAAAGCATGAGTATAATGAGCCATTTCATGGTAGAAACGAAAACAAAGTAAAATTTAATGGTGGTTGTGAAAGAATAAAGTATAATGATTTTGAAAATCGTAAGAAAAAAGTATGTTATAACTGTGGGGATCCAACACATTTATCAAGATTTTGTGTTCATATGGACAAGGGTTTTAAATGTTTTCGGTGCGGAGATTTTGGTCATAAAGCTGCTGAATGTCCAAAAGCAAATCCAAAACCAGAAGTTGCAAATTTAAAAGTTAACTTCAAACCAAAACTTAACAATAAGGTAACGATTAATAATGTGAATGTTAACCCACTTATCTATACAGGAAGCCAAGCGACATTGCTTCGTAAATCAGTGTTTGATAAATTAAACGTAGAAACATTGTCTCAATTAAACTCTACTTTAAGTGGATTTGGTAAATGCAAAATAAATACATTAGGTTTCTTTAAAGGAAACATTCAAATTGATGATTTCAAGTGTAATGCTGATGTATGTGTTGTTGAAAATGATATTATGTCTTATGATGTTATTGTTGGACTTAATATGCTAATGCAAGGTGAAACACTAATAAATGAAGACGGAATTACGATTAAAAATAAATTTCAGTGCTTAGAAGAAAGTGATACATTATCCGTCATATCAATTAATGTAAACTCTAACGAATTTGAATTGAATATTGAACCTGACGTTCCTAACATTAATAAAGATAAAGTAGTACAATTAGTTTCAAATTATAAACCGCCTAAAACTAAAACAACAAGTGTTGAACTAAATATTTTAGTAAAAAGTAATGAACCTATATTTCATCAACCTCGTGTATTACCATTTTCAGAAAAAGAAATTGTCCGTGCTCAGGTAGATGAATGGTTAGAAAACGGAATTGTTGAACCTAGTTCTTCAGAGTACAGTAGCCCAGTCGTAATTGTTAGAAAAAAGGATGGAACTCCCCGCATTTGTATCGACTATAGAAGATTAAACAAAGAAATTGTGAAGGACAGATTTCCCCTTCCTTTAATCGAAGATATTTTAGACAGATTGCAAGGATCACGTGTCTTTAGTACTATCGATCTCAAAAATGCTTTCTTTCATGTTGATGTTAATAAAGATAGTAGAAAATTTACATCCTTCACCACAAGTGAAGGTCAATATCAATTTGTTAAGGTTCCCTTTGGACTTTGCAATTCCCCAGCTGTGTTTCAGAGATACATTAACATTATTTTTCGACCTTTGATCAGTGATGGTATTATGCTGCCCTATATGAATGACTTTATAATTTTGTCTTCCTCATACGAAGAAGGTATCGAACGCTTCAAACGAGTTCTAAGTATTGCCAGTGAATATAGATTAGAGATTAACTTTAAGAAATCACATTTCTTGAAGAAGCGAATTGAATTTTTAGGCCATGTCGTTGAAGGAGATAAAATTTCCCCTTCTACCCTAAAAACAAAAGCTGTACTTAATTTTCCAGAGCCAATCAATTTAAAACAAGTTCAAAGTCTTCTAGGACTTACAGATTACTTTCGAAAATTCATTCCAAATTATTCTGTTATTGCTAGACCATTAAGTGATCTATTGAAAAAGGACTGTAAATTTAAATTCGGCGAAAAGGATGTGAGCTCTTTTAATCAACTTAAATCATTGTTAGCTGCAAGACCTGTATTAAGAATATACAACCCCAATTATGAAACAGAACTGCATACTGATGCCAGTTTAGAAGGTTATGGTGCTATCCTAATGCAAAAATCTCCTAACGATCAATATTTTCACCCTACCTATTACATGAGTAAGAAAACTACAGTTGCTGAGAAAAAATACTGCAGTTATGAACTGGAAGCACTTGCCGTCATAACAGCCATTAAAAAATTTCGTGTATATTTATTAGGAATTCGATTTAAAATCATTACTGACTGTTCCGCTCTAGAAAAACAATGCAGAAGAAAGATTTGTCAACTCGTGTAGCTCGTTGGGCCTTGCTCCTACAGGAATTTGATTACACTATTGAACATCGTTCAGGTACCCGTATGGCTCATGTTGATGCTTTAAGTAGATCTCCCATAAACGTATGTTGTATTTCAGTTGATAACATCTTACCAAGGTTGAAGACAGCACAAGACAATGATGATGCAATAAAAGCAATTAAAGAATTGTTAAGAGTCTCTAACTATGAAGATTATTGTTACAGAAATGGAATCCTATACAAATTTATTGAGGGTAAAGAATTAGTAGTTGTCCCCAATAGCATGCAGACAGAAATCATAAGGAATGCGCATGAGAAGTGTCACACTGGAATCAAATATACAGAGAAGTATCTTCAAGATTATTATTTCATCCCCAAACTGAGACAGAAAGTTGAAAAAATCATATCAAATTGTGTCCATTGCATTCTTGTGAATCATAAAAGACGAAAGAAGGAAGGTTTGCTACATCCATTACATAAAGAAGACACGCCGTTACATACGTATCACATTGATCACCTTGGACCGTTGCAGAGTACTCATAAAAATTATAAGCATGTTTTAGAAATCATTGACGCATTTACTAAGTTTGTGTGGATATATCCTACGAAAAGTACAACATCTGCAGAAATGATATCAAAGAAATTCAGAAGTCTGTGTTTGGAAGTCCTTCTCAAATAATCTCGGATAGAGGAACAGCTTTTAGTTCTGATGAGTTTGCCGAATATTGTGCTAAAGAGAATATAAAACATCATTTAATTACTACTGGTTTGCCGAAAGCAAATGGGCAAGTCGAACGCATAAATCAGACGATCATCTCTGTTTTATCTAAGTTATCACTAGAAGATCCTGTAAAGTGGTATAAGTTCACTAATGAACTGCAACAGACTATAAATTCCACCTATCAACGAAGCATTGATACTACACCTTTTGAATTACTTTTTGGTACTAAGATGAATGTTGGAGGACTTGACAAGCTTAAAGAAATGGTAGAAGCCGAATTTCAAGCCCATTTTGAAGCTCAAAGAGAGGAGTTGGGAAAACACGCCAAGCAACAAATCTTCAAGATCCAGAACGAAAACCGGAAGACGTACAACTTAAGAAGAAGAGAGTCGAAACAGACTTATAGAACTGGAGATCTTGTCGTCATCAAGCGAACACAGTTTGGACCATGCTTGAAGCTAAAACCGAAATATCTGGGACCCTACCGGATCTCTAAAGCAAAAGCCGGAAACACGTATGACGTCACCAAAGAAAAGAAGTCACGAAGGACCCATCTGTACTACAACGTGTGCTGAATATCTGAAACCCTGGTGTTGCTGAACATTAACTCATCATCGTAGTCCAGCAGAATGATGACTCTAAATTCTTAAACATTTGTTTTTCAGAACTTTGTCAATTTTCGATTTTTCTGTTTCTTTGTTGTTTTTTTAAATTTCATTGTCATCTGGAGGACCAGCCGTGACCAGGACAGCCGAGAATGTGGTGCCGCCATAATAGCGCGCCAAAACCAGCGCTTCTAGAGGTCAAAGGACTGTAACAGTTAGTGTAGACGAGGCTACCGGAGACGACGGTGTCATCAGAAGACGTCTGTTGATCAAAAGACGAAAGACGAAGCTAATTTACTTTAAATGATTTATGTCATTCCTGTGCTGTTTATCATCATGTATATGTCCGTTAATCATCTGTAACCTCATTATCAGAATATATAAGTTTAAAATCTACTGGCCATCTCATTGATTCAAACGCTCACAAACAAGCCCCCATATATATATATATATATATATATATATATATAATTTTCTGTCACATATAATAATTAACTTGCAGCAAATGTTCATGTCAAGAAAGCATTCATTGAAATGTCCTTAAAATAATCACTATAACAATGCAGATTTTCATAAATTCTTCGTTGATTTGTTTCAGTTAATACTTTGAACTATGAATTTAATTAAATATCTAATTAAAAGCCTTTTTTATTTTATTTTGGACATTGATTATATTTTCATCCTTTAAATGGATAAAGAACCTGAAAATTAGGAATAGAGGTTTCTAAAGTTTGAAACACTCTTTAAGATATCAAATCTAGTCTTTTAAATATAGAAAATTCTCTATTTTCTCTTCCTCAATATATGAACTCAAGCGGCTTCAACCAATTAAAAGGAAATTTCAAATAATTTTTTAAGTTATTCGCTCGAGATTGTGATGGTTCAAAACAACAGTGATTTCGTAGTTATGATCTTGCATCCATACATTTTCATTAAAAATATTTCTTGCTGCATTTCTGAAAGGAAGTAACTCTGCAACATTGTTGTTTACTGAGCGCTTGTGATGGAGCACAATCTCATATTTATAATCTATTCGGAGAAGTACGGACTGAGAACCAATGTGCTTGCGATTATACACCATAAAATTACTTCAGCTTCGTGTAAAGGAATTCGTGAAATATCTTGAGAATTTTTATCCTCTTAATGATTGGAGTTCTGGGGGTTCACATCCCTATTTAAGAAGATATACCTCATCCGTCCATAATATCAGCATTATTCAATTGCTATCTTCATCACATCTGAAGAGGAAAAGAATAGCAAAGTCGACATGCTGTTGCTCATCTCCAGGTTGCAACATTACTGACATGTTACTATTCTCAAAGATTCATATTAGTAAGAGATTACAAAAGACTCGAAATCTTATTTCATATGCTAATTAATTAATGACTGTCTTTTTCATTAATTTTTCAAAAAAAATGACACATTTTTCCCCTATTAGTAGAAAAATGGACTTGACAGGAAAATTAAGTATTGGCATAATTTACGAAAAGAACCCAGGAGCTTTTTCAGTAAGCAATGTAATGGCGAGGGTAGCTTTCGATTTCACCGGTCAAGCGGGTTTAAATATTTTAGATGGCCGACAGAATTCTCCGAAATACATTAATACACTAAATTTTTTTATAATTTATAGAAATGGGGATTATTAATATAATAATGTTCCCATATAGGCTTCCAAAGCAATGAAAAATTATTTAAACCCTAAAAATGTTAGTATTCTTAAGTGATCAAAGATAAGACCTAGTATAAACCCAATTAAGAATGAATGGAGATTATGTCTGGGAAGGTATTTGAGAATTGAGGCTGATTTTATTTATTGAACGTCAAGAAGACAGCCATTGAAAGTTCATAATATGATTTGGAACCAGAGATATTAGAAACATTAATTATGCCGATGGAAAAATATGTTTACGATGTCATGCTAAAAAATGGAAAAACTTTAAACTATTGGGAAGATTATATTGAGCCCATTTCGTTGAAGTATCCTCTATTTTATAAACTTTTGAAACTGCTATATAACTGAAATGCAAACTGTTATTTTTTCTAAGTGATTTTTTAAGGTAAGTCACATCTGGTTTGAATAAACACATTTGTAGTTGGTATTTATACGCCTTTCTGTTTTGCTAAAACATGTCTTTTACCAGAGTCTACAAACTTTTGGGACCGAGGGTAAAGCATGTGTAGAAAGAATTTATAGTTGGTGATAAAGATTTCACATTGTAATTCTATTTTTACTTTTAAAATACTGATACTAACTTTTTTTAATAATATTCAATGACTCGTCGGGATTTTTGATTTTGAACGGATAATATTCCAGCAAGTTGTTATCGTGAGACCTGAAGAATCGAATGCTTTTTTTTTCTCCAAATACCATGAGATACCCTCATCTAAACGCTAAATTTTTATTCTCTAATGAAGATTTAATTTTTGCATTTGTTTGCACCTTGAATCAGTAATGTAGGTTTTGAGCAAAACTGAATAATGTTGATTTTTTTTTTCTTTTTCTTTAGAACAATTACTCTTCAGATTTCAGATATATTTAGTTGTTAATAGTGCTTCATTTTGCAGTGAGATGTAATATTTACATTCCTTATTTAAGGAAGTTTATTTTTATTTGAAGTTTGTTTAATGAGCTTATTTATATTCTGGGATGATACCTTTTAGTTGCTTAGAGCACCAATATAAAGATAGCAAATATCTATTTTATCAATAAAAATATTTTAAAAATAATTTATCATATTTCATAAGAGAGATTAAGAATTTTTAAGGTAAAACTTAAGATTTTTCAGTTTTAAAATATCATTAAAACAAAAATTTAAAAAACAGACAAACAAATTGGATTTTCGTTTAAATCAATTTTTATCACTAATTCATTTTTTGTTTTTGTTTTGTTATATATATCATATGTAAATTATTGAAAAGTGTTATAAATGTAAATATATACATACTGGTATAAAACGAATTAAGCACAAATGTAATTTTTAAAATAAAGATAGCACTCGAATACTTCTTTCAACAAAACCGCTTTGAATATCAATACAGGGGAATTATTTAATGCCGGTAAAATTTTTTATTTATAGGATAAATGCTCTAAAATTTATTTAAATTAAATAATGTTTAGCATCTGCTGCCAAAGAGATACATTTTGAGTTCAGTCATTTGTATGACTTTTAAGCTTTATGACTTTTTAAGTATAAAAGTGTTAAAAAGGATCCCAGTACTGCTTTTAACACTGTTTTTGAACGATATTTCGTATATTTAAAATCCTCAGAACAAAAAATCGTAAATATATCTGAAAACAAAAGAAGCAGGATATTTCTAATACATATTTAAAATTCAATCAGTGCTCAATTCAAAAATCCTAAATGGCATAATTAACGCAAGTATCTTTGATTTTAAAAGATTGAGATCTTTGATTTTAAAAGATTTAAAAGATTGATTTAACAGAGTTGCCATGAAATATTAACCAAATTTTTGCGGAAAGGTGAAAGCTAATGAAGGGCAACAGAAATGAATATTTAATTTTGCATCAAATTCTTATTTTTTAAAAGTAAGATTCACGCAAATGCCTCAGTGAAAAGGTCACGAATAAACTCTTGTTAAGTGTCAAAAATAAAAATTCATTGTGCGTTTTTTTTCGATAAATTGAAATTGGACATGATCTAGCACGAACTCAAAAAGAAAACTTGATTTACTGACAATAAGACATAATTTAAGATCTTTTAAAATAAAGGTAAACCAGAAAGCTTATGTATCTCACGTTTATTTAAATGCTTACGAGATGAAATAATCTTAACTATTTCGAAATCATCATTAAAAAATTGCTTTCTAATTTTGGCTACTTTTATCTTATCTTTTTTGCCCATTAAAATAAATCTAATTTTGAATTTACCACTTTCAATATCACTGGCTTTCTAAAAACAATTCTGATGTAATATAAAATCAATATATAGTCAAGTAATTGTTTTCAGAACCATCATTAGGATCTTCATCAGTTTACAAATGTGGTCTATGGCTTGTATAAAAAAATGAATTCATGAAATAATATTGTTGGGATGAAGCGAGCGGACTACTTCTCTCGCGTAAGAATATCTGTGTGATTAGGCTTCTGGCTTGATTCCTGCTCATTCCTCCCGCGAACTTCTTCCTGTGTGCTGTGTGCGTAACCGTCAATGTGTGTTTGTTTCTTTTCTATGTCTAATAAATGTGCAGCCTCCAAGAACCATGCTTATATTTATTAAAAACAAGCCGCCTTTGGCGACCAGTCGGTTCGCCAATATTAATGCCAACTAAAGGGTTAAATCCTTTTTATATATAACTTGGTCTCATAATAAGTTTTTCAGCAAAATATTTTTAAGCTTCAAATTTCGATAGTCATATAACTCACTTATAATATTATGTAGGCCTTAAACAGTCCTATCTTTGAAGTCCGCATCTCTCTCTGATTTTCTATCAGTGTACGTAAAATTCACTTTTAAATTAAATTGAAAATGATGAAACTTCAATTAATACAACGACCTCTTTACTCAATCTAAGCATGTCTTTAAATAAAACTAAGAACTGAAAGCAGAATAGTCCGACATTGAATATTTATGTTCAATACAGAAATTGAAACATTATAATTTTTTTTATTATTTATAAGATCTCAAGGAATTATTCAGCAAAAATTTCACAGGTTAATTGAAACCTTCAGTTTTTAATTTTATTTTTAGATGTATATAAATGCTCTCAATAATATATTTTTTTAAGGTTTATAAATATATTTCAAAAAATTATGGTTTAAATTCCTTTGGTCTTATAGATTCATATTTGTAAAATATTCTTAATATTTCAACTTCTAAATAAATAAATAAGCATTTCTATCTTCTTCAAATCTGGTTGATTTATTCAGTTCTGAATATTGCAAGTTTAGAACAATCATCATTATCATAATCTAGACCAATTATTCTAGAGTAACCTTGATTGGCTTCTTTGAGATCTTGGTAAAGTGATCTAAAATCGCCAGTTTTTACCGTAATAGTTATATTGAAATTTTCATAGATCGATCAGCTTTGATGATTGATTTAGTTGATTGGATTTTATTTAAGGACTTATTTAATTAAGGACTTTTGTCTCAAGAATTTATTATTATTTAAGGACTTATTGTCTCAAGAATATTTTGTTAAATATGATTCACAGAGCAGATGATGTATGTAAAAATTTAATTCATCAGCATTTTTTCCCTAAATCTATAATTATATATTTCACTTGGACCAATTGCTAAGAGATTATTTATATCTCTCCCCAAAAAATTAAGAAATTAGATATTGGGCTCCGATTACAAAAGATGCCTTGTAGATGTTAAGCCATATTTGCCTTAAATAAAATTGTTTAGTTGGATTAGTAATATGTGTATAGTAAAATATCATAGAAAACGTTTCCATCCATTTATTTTCCAAAATTATCATGTTTCATATTTATTTCATTTAATACAGACACGTGCCGAAAATGACATTTTTGTATGTTTAATTTGGAATGATATTTGATTTATTTTTTCTCATGAGAGAACACGATATTGTTTTGGTAGAAAGTTTTGATGTCTCCGAAATATGCGGGTAAAAATAGTTTTATATGCTTTTACAAATTTTGCATTGTTAATTTATTACATATGCTTGTTTGAAAGAAGATGCGTTTTTATTTCGCATGATTCATTAAAATGCGGAAAAAAATTACAGTCACGAAGGCGAATTCTTTTATTTGCACAAAATATCTTCTTCACATTGCTTTTTGTTCTTCGTTTCTTTGAAATGACGTCATTTTAAAAGTTCGTTTAAGATTTCTTGCTTTTAAATAATTAATCTCGCTCTCCGAAGATTATCGTTTGGTGCTTTTCTAAAAATTCTTTTTCAGTTTTAACTGTCGCAGTTTTGTAATGTATTTTTATTTTGTATTTTTATTTATTTTAATTCTTTAATTGAATTATTAAATTTGATATTGAAAACGATTTTCACTTGCATTTATTGTTTTAAAAATATCACATTTTCTATTTAATTCATTTCATATAATCACGTAATGAAAATTGTATTTTTCTGTTTTAATTTTGGTAGTAATTAACTTTTTTTTTAAATCAGAACTTCTGAAAATGTGATGGCAACATTTTATTAAAAGCTGATTTTTTTTTGAGATCCTCGAGAAGATAAAATTTTATTATTATTATTATTATTATTATTTGCGAAATAAATTGCTGAAAAAAACGATTAAATTAAATGTTGAAAAATTCATTAAAAATAGAGTTTTAATTCGTAGGTCAAAACATTAGTATCATTGAAAAGCTAATTTTTTGTGCTTTAACCTGATGCAAAAATCAATTTTGTGCTGTAATATTTTCGGAAGTTATAGCGAAAAAAACGTTAAAATTTGGTTTATTTTTTAATTAATTAAAATTTTAATTAGAAATTCAAAAAAAGGGCTCTGAGGTGCACATTCCCGGCACCCAAGGTATACATATACCAAATTTGGTACCTGTAGGTCGAAGGGTCTGGCCTGTACATCGCCAACAGACACACACACACACACACACACACACACACACACACACACACACACACACATTGTGCTTTATTATAAGTAAAGATTAACAACAAAAATAATTAATATTTAATGGAAGGATGGAACATTAAGGGTATTTATTCGTAGCTAAATAATATTTTTAATACATTAATGTAATTAAAAGGTAAAAATCATAACTTAATTTTACTTATTTCATTTTAAACAAATTTATTTCTTAATGTTTGAAGAGTATTATTTCTTAATGAAAAAGGAGAAGAGGATATAATTGTATATTCCAGTCTTCAGGCCAGAAAAATATTATTTTTTTAAACTTACAACTTACTAGCAAGCAAAAACTTTCTTAAAGAGGTAAAAAATCAATATTTTCAACGTTAATTACAATTGGGAATATTCCAAATGATTAAATAATCCATTCATAATTTTTCATTTTGTAACATTCTTTAATATTTACTGTATTCATTAATAAATACAGACAACTAAAATTTATTATTAATTCTTCTCTGTCTAAGTTTTTATAGGATGGAAATGGTTAGATTTCATAATTTTATAAGAGATTCTGATCTATGAATAAGGTGACTCGGTTCGGAGCCCCACTAGCCCCGCGGACTGATCTTACACTAGGTTGACCGACCTTAGAGACTCAATTGACTCGTTAAAAAATAATCGCATATCTTTTACGAGCTTAACAGCGTTTTCTTAATTCTCAAGTATTTATCAACCTGAGTAATAGAATTAAGCGAATATGAATACTTTCTCTCCCTCCCTCTTGATTTAATGGTATATTTTTTATGCTAAAGTATTTAGATTACAGCCCTCTCTGTTATTTATTATTAATTTTCCTTGGTCTTATTTTCCTATTTTACCCTCCTATTTCATTCTTAAATAGTCTAGTGATGGAACTAGACAGTACGGAGTCGATTTTTGTCGATTCACAGAGACAGTAGGATTCCATTTTTCAATCCCCAGGTGGGGGATATGGCAATAATAACGTTTAAAGAATTTATCTAATTCCAAAATTTTGAATATTAAATTTTTGTTCATCGCATAACTAATGCATATATAAGAGAAGAAGGCATATAAGTTGTTGCCATTAACTGTATCAGTATGGAAAGGCTTAAGGTATCCGGCTACGTCTAAAAGGCCACTTTTGGTCAAAATTCACAATTTCTTTTTATTTTTTAAGTTTAAAGTACATTTATTTAGCTTTCTAAATATATCATTATTTTTCTTCTACTCTTATTAGAAATGGAGATATGGAGATTTGAGTAATTCAAAGTAGTCGAAAACGAAACCGGAAGTTGATATTTTTCGTCTTTTTATCATATATCGCCTCTTAAATTATAAATTATTTCGATTTTTTTGCCAGGTTATAACAGACTATATGCGTCACTTAAGTTTATATTAGTTTTCAGCTCTTAATATACAAAGGATATTGGCAACAGTTGTTTCTCGAACATTGCTCACGTTTGAAAACATCTGCTCGCTTCCTGTTATATAAATATGTATCTTTTTTAAGTGAATATTGCTTAGTTTGACCTCAATACTTTTTTTTACTGTTTAACAAGTTTTTTTGAATTTAACAAATGTTTCATACATGCTTTAGTGATAAGCAGTCTATATATGGGCAGTGTCTAACAATAAAGGGCAGTTAGTGTAAATACCAACGTTGACTTCCCTGTGGTAAAAAAGTTGAAAGAAAGCAACATAAGCCTTCCAAAATACACCATTAAAATTATTAAATCAAAATACATACATCAAATACATACATACGATCAAATTTATTTTTAAAAATGCTTGCACGATAAGACTCAAAATGCTAATGAAAGCTTCGATAATCTTTTGTGGACGTTTTTTCTAAAAGGTATATTTGAGGAGCTCCAGACCTTACACTTAGGAGCATTAATATCAGTAATAATTTTTAATTATAGATTTTATGGTCTCAGCATTTTTTTCTGAACTGGGATTAACTCCTGGGGAATTATACACTGATAGACTTTCTTTCTCTTGATAAAGAAAGAATCGTCACGTCAAAAAGGCAATCATTAAGTGCCACAAAAGTTGCCAGAACAAAACTAAAAGCAATGAAAAAGATGAAAACATTTAAAATTATTAACAAAGAAGATGTATTCTATAAATGTGGTACATATTAAAAAAAGATAAATAAAGATATTTTTCATAAAACATAAATAAAATTTTTAAATGCAATTTTTAAGAAACTTCTTTTTATAAAAATTTTGATACGCAAAACATGATATCTCAAAAAATTATGAACATTTTTGCATGAAATGCTTTGTGCTTATTATTTATACTGTTCTAAAGGCAATGAACTAGGATTATAGTTCTGAGATGAACATTTTTTAATTTAGAGCTATTTAATGTTGTTCAAGTGTGTGAATTTTGATAAATTTTGAGTTAGGAAATACTCGAACTGCTATAACTTTTTTATTAATGCAAATATTTCTTAGATCCTAATTCATTGCCTTCACTAAAGTTGTACAAATGTTTTATAAAAAAAAGAATTTGAAAATATTGATTAGAATTTCTGCTAGGATGTTTTGCATTTTACACTAATTTTCTCTATTTTTTTAGCTAAATTCCCCCATTTGACTAAGTTGCAAATCAAATAAAACTTTTTTAATGGTATTAATCCTTGTTCTGAATTGCAATGACCTAGAAAACCAAGTAAAATTTATAATTAAATGCTTTTTTCAAAAATTTTTCTCCGCAAGTAGACGGATACCTTAAAAAGTCCATTCAACGAAAAATTACGGAAATTTCCGAATCACCTTCCCCCAATGCCAAATTCCTTCACCTTTTTTTGAGAATCCTTGATAGAATACCCTTGTTCTGATCGAATATTTTATTCATTAAGACACGCTTGCCCGGATGGGTTTGAAGGGCAGGGCATTTTTCTAAAAACACCCAAAGAATTTCCAACAAAAATTTGTTTAATAGTTATCAGCTAAGCTGGACCCTTTTGTATATAAACTCCTTAGGAGCATGGACTGTCATTTTAGTTTTTGAAGAGGGTAAAGAATTTTTCTTGTGTTTGAAAGAGAAACTCGGGCATTCTGGTATTCTATGGTAACTGACTACACTCATGTACATAAATTAAAGGTAATTCGGAGTCATGCGGAAATCTAATTCTAAAATACATATATCACCCATGAAATGAATACACACATTTTCAAAAATCATATGAAAATTGGAAGAAGCTATGTGATGACGCCTATAGTTCCTCATAATGACGAGAGCGTAAGAGAGTGGTATATAAGGAAAGCAAGAAAGTAGTAAAATTGTTTGAAACGCCCCCGAGTGAGCTCTTTATAACCCTTTCAATGCAATAACCGCATCGTTATGACATAAAGGACGCATTTGGATGATTTTTTAAGTGGTAGAACTATCGGCCTTCTGGAATATGGGCGTGCCCAACTGGAAGAATCTGAGGAACTTGAAGTCGCTCAAAATGTCATCTCCAGGCTTTGGCAACGATTCCAAGATTATGATAATGGGAGTATACGTTACAGCACAGGTTTCCCCCGAGTTACAACGCCGAATGAAGCCCGGTATTAAACAGTTACTGCCGAAAAAAACAGACGGAGCATAGCATCATACCAGTCTCATCAGATCTCTTAAGCCACTAGTATGATAGTTTCAAGGCAGACCGTGTACTGACGCTTAGGCGCAGATTGGTCTATTTGCTCGTAGGCCTGTCAGATGTGTTGCATTTACTGCAACTCACTGTCGCCTGTGGTTAACCTGGAGTATATAGAATGCATTGTGAACACCATAATAGTGGGCTTGTGCGATGTTTTCCGACGAGGCCAGGTTTAGCTTGCAGTCTGATTCTCGCCGGACTTTCATATGGAAAACGCCAGGTACCCGTTACCAAAAAGAGAACAGCATTGAACAATACCATTACGATGGTTCAGGATTGTTGTTTAGGGGAGGAATTATTCTGGGTTTCAGAACTGACCTGAATGTTCAGATTGGAACCATGACGGACCAAATCTATCGGGACGTCATTCTGGAACGGCATGTCTGTTTGTTTTGGAGCAGCATGGGCCCAGAATTTGTGTTTTATGGATGGCAAAGCCCATCCTCACTGTACAAACCTAGTAAAAGAATGTCTTCCATTGGAGGATATCACCCATATATACTGTCCAGCATTCTCACCGGATTTGAATACAGTAGAGCGTGCGTGTTACATGTTTGATCGACGAGTTTTAACTCGTCAACCACCTCCTGCAGGTCTATTGGAACTTCGGAGGTCATTGCTTGATGAGTGGTATAATAATCCAAAAGATCAGATGGATAATTTGATACTTGCCTAAGCGTTGTACGAACTGTACTGCATCGTCATACTATATATTAACTATCATAACAACAATGTAATATTGTTTTTATAAGTAAGAATTTTTTGTAATTTGCTCCAAGGAGCGAAAAATCGCAATTTTTTAAATGATATCAAACAAATAACATCTTTTTTGCTCTCTAACTTTTGTTCAATAAATAGGCTTTACAAATAAATCACATTTGTTTTGCTTCTGACTTTTTCTTTTCTTGAACTTGCTTTATCCTTGATTTAAGGGCATGAATGTATGTATATAGGTGTATGAAATACAACGTTTCGTTCAGTTAATTAATGGAGATGCAAAATATCGGAATTATTCTGGAGATGTTTCGCCATCTCACCAAAAAGTTTATTCTGTCTGAGGAAAAAAGATATGAATCGAATAAAGAAATAGACTTCAAATAAAAAGTTTAATCGAGCGCAAAAATAGGCTTAACCATCTCGAGATTAGTAATCATAGTAAGGGGTCAGATTAATTAACGGTTTCTCGACAAGCACATCAAAATCTTACCAAAACCCAATAATCCAAAAACTAGCCTAAAAACTGCTATTCTAGATGGATACCAGAAATGGTTAACAACTAGTTTTTAGAGAATGCCAATAAAAAAAATGGAGACGAATTGTTGTAATATCTTTCAATTTTGGTGACAGAGCATTAATTTAGTCTAACCGTATCGTTTTAACTTTCTTATGGAAACTGATAGTCATATTTTCTAAAACAATTATCTTAAAACGAGGTACAACTTAAGACTCAACAAGTAATATAAAAAACAATTTTTTAAATCAATTCCTGGTTATGAGAACAAAGAAAAATGTTATTTTAGTTTTTTAATTAAATAATTACAATTAATATAAATATGACAGAATCACAATATTAAGCGGCAAAATAGAGAGGGCAATTTTCCATTCTACTTTCTCTATATGGTGTTGGACTATTTTTTTTTTTTGCTACTATTCATCCTCTTTCTATTTTTTTCGTTCCTTATTTATGAATTTGATTGGGGTTTCAAACACACGCGGAGAGTTTTCGGCTGGTGGGTTCGAACTCGTATCCCAATCGAAATCGAATCCAACGCCATACCAACCAT
>JAOUZG010010951.1:3442435-3551174 GCA_026289955.1 Argiope argentata
AAATAAAATCAATAAAATAAATTTATAAATGTAATAACGATAAATCGGTTAAACTTCAAAAAATTTACTAAATTACTTGATGTCAAAACAGAAGTTAGAATATGCACTTTACATAATGACGCAAATAAAAGAGGTGAGGAAATTTTTAATCTCCTCTTTGCTTTACAGAGGTCACTAGCTTATAATATTATAGAGTATATAAATAGAAAATTTAAGAGTCTAGATATATTTTTAAAATTATAAAACGCTTGATTTAGCCAGACTGCAAACTCAACACCTCTCTGGATAAGCTTATACCACATAATTTCAATTATTACATTCGTCAAGTCCCAACAGGATATATACTTAATATAGGTCTTAAAATGTATATATTAAATAAAAAAATGTAAGAATACTTAAAAATTTGTATGCTGTTGATTTCGAATTAATAAACTTTAAAAAGTTTTAAAATTTTTAACCATCAAAATAATTGTTTGCTTTTTCTCACACTAACAGCGACTTTGCAAGCTATTTGTAAGGAGTATCATAAGCGAATTGCTCAACTAGAAGATGCAAAATATGATTTAGAATACGAAGTTAGCCAAAAAGAATTTTTGGTAAGTTATAATAACAAAAGTTTGCTTTTCTATTTCTGTTCATATTAAATTTCATTCATGTAAATATATATATTTTTAAAATCCTATTAGATAAATGAACTGACCATTCAAGTGAATGATCTGAGGGGCAAATTGTAAGTAATTTCCAACTTTTTTAAAAAATTGTTTAGTAAAAGAAATTAATGACTTTTCGAGTATATCAAGGATTCTTTACGACCGCAAATCTTTCTCGACATATTATATTACATTATATATACTTGAAACAGTGTCAGTTTACAGCGAAATTGAAGTTTATTTTCTGTTAAACTTATCACCCAAGAAAAATTAGTTATTCTTATCTGTAAATATTATAAGTAATATTTTACTATCCTTCGTTTCTTTTATTATTTCCGAAGCCGGCGTCCTGGCACAGGCACGTTTTCCTCGTGATCTGGGCGTCCCAGGTTCGAATCCCGGGCTCCTCTGAGGCGGGTGAATGTGTCCCTCTGTAAAAAGGGGTTATGAAAGCGACTGAGACAAGTGTGTGCCATCCTCGTATGAGCTAGAAGTCAGACCTCGGGTACCCTCAGAAGCAATCGGGTCCCTCCCGACGTAGTAACGCTGCAGACTGTGCAGCATGTAAGAATTTTGTTATAAGAGATCCACTCACACCTACGACGCTATCATTCAATTTTTATAACAAACACAGTGAATTTTCAAAGTGTAATTTCTGCTACATTAAAGTGTTCTTATTTTGTATATTAGCATTTTTTGCATAAGAATATAACATATATTTTTAAAAACATTTATTGCGTATGCGTTGATATTCTATCAAGTGCTATTATATCATAGATTTTTATTTTCTTTCAAACGATGTTTAAACAACAACTTATGTAATATGATAAATGCAGTTTTTTGTCTGTCAATAAATTCTTAAAATTTTGTTTACTAATACGGAAGAAGAAAAGTAGTCTGAACGGAATGTTTTGTGACAATTACATAGTTGATATCTTGTTAATACAAAGTATAAGATTAACAACGAATATATCAACTGGTAAGTAAATATAGCCAGCTGAAGTGTCTCTGCGAAATTTTCTCGCAAACTCTAATCAAGATGTTAACTCCTTCCACCCTTCGCATCAAATAATAGACCGTGAACGTCATGAGTATTCAGATTTGTCATTTTAGAGTTTCGATGATGAGATATTTGTGTCTCGTATGAAAATAAAGAGAACATTTCGGATTCCTTTTTACTCCATTGATTGAAAACCAAAATCTGATTCAGAACTACAATTTTAGTTTCACGTTAAGAATCTCAACATTCTAGACATGTAACAAATTTTATTTGTATAAATTGTTGAGTTATCACATTTACATAAAAGTGAAAGTACAGACTGACAGATGATCCATATTTGGTTTAAAATTTGCTGTGACTGTGCATCAGATTAGTAGTCAGTAGTTGCGTTGTTGAGCTTTCGCATTTAGATACATGCGACAGTTCAGATAGTTAGCAGGACAATTTCTGAAGGAATTTGCTTCAAAATATAATACAAAGCTACACGGCAAGTAATTTGTGCACCAAATTTTATTTATCTAGCTCTTTTTGTTTTAAAGTCATCATGCTCACTTGTCATCACGTTCTCAGGCAGGCAGACAGATATTTTAGGGAGAGATTTCATTCAAAATTTGATAGAAATCTTACAAATTTAATATAGTGACAAAAAATCAAATTTCAATTTTTGAGAATCATTTTTAAGTTTTTAATCAAACTCTCTACGAATTTCGTATAAATTTCTAAAGAATATTTTTGCGTCAAATATTTACAATTTAAAAAATACAAAAATGTGCATGCAGCCCACAATGCATATGCATGAAATTTCTGACGTTTAGAAATCTTTTAGGTATAAGAATAAAGAGTTGGAAAGTTTAATACTTGACCACATTCGCGATCAATCTCATCAAAATTATGTGTGGTATCATTCTTTAAATTTTCAAACTGTTCTTCAACGGAATTGAGACATACAAGGCTTGATTCAAAATTTCGTACTTGGTGTCTGCAAATCTGTGAAGATTTTCGTTTTGCCCTTTAGTTCATTCTACCGCAAAATTGATTTCTAATAGTTCGATTTGGAGAACCTTTCATTCAACACACATATTATTATATTTAAGGCACAGATAGCCTTACATGCAAGAGGCCCACTTGCTATCGCACAAGCCGACGACCGCCCCTATGTATAAATAAAAATCATATAATACAAGGCTCTTTTTTAGTTTTTTGATTGAAATAATAAATATATGAATCTTATCATCTTTCTCCTTTTTTACCCTTCTTTTTAGCGTGAAGCCTAATTTGAAGAAAGTTTCAAAATACGAAGGAAAGTGAGTATTGTTAAGTATATTATATTTTTCACTGCGGAAGAAATTATTTGAAAAGAATGTGTAAATTTTCTTCAAAGCAGGGGAAGGGAGGGATGATACGGAAGAAACGATAATAGCATGGCTTTTTGATTGATAGTATTTTCAAGACGAGAGAAAATACGCTTTTGTTAAGTTGTAATTCTTTTGTTCTGAAAAAAGAGGAATATTTATTAACCTAAGTACAACACCTAAATTAAACTACATCGCTAAAAAGATAATTAGACTGATCAGTTGTTGTTCTGGCTGATTAACTTGTATGTAGTCAAAGATTGATGATAAAAAGGATCAGTTGAGCATCTGTTGAAAGAGACTGAATTGTGAATCTCGAATTTCTTTTCCCTTTCTCGTTCTAAATTAACATAAATGTAGCTGAATTTCACCTAATGTTGAGCAATGTTGAGGAAAAATTAAGAACAGTACATTCAGTAGCATTTTATGAAGAATTGCCCTGTATTTATGTTTCATCAGCAAGAAATCTCCAGCAACCAGGTGGACTGCAATGAGCGATTCTTAGCTAAAGAACTCATCGGTCTACCAATTCGTGAACATCCCAGTTAAGAGCAAAGCACGGAAAGAAACCCGTGACGTTCTTTATCCGATTCTAATTCCGAAATTATGCCTTTATCCACTAAACAACTGATAAAGGAACGATTGAGTCCATCTGAAACAGAAGCACCTTTGGTTTAAGTATTTCAATTTTGATAAAATAAAATCTTGGAATGGACGCAATTTTATTTAAACTTCTGCTTACTGAATCATAAAACTAAGTAAGGTAAAAGAGGAATATACAGAATTAATTTCTTTCAAGTATTACTATTATTATCTTTTTATGTCAAAAGAGAAATTCTTGAGGAAGCTGCCCCCCCCCCCAGGGAACACATTTTGTGCTAGCTTATTGCAGCTTAGTAAGAAACATTTCTAGAAGATTTTCTTACAATTTAGAAAAGATTAAGCGTTTTCAAAGGTTAGGACCAAGATAATTTTTTTTTCTCTTTTAGGGCTGAAAAAATAATGAAAAGGTGTCTTTAAGTATTTTGTTCCTCGAAATTTGAAAGAAAAAAAATCACTGACATCTGCCGGTTTTTAAAAATCAATCGGAATGCTCTCTTCTCAGTTTTTATTTTATAAAATTTGGAGTACTTTACGCTTTATAAAGAAAATAAAGTGTGGATTTTGGTCATCTTCTTTTAATGCAGATTAAGTAAGACATTTGAGACAGATTTAAAACTTTGGTAATAAATCCCCATGCAAAATTTCATTTATTTAAATCGTAATCATTGGAGGTTATCGCGTTCACATATCTTCAGATTTATAAACTGGCAAGTGTTTAATATATTAACTTTAAAATTTGATATGGACCTATAATTTTGATTGAGCTATACATTAAATGTAACCCATTTAGTTTGTTCAGGTTATATTTATAAATAGATAAAGTAGACAACAATACAGAAATTCAAGATTTTTTGAGGTGCTTTTTAGAGTAATTGTAGTCTGTGTTTTTCACTTAATTTGCAAAAAGCACTATTTGAACTCGTTCCAACAAAATCAAGTATCGTTTAAGTTTTACAGCATTCTCCTTATGATAATTTTAATGTACGATCTTTTCTAAGTTTTATTTTATAATTCTGCAGATTCTACAACTTTATAATTTAAAAGAATGGCCACTTTTATAATTAAATAATATTTGAACTGTGTTAAAAACATTTTTTATTCACTATTTCGATGAAAATTAATTTCAAATTTCCATTTTTAATTTTTAAATACAAAAAATTTAAATCAACTCTTTTCAAAGTGACCCGAAATTAAATGCTTTGATTTTTTAGTTTGTCAAATTTTGTTACGTAAAACTGCTTATGTGGACTAAAATTAAAATAAATTAAAAATATATAATTGGTATTCGAGAAAGTAAAAATACCACAATGCATGAAATGAGAGTAAAAGGTTTGTTGATATTCAAGCAACTATTTTTTACCTACAAGAAAAAGAGAAATTTATATTAACTTGCAGAAGAGAATGCAAAAAAGGAAACACAAAAAATACAGTGGCGTAACTTAAAAACAAAAAATGGCAGATTTCAGTTAAAACACACACACACACACACACACACACATAAATTAATAAATTAAAATTATTTTACGGGGAGAAAAAGGAAGAGTTTATTTATACGTACCAAGCCTTCAAATGTGGATCTCCATTACCAGCATAGTTTAAAATAAGACAGCAGCACAAGCATACCTTCTATAAGAAATGAATTTCTACTTATTTTTAAAAAGCCAGCAAAGATATGGAACATCCTCTTTGATAATCTTGAAAATGTCTATTTGAGATATTTGTTTATTTCCATCTACTATTACTAGCATGCCATTCATGAAAACGTTAATGAGTTTTGAATTCAATGAAACCGTTAATGAATGCGAAGACAGAATGAAACAAATTCTTTAACCTTGAATTTGATATCATGTCTTTCAGACGTAGTTAATTCAGATGCTGTTTGCTCTCCCACAGCATGAATATAATTCAAAGGAAAAACTTTAAAACATGGAAGAATACATTACAACAACCATTTTTTGCATAGGAATGTATGGTGTTGAGGTACAAACACTGACCGCTTACGATTAACCGAAAATATTACTATGAAACAATCGTGGGGCGGAAATAAATAAATAACTTACACGCTGATAAATACTTTACAATTTATTAGTTGGCGTCTTTTTAAAATAATATGTCAGGTAATTTCCGTCACTTTTCAGCATATACCCGATTAATGTTAACAGTTGCATTTAAGATAAAAGAAATATTCATATATAGGCTTAATGAATATTTTTGAAGATTGACATATTTGTATAACATTACAAAATCGATGGCTGTCTATAAATAAGCCATCAAAATATAATAGAATAAATTCATAAATATTTTACTTTTAAAATAATAATTAAATTTTTAAATCAAAAGGAAATTTATTAAAACATTTTTACACACCCTTGGACTACCTCAAAGGAAATCAATTGAATGATCGAGTAGACACGAAAATAAAAACCAACACTATAATGAATCTGGCCCACGAGAGAGTAAAAAAATCGTTTTATTGAATGCGACATATTTTTATCACGGTGGTGAGCAGGCAAAGCAAAAAACGTCTATCTTTTGAATGAATCATCATTGCATTAGTCCCAGGAGAAAGCATAATACACCCATTATGGCGCATATCCTACATTCACCCCTGACAAAAATATTCAAGCCGAAATCAATGTGGAGGGAGCATGCCTGACTCACCCCTATTCCTATATTTTCTCGTTGGTGAAACGAAAAACTATGGTACCGAAAACTTCTCTCTAAATCCGAGGTAACCCCTTAATGGAACCAGCTCTATAGGCGAGATGACCCTGACAAACACAATCACAGCATTATTAAAAAGTAAAGCAAAGGACTCCATCGATGCAACCATTCTTGTACACAATACTATTAGCAGCTGGGTGGGTTTAAAAATAGCCAATAACTTACAGACACCCAGATGCTTTCACTCTTTGTTGCGATCTAACTTTTTAAAGAAAACTGATTTTGTATTTTCAGTTGATTTATAAAGTCCATGTACTCAGCACATTCAAATTAAAACCAAGCGTTAAGTTTCAGAACATTAGTCAACAGATTTTTCAAATCATGTTCTCATATTCTCTTGCAGAAAGAAGTGAGAGGCTCAGTGAGAGTTTTTAACCCTCTCTTGACCGATTGACTCACTAGTCAACAGTTTTGTATTTAAGATTTCAGAATGTAGTTAAAAATTGTTCGATTTTATTCCTACTCAAGAGGCGGAAACGAACTCTCTTGATAGTGACACGCAATTAAATTTTTTAATTTTTCAGCCTATCGAAATATTTGCATCATAAAAATTGCTTATATACATGCTAAATTGAAATCAAACAGAAACTATTGCTTTTGAGCGGAGAAACAAAGGAGAAAAGAGCTCCCGAAATTTGCAAATTCAGAGCCTATATGCAGCTGTAGCTGGCAGAAAAATTTTGAGCAACTATAATAAGTAATGTTATGAAAAAAGCAATTAGCAGCGATGCCATAAAGTACAACTGAAATTTCCTTTAATGCAGGTTTCTTGTGATAATATCTCAAAGCGATATTTGGTTTATATATTGTTACACTAAGAGTATTAGTCAACCACTTAAAAATTTGCCCATGAGTCAAATTGAAATTGATATATTTATTTAAGGATAAACAACAATCAAACGCCTCTCAAAAATAAATTTCAATTTTATTCACCTATCCAGTGATTGAAATGCTTAGCTTACTTATAACCATTTTAGTGCAGAATGAGATGAAATGAAAAGCAATGTTTCTTCAGCTGTTACAGACTTATATTACTGCTTTTATTAATTATACTGTGTTTACAGGTTTGAAAAACTGAAAATGATTGCTAAAACAAGCGAGATAGACTTCCGTGCAAATCTGAAAAATGTGAAATCAAACAAATTCAAGTTAGAAGGAGAAGAGGAGGTAATGTTTGAATATTAGTTCAGTTGAAAAATCTTTTAATTTTTATGTTATAAGTAATATTAAATGTGAGGAAAAAATCAATGATCGAATAGCAATAAATATAAATATTTTCATACGTATTTCTGAATACATGCTCCTTTATCGATTTGCTTCAATTTTTTATAATTTATTTACTTTCTTGGCAATAGGTGATAGTTGATAAAGACAACATTACTTTTCAATTTCTAAAAGAGCTGTTAAAAAGCAGTATAGCAGGGTAGTTTAGCTTTCCATTACTAGATATTAAAAGATTTTGAGTAATTCGGAAAATTCTTTGGTGATTGCTGATTTTAGAGAAATGGAATTGTACATTCAGGTTTCTACCAATCACAGCGAAATTTCGACTATGATTTCTAGTTTCATTTTAAACAATGATTCTAGAAAGTCTCGATGCATATTTTGCTAGTTTAGAGCCCTCGTTTGAAAGATTGTAGAACTTATAGGAGATTAGGCCAATAGTTGAAATACTAGAATAGGCCAATAGTTTGAACGGGAGAATGGGCCTATAGTTGAAGGAATAGGAGATTAGCCCAATAGTTGGAGAATAAATCTTAAATAATTATAAAATAAATAATTTAAAGAATTCATTGGATATTATCACTCATGCTAGCATCTCATAATATAAATACTGAAATAAAATGAAACATGGAAATGCAACTTAGTCTATTAAATAGCTGTTATTTTGCATCTTTATATTATTTTCACAAACTCAGGAAATTTAATGACAATTTTATGCGTATTTCGAACTGAAAATACAAAAGAAATTACGAACATGATCGCATATATTATTTAACGTGTTGTGAAAACAAATTGAGCGTTATTTCCTGCTGTTTTTCAACAAAGTGTAAAATGTGTTCTGAATATTTATTTATCAGAAATAAGCTATTCAAAAGCTGCATTGTGTGTGTGTGTGTGTGTGTACATGTGATAAAGAAATAAAATTGTTATTTCAGGTCAAAAAGCAAGGCCCAGAATGGGCTAATAAATAATACTGGAAACGACAAAGAAATATAAAGAAAGAGAGAGAGAGAGAGGAAAGATAAGTTCTGGAGAAAAAAATAACAGTCCCAAGAGAATACTATGTAAAAAATAATAAATAAATCATTAAACTTGGTTTTTTTGTTTGTAATGTCAAATATGATATAAAATATAGATTTTCAAGTGACATTAAAATCAATTAACTTTTAACGTGTGAAAATATAGCTAAATAAGGACAAATGTTCAATCAAAAGAAAAAGGAAAGCCTTCCTATGCACCTTCCATCATTAATAAAAAAAGGTAAAAGCAGAATATTTGGAAACTGACATGATACAGTGATATTTAGACTATCGCCCGCATTAAATACTTCATGGAATTTCTCTGACAAGACTTAAACATACTCTATTTTTTCATTATGGATTATTTTCGATATTTAATGAGTGAAGCAGAACAGGTCAAAATGGATAGAATGAAAACAAATGGATGTTATTCTTGTTAAGGAATTTAATTTTATAAGAGACAACTAATTAAATACAAGAAAAAAATTCTACAAAATGAGAAAGCTACACCAAAAAATAGTAAACTGGCGTAAGATTAGAGCTATTTCTCACAGTTAAAATAAGTTTTCAAAATGAAATCAAATATAACAACATTGATTTGAAACAGAACAAAAAAAAAAAAAAAAAAAAGAAAAGAAAAAAGGAAGAAGGCCCAACTTTATAAAACGCTGAATTGTGCCAAACACAAATATTGAGAAATAAAATAATTATGATCAATTGAAAAATAAAATAAATAAATTTATACAAAAAGTGCAGGAAATATTAAAAATATTGTAGAATTTATATAAATAAAACTTTAAATGTTCGCTTGTTCAAAAGCTTAAATCTCTAAAAGTTCTTCATCGATTACTTTGAAATTTTGACAGAACGTTACATTCGAATACGCAATTTTCTTATACTTACTGTATAAATGTCACACATGAGACATGTGAAAACATACTTTTCTAGACAAACAGCGCCATCTGTGGATTGTAAAAACAACACAAGCCATGTTAAATATTTTAAGATTACGTTAAAATGTTTCCGATTACATCGTTAAATTGATTTTTCATAGATTCCGATTTATTTTCATTTAATTATTTTCTGTTACATTACGTTAGTTAATTTGTCATAGGCACGAACGCTTTTTCTGTAAAAGAGCACTATTTATTGGACGTGAAAGCAACACACACTATAATAAATATTTTACTTCATTTTTCAATGTTTCCAACTGAATTATTAAATTAATTTTCCATAGATTCAATTTTTTTTTCATTTTTATTATGCTCTAAGTGATATCTTTGAGAATTTCCGTCTAATACAGTTATAGGAAACGATGGATAGTAACTAATTCTTCTTCTGTATAGGAAACTTTATACAGAAGAATTAGTAACCATCCAAACGCAAAACGGTGATATCGAAGTAGATAACCGATGGGTTATTTATATTCATCTTTGCTATCAAAAATATACAAAATGCACATAAACGTGGAATACTGTAACTCCGTTAATTTGATCAAATACATTTGTAAATAAGTGAATAAAAGCAGCGACGTGGCAGTTTTTGGCGTGCAACCAGAAAGAAGTGATAGGAATGATTATTTATATGTATTTTTTATACATAACTTTATACTTTTATGTTTATATTTTTCTAACGTTAAGATATTAAAAAAAAGTCCACAAAAAGTTGTCACGGAATAATTAAAAATGAATTTAGTTCCTCAAAAACATATTTAATCTTCTTTTTCTAACCATTTCTTACGGACCATGCAGAATGTTTTTAAAATTTCTGACGTTGACGAAAATAAATAAATAAAAAAATGCATATTTTTCAAAGAAAAAAAAAATAAAAAAGAGTTCTCAAAGACTTTTTTTTTTCTTCAAAAAATGAATAACTTGTGTTGTTGTTATTATGAGAACGTGACAGTTATACTTCACGAAAGAGCTCATAATGGAATAATTCAATTATTAAGATATTTATATAAAATGTATGATGTATAACGCACATCTAAGAAGCTTCAGTTTTAAAATTTGAAGAATGAAGATATTTCATTGCTTAAATGCATTTCATAGAACTTAAATGTTAGATAAGCTCCTTCTTGAAACTATATATCTGCTACAAGAAAAAGAAACTTCATAATTTGAGCTGGAGAGAACGAAAATGTAATTCCTTTTTTAAAAAACCCAGCAGAACATAAAGTTAAAATTCGGCACCAATCATTTGTCTTTAATACCTGTTAGTATTTGCTATTTAATCATTTTTCTATTATTCACTTCGTAATTCTTGTGTTATAAATTATGTTTATTATTTTTAATTCTTTAAATTTATAGATAAAATGCGCAACCCTTTAAAAAACTCAGAAATGGAAAAAAAATTAAGTACATTTTAATGCTAAAAATTGCATTTGTGTGTTTTCTGCTCTTTAAAAGATGCCCGAAAAATAATTATCCTCAAAATAAAAAATGCCAATATTTTGCGGGAATTAAAAGTTATAAACTTAATATACACTCATGTCCATAAATTAAGGATAAAACACGTTCAAGAAAAGAAAGAGTTATTGTTCAGGAAAGATACAAAACTCAATATTACAAGGTTCATATGATGGTTAAAATATAGTATGTCTCCCAGACGATGCACGCCTAGATATGCTGAATGTCAAATTATCGATCTGATCTTGGGGAATATTACACCACTCATCAAGCAATGCTCTCCGAAATTCCGGTAGACACGTATGAGGTGGTTGACGGGCTGCAACTCGTGAACCAAGCATGTTCCACACATGCTCTACTGGATTCAAGTCCGGTCAGAATGCTGACTAGTCCATATTGGGTGATATCCTCCAATCGAAGGCATTCGTTTACGGTATTTTCAATGTGAGGACGGGAGTTGTCATCCATAAACACGAATTCCGGGCCTATAGCGCCCCCGGGGGGGGAAGTACATGTGGTTCCAGAATGACGTCCCGATAGATTTGGCCTGTCATAATTCCAATTTGAACACACAGGTCAGCTCTGGAACCCAGAATACTTCCTCCCGAAACGAGCAATTCTACACCATCATAACGGTGTCGTTCAAAGATTTTTTTTTTTTTTTTGTGGTAACGGGTACATGGAGCTCTCCATAAGAAAGTCCGGCGATAATCAGACTGGTAGCTTCACCTGATATCGTCAGAAAGCATCACAGAAGCTCACTGTTGACACATTTGACAGGCCTACCAGAATATAGACCAATCTGCCCTAAGCGTCTGTACACGGTCTGCCTTGAAACTGAAATTCTGATAGTTGAAGAAAGCTGACGAGACAGGATTGATGCTGTGCTCCGTTTGTTTCTTTTGGCCGTAATTGTCTAACACATGTCCTCATTCGGCGTGGTAACTCGGGGGTGACCTATGCTGTAACATCTACTCACATTACCATCATCTTGCCAAAACCTGGAGATGGCACTCTAAGCGACTCCAAGTTCCTCGGATACTTCCAGCTGGGTACGCCCACATGACAGAAGACCGATAATTCTACCACTTAAAAAGTAATCCAAATGCATCTTTTGTGTCCGCTTGCAAACAATTTTTCTTCTTTTCCTGTATTCCTTATATATCACTCTCTTACACTCTTGTAATTGTGACTTACTATCGGTGTCATGTAGTGGCTCCCTGCAATTTGCATATGATTTTTGAAAATGCGTATATTCCTTTTACGAGTGACATATGTATTTTAGAGTTCGATTTCCGCGTCACTCCATCCTTAATTTATTAACATCAGTGTGAATAAATGTCACTACAGCTATGCATGTATGTTACAGATCCAAAGAATTGAGCCGAAATAAATCAGAACTTACGTACTTATTATTTAAAAAAGATGAAAAATATTATTAACTTTACGAAGTATAAAATTAATTAAGTATTAATTAGAAATAAACCGAATGTTTATAATTTTTTACAGTAATTTCGAAGCTGATTACTCTTACATATTTATAGGACGCTCAGGACGCGTTCTTTTTACTTTATTTGTTTAATGGTAGAAGGAAATTGTTGATTCAGTTAGCCAATAAAAAATAAATAAAAGATTTAATTGATCTGCAAGCACTGAAACGAGAAAACATGAAATAAGTTTTTAAAAATATTTTTTAATTAAACGAATGTTGATTTTCTACAGAATATGTCAAGTAGAATGTCCTTGCAGCAAACATAGACACACAAAATCTTCGATACCCTACGAAGTTGTATACGGTGTTAGTCAGCTGCCTTCTTTGTCTATTTGATAACTGGTGCTGATAACTCATCTGCCTGAAATAATTTTTAAATATGGATTTTAACCAAACAAATGGAAATAAAATGTCTTCCGAAGCAAGCACAAAAAGCATATTAAAATGTGGAAAAGATACAGGAATGTGATTGCTTATATGTGTACACTTAAATTTCAAAAAATGAATACATTTTTGAAATTTAAAAAAGTAATCAGATCTTGAGTTTTAGTTACCTTATTTTCATTTTTAACCACATGTTGTATCAAATTTATTTCCGCCTTCAGAGCAATTGCAACCTAATATTCTCAAAGAAAAAAAACTTTTTTAAAAATCTCATTTGTGTCCATTGATTATGCTCAATATGTTATATATGAATACCCTAAGAAAAGTTTTTCAATCATCATTATAATTTGGCACTTTTTCCATAGTGCATTAAAACATTCAGAAGTATTGGGAATCTTATATGCAATTTTTATCGAAGTGCAATTTAGCAGAAGAAGAAAAATGAAATTCTATTTCCATAATTATAATTCTGAATGTAGAATCTGGAAAATTGAAGTATTACTTCATTGAACTTGTTAAGTGTGATACTATATGTATAATATTTTTGTCAAATCATAATTCTTAACATTATATTTGGGAAATAAGCGTAGCTTAATATATTAGACAGCAAAAAATAAGCATTTTACAGTTAAATAAATCTAATATACATTTACATAATTTACTTATTTCACTTATTTATAGTGAATTCAGATTATTTTAGTACAACAAAGCTATGCTATTTAGCTTCCATATAGCAAAAATACTACCAAACAGCAGTTGCAATTTTTTTTTATTATTATTATTAAATTCACTTTAGCATTGAATCAGAGTTTAGTCAAGAAATTATCATAATGAAATAAAGAATAGTAAATAAGACGTCTGATAAAGAAATATTTGGCTGAATAAAATATCTCTTCTTTTCTGAACTATTCAGTAAAATCTGAACCCGAGAAAACAATCCTATTGTCTCTTTCATAAGTAATATAGATACTCTTTCTGAATAATTTCATCTGCAAGTGATTAAAAAAGTAGATAAAAGAAACCTAATTTTTTCATAAGTCCCGATATCTCTTAACCATTCTTATTTACGTATCAAAATCTTATTTACTTGTCAATCAACCGGATCTTTAGTCAAAGGTAAAGTAAATATAGGCTGAATATGTTGCAGTTTCATCATATATCGGACAATTTATCGACAGAACGTCGCTAACAGTCGTTGCACAGATAATTTAGTCGTCCGACGAAAAATAGTGCGAAATATATGCAAACTTATTCAATTGCGACCTTATTGGTCATTTTAATAAATGCAATGCAAACGTCGTTGGCATCCATTATATCAATTTCTTAACCAGCCATAAAGCTTAATAAATGCGATATCTTATTCATTTGTCCTCTCATCGGCTATTCAACAAAATGTGTTTTAAAATATAGGCTAAACTTCCAACAATTGAATTATATTTCAGACAATCTGGATAATACCTGATTATTAAACTCCACGTGGACAAAATTAAGATATGGAAGGCCTTTTCACACATTTTTCGGAAAATATCATATAAAACCTGGACAATTGGTTGCCATATAATGACACTATGGCGCTGGCGTCGCTGAGATGCGTTTACGTATTTTTGTGTGGCTTTGCTAAGCCAGCAGGAGGTATAAAAGTCTTCAGCCAGCTGCTCAACTCCTTGCACTATACAACACAGTAGCGATTTGTATTGTTTTTCTTGAATATTCTTGTTTTTTGTTGATTTTTCGGTGAAATGAGTAAACATCATTGTTTAGACGAAGGTATGAAGTGGAGAATTGTGGGTAGACTTGAGGAAAGGCAGTTGTAAGCTCAGGTTGTTAGGGAATTGGATGTAACTCCAAGCGTTGTTTCGAAGTTGTGGAGTCAGTTTCAAAACAGTGAAACAGTGCTCAGAAGACCAGGACAAGGTCGTCTGAGAGCAACAACGACCAATGAAGACCAGTATTTGTTCATTACAGCCAAGAACCAGATGACGTCTTTAGCGACACAACTGTCTAGGGACCTCGTTGCTGCCACAGGAACATTAGTTTCAAGGAAGACAGTTGCCAGAAGACTTGGTGACAGAGGGTTGTATGCCAGGAAGTCCGCCATTTGCACCCCACTCACTCCTTCCCACAAAAGAGAGCATGTGCAATGGTTCATACAGCACCAACATTGGACACATCTTATGGGCTAATGTTATCTTCACAGAGGAGTCCAGATTAAGTCTACAACCTGATTCTCGGCAAATATTCATATGGAGGGAGCCTGGGACCCGATATCATCTCAGTAAAATCATGGAAAGGGACCATTATGCTGGTGGAGGACTGATGGTTTGGGCAAGGATCATGCAAGATACCCGTACACAACTCCATGTGTTTGAAACTGGTTTTGTGAATGCCCAGAGGTATATGTAGGGGATCCTACAACCCTATGTGCATCTTTTCAGGGGTGCTGTTGACCCTGAATTCATTTTTATGGACGACAATGTCCGACCACATAGGGCTGTCCTGGTTGTGGAGTATCTGTTTTGGGATTTCTAAGCCCCAAATTCACCTATCGAAGTGTAAGAGAAAAGATACTCTTACCTTGTCGTTCCGGGAACTTCTAGATGAGATAGAATCGAGGTATTCCAACGTGAATCAGAACACAACATCGAAAGCATTAGTCCAGGGTTATCATTTTCATCTTTTTTTTATTTGCTTGACAAGGACACAGGCACAGATAATTATTTACAAATATATACATATATCCTTTTAGTTGTAGGAATCATTCATATCGCCTACAACCAACCACCTCTGGGTGCGTTCACACCCCGAATCCAACTAAAGCTACACAAAAACCCTAGAACCGAAACTGAAACTCACATCTGTTACTGTGGGATCATGGGATTTTTCCCTGACGTCACCACTACGATTGCGCGAAAGTGTTACATCACGTTATGGTGAGGCCAGGAATTCCAACATCCTCCCACCTTTGAGTTTTAATTACAGAAAACTCAAACTTAATAATCAAATCAATATTTAAAAAAATTCAAAATTATCAAATACAAATTGACAAACATCAAAACAATTGAATTAAGAAAATGCTTATACTATCAAATATAAATCAAGAAAATATTCTAACTATCAAAATTACATAAATATTTCATACATCAAAATATCAAATTATTATTCATCGAAATATATCAAATTACCATTTATATCAAAGTATATCATAGGTAAAAAAGTATATCTTGGTGTTCAATTCTCAATTAAAGTTCTTAAGATATGAAGTAGATAGTAAAAGTTCAAAATATAAGAATTCTTGTAAGAAAGAAAAAGTTCAGTTCTCACATTAAGAGTCTCTTTACCTTTTTTAATCTCCTTCCATACCTGGAGGTTGGTTCATCAGGTTCAGGTTTGTTCAGAGAATCTCTTTCAGCAGCACTGGTATCATCGCAGGTAAATTTTACCGAGGGTTCACACTTTTGGAAAAGTTCCTTGTCCTGTTCGCAAACTTCCAAAGGATACAGTCTCAATGTTGGACGTAGGATTTCTCCACTTTTGGTTTTCAGTTTCACAAGTCTGTTGTTTCCATCTGAAGATGTAAAGACTTCGATGACTTTACCTAAAGGCCAGTCCATTCTTTTCATATTGTCACTGGATATCAGAGCGATGTCTCCAATTTTGATAGACGGGAATTTTCTTATTTTTCTTTCAAATTGCCTGAGCTGTCCCAAATACTCAGAGCGAAAGCGTTTTCTTAGATCTTGTCGTAACCTTTGGCGATAAGCAAATCTTTTATTTAGAGATTGACTATCTAGGAGATCTAGATCAGGTATTCCAATCTCTCTAACTTCTTGCAGGAACATATTGGGAGTAAGAGGTTATAGGTCACTTGAGTCATCACTTACATAAGTTAGAGGCCGTCCGTTGATGACACTTTCACAGTCGCATAAGACTGTACATAATTCCTCATAATTTAGAGATGTTTGTCCTAGAACTTTACGAAGAATTCTTTTAACAATGCCAATTAAACGTTCCCAAAAGCCACTCCATCAGGGTGCAGACGGGGGAATAAATTACCAGTCAATTTTATTCACGGAACTGTATTTGGCTACTGTCGCCCAGTTAATCTTTTTGATGAGATTATTCGCTCCAACTAAGTTTGTTCCATTGTCCGAATAGACGACACTTGGTCTACCTCGACGAGCCACGTATCTGCGGAATGACTGCAGGAAACTTTCAGTTGATAGTGAAGAGGTCAGCTCCAGATGTACAGCTCTAAATACTGCACAAGTATAGATGGCAATTCCGGACTTTTGATTTTCCTTTAAATCCAGAGGTCCAGCAAAATCGACTCCTATAATTTCAAACACAGAAGCCACTCTAAGACGATCTATTGGCAATGGAGCTGTTGGAGTTTCTATTGCTCGGGCATCGTATCTTTTGCAAGTTACACAATTCTTCACAACTTTTCGGACAGTTTTACGGTATTTCAATATCCAAAATTCTTCTCTGAGGTTGGCCATCACTATTTGAACAACTGCATGACCTAGGCAGCAGTGTTTCCAGCGTACAAGTTTTTCAACTATCGGATGTTCACTTGGTAACACGATAGGAAATTTAAAGTTTTTTAAATCGTCCTTCAATGACAGTCTTGTCTTAATTCGGAAAAGTTCATTCTCATCAGTAAATATTTGGAGTTTTTGAAGTCGCTTATCTTGTGGCCCTGTGCAAGATTCTCGCTGAACTGTTTTGATTAAGGAGATTTCGGATCTATTTCTTTCTTCCACAGTTATGTCTCCAAATTTTCTTAAATCCCGTTTCACTCTGCAGTTATCCACAAATCTATAAATCCAGGATATAACAATAAGAAGTTTAGGATAAGAGGAGTAAATATCATAAATTTTAACTTCCTTTTCCACATTGGTTACACTAACAACTGTTTTCTTTTTTTCTGTGTTTATAATTTCTTCGTCTGGGAAAATATTGGATTTAGGCCAATATTCAGAAGGAGTTTTTAACCACGAAAGTCCTAACCACCAATTAGATTTGGCCAGATTTTCGAAATTGCAACCTCGAGAAGGTAGATCGGCTGGATTCAACTGTCCTGGTATATGATACCAATCATCTGAATCACTCAAAAGACGAATTTCTTTTACGCGATTGAAAACAAAAGTGGACCAGTTTTCGTTCTTTTTAATCCAATAAAGAGCATTACTGGAATCAGACCAATATCGTGTAGCAACATTTTCCATTCCTAAACTCTCTTTCACTGAATGACACAGTCTAGCACCTATATTGCATGCTAAAAGCTCTAATCTAGACACTGAAAGAGTTTTGAGAGGAGCGGCCCTTGCTCTACTTTGTATCAATTGGCAATTGGTCGAATTGATACCTTCACTCCTCAAAAATATACATGTAGCATATGCCTTCTCGGAAGCATCACAGAAGACGTGTAATGTTATATTACCGTCTCTTTCATTTTTGTTTAGACATCTAGGAATAGAAATCTCATTTAAAATTTTAAGTTGATCTTTCCACCTTGTAAATTTTGTTGCTATCCAAGAAGGTAAATGGGAATCCCATGATAATTTTAGCTTCCAGCATTCTTGTAGCAGCAATTTCGGTATCAACGTTGCTGGGCAGGTAAATCCAATGGGATCAAAAATTTTATGAACAGTTGATAAAATGATCCGTTTAGTAATAGGTTGATCTTCTGTAACGGGATCTAAATCTCTCATATCTACAGATAGTGAGTCAGTATTGATTTCCCATTTTAAGCCTAAAACTGGGACGATTTTTGCTTCTGCTTCTTCTGGTGCATCTTCTTCAAAGGGGGTATGCTCCCACCCTCGTAAGTCGAACTTTGCAGGTTTAAGAATTTCTATCGATTCGTGAATGAATTTCATTAACTCAGCTTGATTTTCAACACTATGGACGCAGTTGTCTACATAAAAAGCCTTCAAAAGTTTTTGAGCCGTTTTATTGTAATCAGGGGGAGCATGATTCAGATGATAATCAATAGTTGCTCCCAGTAAGAAAGGGCTGGAGGTTATTCCAAAAACTACTCTTCGGTGCTGAAAAATTCGTAAATTTTCTTTCTGACCACCTTGCCACCACAAAAACTTCAAATAAGGCCTGTCATCTTCATGTAGTTCTATCTGTAAAAACGCCTTTTCAATATCGGCTGTAACTCCATATTTTGCTATTCTAAACCTGTTTAAAACGGAGGGAATAAGTTCAACCAAATTGGGTTCCTTTTCTAAACAATCATTTATTGATGGTGAATTTTTGTCTCTAGCAGATCCATCAAAGACGGGTCTGATCTTCGTTGTGGAGTTTTCTTCGAAAACAGGGCGATGAGGTAAATAGTGTTCAGGCTCGGAAATAACTACCTCCTCAATAATACCCTGATCCAGCCAGTCCTTAAAAATGTTTTCGTAATCCTCTATTTTTCCTGACTTTTTCAGGGATTTAATAGAATTTGCAAGTCTTTTTTCAGAAATACTTTTGCAGTTTGATAAAGGGGGATGCCCTTCTACCCAAGGTAATCGTACTTGATACCTTCCCTCTTCATTTCTAGTAACAGTTCGAAAGAAATGTTCTTTTGCCGATTGTTCCAATTCTTTCCTAGTTTTCTTTTCACTTGGATCACAAATTCCAAGTGTATCTAATCGCCATAAATCTGAGATGGTTGCATCATTAACGTGACAGGATAAAACAGTAGACGTACTGTCATTCTTTTCTAACTCATTTGTCTTTCCCATCAGTGTCCAGCCTAATTTAGTTCCTACACAGACTACTCCAGAACTAAGTTGCTTTACCTCTCCTGTGAGCAATTTACCAGCGACGTCAGCCCCAATTAACAAATGAATTTCTAATGGTGATGACTGATACAACAATTGGTCATCATCAGTTAAAAATATTCTATTAGATTTAAGTTCTTTAACATAGGGTGATAATTTTACTATGGAAATATCGGAACAAATTTTTTCCTGATCCAACACATCAAAATTACAATGATAACTATTGTCTACATTACTTAAACGTACCCGGTATATTTTATGATTTTCCGCCTTTTCAACTCCGCTAAATAAAGAATGCAAAATTGATTCTTCACTAATAACTTCATAATCCATTTGTTCTGCAACGTATTTTAAAATGTAGGATCTTTGAGACCCTGTATCGTAGAGACACCGAATTAATTTCGTTTCACCATTCCCACGAATTTTTACTACTAATGTTTGTAAATAAACTTGACCTAAGGATGTTTTGTTAGTTAAAGTACTATCTGAAGTAATGTTCTCTTCCGAATTTTTTTCATTATTTTTAGTACTCGGACATACATAATTAGCATTACACATGATAGGTAAATGTTTTCCATTACATTTAAAACAACAAATTGTTTGCTTGCAGAAACGCGCTATGTGTTTGGATTTAGAATTTAAACATCTGAAACAAATTCCACGGTTTAAAAGAATTTCCTTCTTCTTTTCGTAAGTCAAACCTTTCGCAAATCTACAATCTTGAGTCAAATGCGATTTATCACAAAAAGCGCATTCCTTACTTTTTGAATCAACCGGATACGAATTTTGTCTGGAGTTATTAAATAAATCAAAACCAGACGGCTTTGCCTTTTCTCGAAAGTGATGATTCGTTGGTTTTTTATGCTTTTCTAAATCGAAAGAAGAACGCGCAATTATTAATTTTTGTTCCGATTCGATTTCCTTTTTAAGAAAGTTTAAGAGTTGAGTTAACCTATCACTCCCTGAACTTTCTGTTGTATTTAATTCAGTTTGATTACGTTCATAAACCCTCAATAAATCGCTGGGTAAACAAGACTCTACAAGAGGATATAGCAATATAGCTGAAAAGTTATCATCTGCAACCCCTAAGGATTTTAATGCTCTCAGCTGTCCTTCTAAAGTATCGTATAATTTTACTAGTGAATACTTTTGACCTAGAGGATTCGCGTTATTTATTACCACTGAAAGAAGCTCCCTAATATAAACTTCAATCAGCAGATCATCTCTTCCGAAGCGCTGCTACAAACACTTGACAGCTTCCTCATAATTCTTCCCTGTTGGAGGGAAAGATTCTACCAATTGCCTCGCTGGCGAACCCTTAAGTGTTGATTGCAACAAATACTGGAATTTATCGTCATCTACTATATCTATATCTTCGTGTATCTTTTTAAACTGCCCCCACCATTGAAGCCATTCTTTAATGTTTCCATTAAATTGTTTTAATTCCAGTTCCGGAAGTCTAAATTTACGATTAGTGCTATCGGCTGATTCTTTCAATAGAGTAACATCGTTAATAGGTTTTTCTAACGCGTTTAATCTCCTATGTAATTTTGTTTTCGTTTTTATAAATCTATCTTCATAAGCAGTAATAGTTTCATATTCTAAAACAAAATTTTCTTGCGTGCACGAGGCATCGCTTTGCAAAATAGCTAAAATCTTTGCATCTAAATCATTTAATTCTTGATACTTTTTTTCTAAAAGGGCTATCTGTGCCGCCAATATATCTGTGTCCTCTACTTTGTTTTCCAAAATTTCACAAGCTTTATTCAATGATCTCGTAAAATTACTCCTTGTAGGAGTTCTTAATTTTTTAATGCTTTCAACATCCATTTCTAATAATTTCACAAATTCTAATTCTAAATACCTCGAATTCAATATCTATTTACATAAATTCAACATATGTAAATCCCGGCAGGGATGCCAGATTTTGGGATTTCTAAGCCCCAAATTCACCTATCGAAGTGTAAGAGAAAAGATACTCTTACCTTGTCGTTCCGGGAACTTCTAGATGAGATAGAATCGAGGTATTCCAACGTGAATCAGAACACAACATCGAAAGCATTAGTCCAGGGTTATCATTTTCATCTTTTTTTTATTTGCTTGACAAGGACACAGGCACAGATAATTATTTACAAATATATACATATATCCTTTTAGTTGTAGGAATCATTCACATCGCCTACAACCAACCACCTCTGGGTGCGTTCACACCCCGAATCCAACTAAAGCTACACAAAAACCCTAGAACCGAAACTGAAACTCACATCTGTTACTGTGGGATCATGGGATTTTTCCCTGACGTCACCACTACGCTTGCGCGAAAGTGTTACATCACGTTATGGTGAAGCCAGGAATTCCAACAATCTGGAAAGCGAAAATATTCATCGAATGGATTGGCCAGCAAAATCTCTTGGTCTTAACCTCATTTAACATGCTTGAGATGCTCTTGGAAGGGCTATTTCGATACACCAATCCCCACACAGAACCATTCCGGAGTTTAAAATTGCTCTGTTGGAATAGTGGGAGGGTCTTCCCCAAGCACTCCTTAACTCTCTTATTAACAGAGTGCATACTCGTTGTGCATGCTGTTTATTTGTCAGAAGTGACCATACACCATACTAGAGGCGACCACATACTATACAAGTCTTACTTTTATTGCCAGCCTTCATCATGAAGTTCAGTCCACTTTGGACTGTTGGCAATAACTATTGCCAATGAATGGTACACTAATTTCTACTTTGCACATATTATTGCCATACTATAAGTTATATCCATACCATATTTCATTAATTTTTATCCAGTATTTCTCAAGATATTTGGAAAAATGCCTTCCATCTCTTAATTTAGTCCACCATTGTAGATGTCTGATTACTTCTCATTTTAACATCGTCGATATCCGGCGTTTCTATTTCTTAGTGGATTAACAGAGAATAATCGGGAAACGCCACACTTTTCACATTGTCGGATTTTCTAGCAAATGTAGAGTGCTTTATAGGTTGAATGTATGACAGTTTCATGTATGTACGTAAATTGCCGAACACAATGTCGCTAATATCCATTTCGCAGATAATTTCAATTCTGGATGGATGGCCAGCAATTAAAACAGATGCCTGATAACCTCTCGCTTTCATGTCACCGGCATCCGTTGTTTTGATTTCTTAGTTGATCGATAAAGAATAGTCGGCAAAATACGACATCTTATTCCCTTGCCACTTCATTGGTTCTTTTGCCAAATGTAACGCAAATTATAGTTTGAATGGTTAACAATTGAATCATGTCTGACGTTAAGGTTGCATTGATTTCCTAGGGAACGGACCTCGTAATTTTGAGCCGCGTTTATATGACGAGATACCTGACCTAAGCTCCCCCTTCAAAAGTACGCACCACGGCAGCGGGAAGATATCGGGCCTACTTACACGGTGGTTATTCGATGGAATCAGGTCCCGAAGCCAAGACATTACCACCAGGCTACCGCGGCTTAACAATGGCTAAATGTCAATCAGTATTCATACAGGTCGCAGCAAATTCTGTCAATTTCTATAAAATAATTCATGCTTGCTGTGCAATGCATGTTGAACTGTATTACAAGTAGTTTAAGCATACAAGTAGTTTTAAGTAATTTTTCATACATTACAAATAGTTTTAAACATAAAATAAATATTTTTAATGTTGTTTATGATATTAAAATCAAAGTACATTAGCAAAAAAAGGGGGGATATATTTTTTCACTTTAATTTGGTCAAAAATTTTCATTAGATGATAAATACACATCTATTGTTGAATGATATTCTATCTTGAAACATCTGACTTTATTTGGAAAGTCATGAAGTTAACTAATTTAAATATTGTTTTGGATACGCCTTAAATTCTGTTTCTTTAGGCAGCTGACCAATAGTAAAAATTCTTTTCAGTCTTGAATAATTTTAATTCTTTTTCAATTACATTCTATATATTTATTAATATTTGTACATTCTTTCAAAATTCCTTTTTTCTTAGTGGAGCGGATTTTAATAAATTATAACCATTTTAGATTTTATCACATTTTATTCGATTTTCATCTTCAGAATTATTTCTCAGCTTTTAGACCATTATCTCGGTATTAACACTAAGACAACTGAATTATTAAGAACATATTGTTTGTACATTTTTTCACAATAGAATACTTATACATAATTTTAAAAAAAATCTATGTATCCCAATGATAGATCATAAATGTTTCTTTTATATAACTGGTTGGATATTGCTACAAACCTGTAAATTTGCTTCCCAGAATGAACAGTCCCCTTGTAAGAAATGCTGTTTTAAGATCAGCACTGTTACATTATGAGCGGGTGCCACATTAGTAATGTCAGGGAAGGCCACCATTGGCTGAATTGGCAAAGAATTTGGCTACAAAATGGATAATACTAGAAGCTTCAAGAATTTTCCCGATCCATCCAATAGAAACCGAGATGAACCCTGATTGGCCTAGAAGGTTTTCGGCCCCACTCCTCGGGAGCTATAAGAGGCTGGCAGACTCAAGCTGAAGGGGTTTATAACTCCAAATTTTCGTTCCCCTCCATTCTCAAGAATTTTCGTTCAAATTCTTCGATTAGGATTTGAACTAGATGGACGTGCCCCCTCCAGCTCTTGAAGACGAAGCAAACCTGAACCCTCTAGAAGAGAAAGATGCCTTTAAGTTCGCCTCGTCCTTTTTAGGATCAGCCTCGGAAGGACCTATGGGTGCGAATAAGCGCAAATGTGCAAAAATAGATGAAATGTTAATAGATAAACTGAAAGAGAGTACATCAAAACAATCAGACAGCCACACATGCGATAACTGCAACAGACACACTTCACCAAATCAGCTTATATTTGCCTTGAGTATTGAATTGGAGAACAACAACCACTCGATAATGAATTCCTGAACTAGTTGGGGAAGGCAGCCCATACCTCGCCACCTGGATCGAAAGAAAGATAGCAGCTAAAAATTTAGAAGATGCCAAGGGTGAGTTGTTTAAATTATTTGAGTTTCAGGGCTCTAGTTATATTAAGAATAAAAATAACTTAGTCCCCCAGACCCTAAGACAGGATTCGCTGGAACAGTTTAAATCGCCCGCAAAGAGGGAAACTACAAAAACGTAAAACTTAATTCACCTAGTAAGGATATCCCAACCCATAATAAATGTCAAGGTCTACAGATAGAAGAAATTGAACCAGGTAAAGATAGTGAAAATTTAACTGAAATGAACTCCCCCCCCCATAGTGTTGAGATATTCGGAGAGCTATGGAGCGATCCTGCAAGAAATACATAATGTATGCGGCGAAAAAGTCGACAAGTTTCACAAAGAATTCATTAACACTTTTCCAAATGCTGAAAAGAAGTATTAAGCCATTCAAGAGTTCTGCAAGCAGCAGGGCTACAATTTCTATGTAATTACGCCTAAGAATAAAAGACCCCTAAAAGTAGCCATAAAGGGCCTCCCACATGATTACTGTACGGAAGAAATTAAGGCAACCCTAGAAAAGTATAAACTCCCGGTAATCAAGGTAGTACACATGACTTAACTTCGTACAAAGAGAGTCCTTCCATTCTACTGGTTGAACTCAACAGAGCAAACGAGGCTGAAAAAGTCTAACATGAAATAAATAAACTACCTAAAAATTACTGTTGAAAACAATAAAGGCAGGAACATGGTATCTCAATGCTACCGGTGCAATTTTTTTTCACAATACAGCCAAAAATTGCTTTATCAAACCCCGTTGCCTGAAATGTGACCTATCTCATCAAACCAACGAATGCACCATTAAGGAAAAACTCGATCAGCCGAGATGCATAAATTGTCACCAAGTGGTATACATAACCTCCTACAGAGGATGTCCGGCTTTCCCTAAATCCTCCACCGCAGTAGCAAATAAGGTTAACTACTTTAATAAAACGCAATCGCTAATTAGAGAAAATACCAGCTATGACAGTCTTTTTTACAACACTCCACACCAAGAGATGGCGCCACCAGAGCTCAATGTTAGTAAACAAAGCATTTCCCACGGACTCAACAAGATGTCGAACCTGACTGAAGCCATGAATGAGCTTAGAAAATTTTTGACTGTTTCCAAACCTAATAACTGGACATGAAACTAAAATGCGCTAAATCATCAATGAATAAAATTTTTATTTTACTAGCTGCCCTCGACACTCAGGACCAGCCTAATAATAACTAATATTCAATCGTAATAGCTTCCGCATAGTCTACTGGAACTCAAATGGCACTAGTAACAAAATCATTGACTTCCGTAACTTTGTAAATTATAACCCCGACGTAATATTATTACAGAGAACCCACTTTAGACCACACAGAAGAATCTTTCCGGCAAATTATTTCTCGTATTATAGTTACAGGATTAATCAAGCAGGAGGAGGAACCGTCATCTTAATTAAAAACAGATTTTCCATAATGAAGCCCCCCCCCCCCAACTGTACTACAGCATATAGATGCTAACGTGGTAAAACTAAACTTTAAAAATTAAGACCCAAGTAACCCTAATTTCAATTTACATCCTCCCTAGTGCAGATAATTCTAATTTTATTTTTGATATAGTACTGTTGCAAACAGGCTCTAATCAAATTTTCTGTGGAGACTTTAACAATCACCACGTTATCTGGGGTTGTCAAAGAAAATGTTCCAAAGGTAATTCCCTTCACCACTTCGCCCTGCAGGCCGGACTGGAAATTATCGCACTTACATCCCCCTCTAGATTCGGTTCCCAATCAACTAAAACCCTAGATTTAACCATAGTCAAAGATTTTCACTTCTTCTATGAAATACAATCAATTCCAGAGCTAAGCTCTGATAACAACACTGTACTACTAAACTTTTTAAAATACTCCCAGCCAAATAGCACCTCTACTTATAGAAACAGCTGCTGAAACTATAGTCACACGCTCAGCCAATCAGAAACCCCTCCCTTCGAAGATTTTAGCGATCGTAACGAACTAGAACAACATGTAAGATACTTCGAAGAACAAGTCCTTAACGCCAAAAAACTAGCCTCAATTTCTATTTTAAATAACCAGAAATACATTGACCCGAAAATTAGAAATCTGATTAGGGACAGAAGCTTTGCCAGGAGGAGTTTTCAAAAAACTAGAAACCCTGTCTTCAAGAGGCTGATGAATAGACTCAATAAGGAAATAGAAAACTCGGTAATACAATTAACAATGAATTCATCAACAGGATTATAGACACCAATGTAGAAGACGGATCCATTTGAAAATTAGTTTAAACTTATAAAAATAATTTTAAAAAATCATAAGATTCCGCCCTTAAATTAGCCAAACTAGTATTGCAACTAATGATAAAGATAAAGCAAACTGCGTGGCGGAAAGATTTAAGAATTAATTTAAACCTAACGATACCAATGACTACATTACAAATCAGCTCGTGAATAATCCAGTCAAAAGCTTTCAGGATTCTCTTCTCCCCAATTTTACTGATATCTCCCCCCCCATAATACTGAAGAAATTAAAGACTATATCAAAACATTAAAAAAGCACCCGGATTTGATAATATTAGTAACAAAATGCTTAAATCTCTCCTAGAAAATTAGATAATCTTTCTTACCAATATTATCCATAGTATGCTAAAACTCGCTTATTTCCCTAATTTATGGGAAACCGCTGCTGTCATCCGCATTTTAAAACCAGAAAAAGACCCTATTGAACCCAGTAGCTATCACCTTATCTCACTTCTATCCTCGGTAAGTAAAATCGCGGAGCATATAATTTTAAGCAAATAAATTACTCATCTAGAAGAAAATAATATTCTCACTGCCGAGCAATTCGGATGCCGCAAAGAACTCTCCACTAACTACCAACTGGTTAGGGTAACGGAATTTATTGAGGAAGGCTTTGCAAATAAACAGAAAACAGTAGCATTTTCCCTAGACACCCAGAAAGCATTTTATAGAGTTTGGCTTGAAGGCTTTATTTACAAGTCAATTACCTTCAACCCCCCTCACACACCCTTAGTCAAAATTATCATCTCATACCTCAGCGGCAGATCCTTTAGGATTAAACTGAATAACGTGTACATTGATACTCGAGACTCTAAAATGGCTTGGCAGAATAAAATGCTTATTTACACCACCTATTTGCGACCAGTAATAACTTATGTTGGCCCGATGTGGGGATATGTCCCTGAAACGAATCTAATGATAGTTGAAAGATTTCAAACTAAATTAATAAGCAACATCTGTAAGATGAAATGGTTTGTGTCCAATGGCAATAAGTACAAAGCTCTAGAATACCCTCCTCTTCAAAAGTTTATCAAAAAATTATCCCTTCAATTCGATAAAAATTGAAGGGATACGAATCAATAATGAAGCAATAAAAAAACCTCCCTATATAGCCCTCCTCCAACCTTAAAACTAGACGCCCCAGAAATATTCTTCTCTAAATTTTTAATTCCGTTGTGCTTAAATCTCCATCAATCCTCGGAATTGTAATTGCATTATCCTCATCAATGATTATTCTTCAACACACCTAAAGGATGCATACCCTCACACCAAGTCCGCTCAACAACTAATCACAACGAGTCATGTCACTCGCCAACCCCTCACTGCAGCAAGAACTATTTATACAGAAGCAGGAGACCCCAGTACTAATGTATGCATGCCCTGCCTGGAGTTATGCTGCAAAAACAAACCTGAAAATAATAGAAGCACAATATAACATTATTATTAGAAAAATAGCAAATCCTAAATGGTACATGGGAAATACGGACATTAAAAAGGCCTTCATATACCCCTCTTTTAAAGAAGTAATTAAAAAACTTGCTGAAAGTTTTTTCAAAAACTTGGACAACAATGATAACAAAGCCTTTATCGAAATTTAAAAATATATCCCGGACCCTAAAATTGAAAGACCCCGAAACATACTACTAATTTAAATTCATTCATTCCCTTCTAATGCCAGTGCTTCTCATGTAACCACCCACCTCAACCAGTTCAGTACAACCCTTTCGATTCTTATAAACTGCAACCGCGCCAAAACCTCAACCCTTCCCTCTGAAAACTACTGTAACCGCAAGAAAACTCAACCTTTCACTCACTTAGCTAAAAACGTCGGTGAAAGCTACAAAACAGCAAAAAGTATCCGAATACACTATAAGAACCAGTAAGCATCACATGTAAAATAGCCCAAAAGCCAACAGCAATTGCAATAATTAAAATAACCATCTGAAAACCAGAACTTAATATCTATTGTACTCGCAATGCTCCTGCCCTAACTAATCTGGTGTAAATAATCCCACTACTATTATAAATGTAAAAGCATATTAAAAACCACATGGGAAACATTTTTGTTTACATAACGGATCGCGAAGGAAAACTAAACTGATTCATCCGAGTATTACAAAGCAGCCAATGGGGTTCAAGCTCAGTTGTACCCACTCACCCATACACCACCATCTCTCAGTAAATCGAAACAGCCAGCGTCAGTTACATTTCTGCAAGGTTATCAAAGAGCGGAGGTAGTTCTAAATGGACGGGTACTCCGTTAAACCTTACCTTTACCTAGCTTATTAGCAGACCACATCGAAGAGGCTCACAATCGCAATGCGGCTGCTCATCTACCATTACCGGGAATGAGCTCCTGTCGGTTCTAGGCGACCCGTGAACCCTACAACTAAACTGAAGGGGACCATATCTCAGTATATATCTCCTCCCCTCCAAAGCTGACAGCTCGAATTCCATTTTCGATATCGAAAACCTTCTACAAATAGGACCTAATCTAATATTATGTGGAGATTTTAATGCACACTACACTATCTGGAGTTGCAGATATAACTGCCCGAAAGGAAACGAGTTACAATCATTCGCCCTACAGGCCGCATTGGAAATATTTACACCACCCATCCCCACCAGATATGGCCCCCCAGTCTGCCAACACAATAGATCTAACTAATTAACCCTCTGCAGTCCGAAAAATAATTAGATGCAAAATTATTCATTTAATACAAAGATTTATTTATTGCTATGAAAAATAAATTTATATAATTCTTTTTAAGTCAAATTTCTTTGAAAAATTAATCTACATCTCTTAACCATTATGTAGGCTTTTTTAACTTTTGAAAAATAAATAAATAAAACGTCAAAATAATGCACAGTCATAAATGTGGAGTCACACTCGACATCGGACCGGAAAGGATTCAAGATGTTATGTTCCCATAATAAATCCATTCCATTCCGGAATTAAGAGTGTCATATACAGAAAAAAAACCTCGATGTCGACGAAAGCGCCACCTATCGGTGGGGGTGATAGGGCGGTGACTAAGATAACGAAAGAAGAAGCTTAAAAGGTTTGATTGACAAGCCGAATAACACCCAACCAGAAAAGAATTCCTGGTCCCCAGGAGATACTGCTGTGCGGAATTGCTATATTCAGAAGGTCATTTGACCCACCCCCAATAAAACTTGCCCTTTCTCATTGTGGAGGCTTCTCGGAAACCGACACGCTTTCCTCTCCCTCACTCCAAACTAGTTTGGAAAAGTTACTCTTTGAGCTAGATATTTTAGATTTTCTCTGCTTGCACAGAAAATCGTACTGAGGGCAGCGGGAATGTTAGAAGGGCTCTTAGAACTTAGAATTCATCACTGATTAATTATTGAAGCACTTCGAGTTTGAGGCATTTAATTACTTTTCATAATTCTCTTAATATCGTAGAATCCTGTAATTAAGAAGGAGTAATTAAATAATTTAATAGTTATAGAATTTTATTTGACACGACTTTATTTTTAACAATAATTACGTTTATTAATTTTTCAATCCAGGAGGATGGGCAAGATCTACTTGTATATGAAAATGTAAGACTTCGGACTCATTTCCGAAGAATAGGTTCAATCCTTTATCTCAATAGTTTTATTACTAACAGTGAATTTTAATAAAATGTTCCTTTTTTAATTTTTTAAAGAAATTATTTATTTAAAATATATATTGAATTGTCTTAAATGAGAAAGGAAATGAAAAAAAAAATTAAGTTGTATTTTTCAACTTGTGCAACATTGCCTGGTGTTTCTGTGTAGCTGGGATGCTCCAGATTTCTGCCTGATTTTCGCAAAAAAGACAATATCCTAAATTTTAATTAAATGGCACATTTGTACCAAATTAAAAAGAAAAGATAAATATATTTAATTCGGAAATAATGTTAGGATGAATTCTATTCCTCAGCTTTCCTAAACGTGGGATATAACCAACTTAATACAATTTACATAAATTGGAAGGAAAAATAATGAATTAAATTGTAAAATGCACATATTGGATTGAATGCCTCCTGGTTTTGAAAATTTTTAAACCATTAATTGTGTGATAATTTCTAAATTTATTTTGTTTTAATTATTTATTGGATTTTGAAAGTACAACCATTCATCTGCTTAGCCAGGATTTCTTGATATATTTTGAATCAGAATCTAAAAATATTTGAGACTGAAAAATCGTCTAATATTTTTTTTACTTATAAATAAAAAATAATATGGAAACAATAAAAAGAAATTAGACATTTTAAAAAAATGAATCTAATTTCTAAAGAATTTGTTTCAATATAATATGGTCACTAACATTAAACACAAAGAAACAGAAAAAAAGAGTAAATAACTGCAAAGCTTTCTCTCTCTAACATTCATTATGAGTCAAGACTGTTTCGCATTTCTGAAAGCTTATCAGCAATTTTGTTTATTTGTATTTGTAACTAAAGGTTTTTAAAAAGTTGTGCGAGATTCAATTAAATAATTTGGTAGGAATATTGCTTCGTACGAAATAGAAATTATGATTACTCCTATGTCACCAGGAATTGATAAACAAATAGCAGTAAATTATATTGTTACACAAATGCTTACACATTAAAAAGTATTATGTTTTGTCATATAAGAAAACGTTGTCATAAAAGCAGTGACTAACTTAGTTTTAGTTAATTTTTATAATTCAGATTTATGGTTGCTAAAATTTACTTAACTTGTTCTTGATTGCTTACACACACACACACGAGTATATTTAACTTCAAATTCTATGAGACATTTAACATTTACTTTTTCTAAAAACCGTATACCATTCAACATTTTGTGCAATGCAGCTCTTTTAATATTCAATATTCTCAATTGAAATAGGAACTTGAAAAACGAAAGTGTTTAAACTTCAACTTATACAAAAACTTTCACATTCAGTATTATTTATACGCTGTACAGATAATATTCTAATCAAATAATAATTAATTTTACTAATATTGAGCCTTATACATCCAATAATTCATTACATTAAAAAATAACAAGATTTTAAAAATTTATAAAATTTACAACGCTATAACTTCCGAAACTATAAGAGCACAAAATAGATTTTTGCGTCACGATAAAGATTAAAAAAAAAAAAAAACTATCTTTTTAATGATACCAAAGTTTTCTTGAGACATCAATATTTTAAAGAAAAAATTTTAATTTCCAATCAACTAAATCATTCACTAAAAATGAATAATTTATGAAATTTGAATATCGTTCTTCTGTAAAAGCTGACGATTTTAGACCACTTCATAAGCGGTCTCAAAAAAAGATACGCTACCAGGATTTGTCGACAGTGATTGGGCTATGATTATGAAAATACTGTTTCTTCAAATATTGACATGTAAAAACTAACAGATTTTATAACAGAAGACAGAAAGTTTATTTATTTAAAACTCGAAGTATGAAGAGTATTTTTCAGAATATGATTCCTTAGGACAAAAGGACTGTGTAAAATGTAAATTTCATAATTTTTTATAAGAACATTTATTGACTGAAGTCATATAAAATCAGTGAAATTTCTGTTGAATAATTCTTTAAGATGTTATAAAAATTAAAAAAAGATTTAAATGAAATCTGCTATGCATATTTCAATGTATCGTGTCAGAACATCAATTCTTGAACGGCCAAGCATCACGTGCTCGTGCGAGTTAAATTATATTTTATTAATTTTATTGGTTTCATTGAATGAGTCACTTTAGCATTGCAAACGATCCAAAAGAACTTTTTCTCGCTTTTATTGTTTTAAAAAATATCACATTACCTATTCATTACATTTCATATAATCACGAGCTCAAAATAACGTTATTCTGGGTTTTATTGGCTGTAGTCATTAATTTATTTATTTAAATCAGAGCTTTTGTAAATGCTATGGAAACGCATTATTAAAAGCTGATTTTTTGAGATGCTCGTGCGGATAATAAAATTTAAAATGTTTATTTTTCACCTATGGATTTTTGTTGACACCAGAAAACCTCATTCCCAAAATATGTTCTGACATGATAATAATTATTCTGCAACGTAAATACAATTTCAATACTGAACGACTTTGCTTTCAATTTTCATATTTAAAAAAAAAGATGTACTTGGTTTCAAGAAAATACGTTTATATTAATTACAATTTAACATCTCCACTCTAATTTATCGTGTAATTTTAAGCACTTTGACAGAAAATTAGTAAGAGATAAGTAATATAATGAACAGAACTGTTTAAGGCCTACATAATAATATGACACAATTATATAGCTATCAAAAACTGAAGATTTGATAGCTAAGTATTTTTCAAAAAAAGCTATTTAGAAACACAGTTATATAAAATATGTAAAGCTTTAGATATCTTTTCTACTATTGAACCAGCTGATCGTCAAAGGCGACTTTTCAATAAAGATATTGCTTAGTGAATTATTTTAATATATATACACATATATACATTTTTTACCCTTTTACGACTATTGATATCAACGATTTTGAAGAAAACTCATTCAGAAAGTTGAGAATATTCAAGTATTAGTAAATAATAAAAAAATATAAAAATGTTCTTATATCTTACTTTCTTTAAATGAATTATTACCGCTAATTGTTTTTTTCTGATAAAAGCAACCTTATTTTTCAATTGATAATAAAATTAACCATTATTTATTGCAAGATATATGAATAAGATAAATGTATGTACAAAATATCATAAACACAAGATCAAATAATTAAAAATTTTACAAAAAAAGAATGCAGACAAAATAGCATTGATTTATGAATTGCATATAAAGTACAGTTATAAAAATATCCAGAGGGGGGAAAAGCTTCGAAAACATTTTGCTTTTTCTTTTTTTTTCCATTAATTTTTTTTCTTTTGATCCTCTATAATAGCAAAAGGATCCGAATTTTCATTCATTCGAGATATCTGAGATCAACGAATTTCGGCAATAAACAGTTAAATTAAAAGAATCTTAATTTTTTTTTCTTTGCCAAAATTTTGGATTTATGAATAATTTTTTCTGTTTTCTGCCGCCCACTTTGAAAATAAAAGTTTTTTTTTTGTGTGTGTTATATGCAGCTGGACCTGTCCTTGAAAATAATATTTATGATTTTTATTTATGGTAGTTTTTCATCTTTGCTTAGTTTCCAAAATAAATTTTTTAAAAAACTTTTATTACTTCATCCGGAGTAATATTTGCTGTGCATTTTACTTCTGAAATTCTATCACCACCTATTAGCTAAATATGCAAAATTCAAATTCTTTTACAAAAGTTTACTAATTTTTTTTCAGGGTTGCGGTAGTATTCGCTGAAACAAGTGTAGATTGTGAAGGGGCAGATGACCACAGCTGTGATGATAAACAAAATAAAACTAAACAAAAAGCAGAAAGACAATTATACTGAGGGGGAAATTTGAAGACGGGGTGAAGTCCAGATAATAAAAGTAACAATCCATCACGTGGTAAAAGGAGGGTTTAGTGTGTATTCCTCCGCGAAAGGGAGGAGTTAAAGGAACTTTAGGGGGGAGTTCAAATTATTCTTCCAAGTTTAAGTATAAAATGCTGTTTTTACACATTCTCCTAATTTCTTTTTTCTAAAAAATTATATGTATCGGAAAGAAGGTACCAAAACGAATGTATTTCAGTTGCTAGTTTAATTTTATTTATGACAGATTTTTTAAAAAAATCGTTTAAATGGCGCCCTTGACATTTTTCAATTTTTATTAAATATTTAAAAATATTTTGATACGCACGAAAAAAAAATTCCTTCGGGAGAAACCTGTGTTTTTATTCCCTCTTGCGATGGCAGAATGACTTCATAATAAAGACACCGTAATAGCAAACGAAACATGGGTATAATATTTTCCCATAGGATAACATTACGTTTGAAAATTGTAGGTGGCGTGTATACGGCACTCTTAAGCTCCGACCATAACCCTATCCTCTTAAACTTCTATTTTAAATATGCACTTCCAAAGAGCCCCGATAAAAGTAAAACAAAATGGGAAAATTTTAATCTAACCTCGAGTCAAACGGAAACCCTAGTACTAACAAATTTATGAACGAAGAAAAAATAGACTACTACGTAAAAAACTTTGAAGAACAAATGACTAATGCAAAGAAAATCAACTCAATCTCGGTAATAAATAGTCAAAAATTTATTGACCTCAAATTAAGAAATCTAATTCGAGACAGGAACTTTGCCTGGAAAAGTTTTAAAAATACCAGAGATCCAGTCTTCAAAAGACTGAAAAAGATTAAACAAAGAAAGTGAAAAAGTAAATAATACCCTACAAACAAACGAATTCATTAACAAAATAATTAATGTCAATACAGAAGACGGCTCAATATGGGATTAAAACATTTAAAAGTAAAAAACAAAAAATTCAGGCCCTTAAAGGCCCAGCTAGTATTGCATTATCTGATAAAGAAAAAGCAAACTGCCTGGAAGAGCAACAATTCCAACTAAATGACTTAAAAGACAACACTGGAAATAATACAGTCAAAAGCTTTCTCAAAACCATATCGAAAGAATTTAATCCCCTCCCCCTACAATATATAAAATTAATGATTTTATCAAAAAACTAAATCCAAAAAAGCACGCGGTCTCGACTCCATTTACAATAAAATTAAATCCCTCCTAGAAAATTATAAATTGTTCTTATTAAATATTGCTCATAGATTTCTCAAACTAGGACGTTTTCCCTCCTCATGGAAAACAGCTGCAGTCATATCAATTCTAAAACCCGGCAAGGACCCAACTGACCCGATTAGCAATCGGTCTATATCTCAACTCCCCTTTATTAGTAAAATCATAGAACAAATAATCTTTAATGGTTGAAACAACTATCTTGAAGATAGCAATATTCTCACCCCTGCGCAATTCGGCTTCAGAAAAAATTGTCCACAACACATCAGTTACTAAGAGAAGTTGAATTTATTGAAGAAAGATTCGTAAACAAACAAAAAACTGCAGCCGTTTTCCTAGACATTCAGAAAGCTTTTGACAAAGTGGCAACACGGCCTTATTTACAAACTTATTAAATATACAATTCCCCCATACCTAATCAAAGTTATAATTTCATACCTTAGTGACAGATCCTTTAAAATCAAACTTAACAATGAATTCTCAGATGTCAAACCTATCCAAGCAGGTGTAGCAGAAGAATCTAAACTAGGACCAATATTATTTTCATTATTTATTAATGACATCCCCAAACAATTTAACACCATGTTGTGCATGTACGCCGATGACGCAGCAATACTAGCCAGAAATGAAAACTCAAATTTAATCACCATAAACTAAATAGACACTTCAAGTCTCTTGAGGACTGGTTCATCAAATGGAAAATAGAGATTAATGCTATTAAAACAGAAGCAATATTTTTAAGTAAAACTAACAGTAAAAAGAATTTTCTCCCGTAAAAAACACCAAATTATCCCGTGGTCTAAGGAATGCAAATATTTCTATATAACAAAAAAGTTTCGAGACCTAATACGTAAATTATACAAGTTAATCTCTCGAAACGCCAAAATGAGCAGGTAAAATAAAATACTTGTTTACTCCGCTTATTTGCGTCCAGTACTAACATATGCATGACAGGTGTGGGGATATGATACTAAAACAAACAACAGAATTAATGAAAGATTGAAGAATAATTTAATCAGAAACATCTGCCATATGAGATAATTCATGCACAACACTAATAGCTACCAATGTCTTAACTACCCCACCTTAAAAACCTTGCACAAAACTTCTTTAAAAACCTAGATGCCAGCATTGTGTTTAGTTCAAGCGAGTGTTGAACTGGGGTCTGCCAAGTCGTGTTGTCTGCAGTGGAAGCAGAGACGTATAGTGCGTGGAGTATCCAGAGTGTAGAGGTGAGTCGGCAGCTAAAGCTTTTTAGACAGGGATAAGTTCAGCCGTCTGAAGAGACTGTAGAACGAAGCTACGAGGAACCTCTCTCCTGCCGAATTTTGTCAGCGCTTTGAGAGCTGTGGTCGATTACTACTTGTGGGCTAATGTCTGCTTACCTGTGTCAGTCTCGACAGTTCGTATTTGTGTTAGTGTCTTCGTATGTAAATAAACGCCATTGTTGTTGTTTTTTTACTGAAGGATGCTGATAGTGTGTCATCGCACAATACAGTAACACCACTAAAACAAGCGAACCCCAAGAGAATTTTTCCCGTAACATAATTATTAATGTTTGATATTAATTCATTATTATCAAACGTCTTTAAGGTTCTCTGTAATTTTGTACAGAGTCGTACCTCGCTTAGTGAGAACGTCTCATAACCAGCAAAATCGAATTTTTAAAACTCGTTTTGAAGAATGAATGAGGGGGAGACAGTATCATGTCACAGGTTGGATAGCCCTGTGTCTCGGGTATCAGTCTGCTGAATGTTAGTTTAAAGATAACTCTTCTATCTGTATCGAAGAAGCTTTGACCGCATAGAATTGTCGAACAAAACTCCAAGGCTCTGAAGCAACTGCCAGCAGAACTTAAATCGGCGAAAATAACGATGACATTGATGAGCTGGTAGATCAAATAACTTATGATTCTGTGTCCCATCGGAAAGCTGGGGAAGAGATTTGGTCGGGAGAGGCAGAAATAAACCTCACTAGAGCAACACGTTTTCAATGAAATAAGGGAGATGTTGAATACAGGGGAAATTATTGCATTATACGTTGAAAAGCGTCAGCTTAATCAGGCAGTAGCTATGCCCACAACAAATTCATTTAATGTGGTATACCATTTTTTCTATTAAAAAACGCATTGTTTTATTTTATGATTAATATGGGGGAAAATGCTGTGAGCGTTTCGCATTACCAGTAAGATTCGGGAACGATTTATAGTCGATAAAAGAGGTTCTTCTGTGCTTAGTTTGTTAACAAATGTACCTTCAAAATATATCTTTTTAAGTAATAACAGAAACATTTTACAGATAATATTCAAAGTATGTTTATGATCCCTTATTCAATTTCATGGCAGATAATTATTGAATTTATTTAATAAAGTTTGATGAAAATTAATTTTTGATGCTGCTACTTCAAGACAGTCGAAAATTAGATAATATATTAACTTATTTGGCTTATCTTCAAGTTTAATACTGACAAAATGCAATTAATATGTGTAAAATAAGGCGGTTCTGCATACAATTGCAATATTCAGGCTTTTAGTTTGAATTTTTATATATAAACTTGCAGCTATTATTACACTTTAAATGTTTAAAAACCTACAATTTTGATGAATATCAGAAATGAATTTCCTGCACAGACATGATGAACCTTATACAAGGCAATGAGACAATTTTTTTTCTTTAAAACATGTAACAAACTTTTTTGAAAGTCAATTTCTCAACAAAGAAACAAGAGAGATCAACCGAGAAAAATTTTATTTCATTTTCTTTTTATTAAACGATTACAATTAATATAAATAATTAATTAAAAATTGATTTTCGTAAGAATTGTACTCTCCTTCACCTACATGAGGAAAAAAAATGAAATCCTTGCATTTTACCCATTGAGCTACTGCCTGTTGATTTCAATTTTCCTTATAAACTGCAAAAACTATTAACAATTATTTAAATTTAATTAATGAACTAATATTTGAAAAAAATTGTATGACCATCAAATGTCATGCAAGTTTTAAAAAAATGTATTTGAACCTGAGTGGATGAATAAAAAGTAATTTATTAATTTGGTGTTATTATTTTGCTGACTAATTTGAGAAAAAAAAAAGCCTTATCTGCTGAAATTTAAGGTGCCGACAATCAGAACACACTTCGCGTGAATTTTCTACGCCAATTGGGGCAACGCTATACAGATTAGAATTTCCCTTATTCTGTTTTAATTTAAAATGAGCAGAATCGTTTGAAATAATCGGTCGAAAACATGTTAAACCTAACCTCATTAGCGTGGGGGAAAATAAACTGGTCTTACTAATTTGGTAAGCGGGAAATGCAAGATTTTTGGCGGGATAATTAGTTTTTAAATTATAGACCAAATTAAGGAATTAATATTTGAAAAAATTGTATTAACATCAAATGTCATCCACTACAAGTTTAAAAAAATGCATTTAAACTTGAGTGGATGAATAAAAAGCACTATATCAACGATTCAAAATTTGAACAAGATTATACATACTTACATATATAAAAGGAGATTGAAAATTTGTATAAGATATATATATATATATATATATATATATATATATATATATATATATAGGAAGAGTGTGAACTAATAGTAGGAATTGAAAAAATCACTATAAAGCAACTTTAGAGGGGGGAAAAAATAAAAATCAATATTAACACAGTAGTTTTGATAAAATTGTATGATGATAAAACTTCCCATGTACCGATTTTATACAAATATAAGCAGAATATCACATGTAACTTATAACACTTTATCAACATTTAATTTCTTTGAAAAAAAATCTAACATAAATAAACAAATCGAGTACATTAAAATGCTATCAACTAGGGAAACGGATCGTTTCTTAAGGAATTTTGATTTTTGACTCCTTTACTTTTCTTAACAGCTTTTTGTAACATTTTAGATTTTATAAGATTAAAAAAAAAAAAAAAAGGCTTCTCGCATTACTTTTAACAGTAGCAATTTTCTTTTCTAACAGATTTGTAAGTCTTTACAGAGATCAAGGAATAAGATTCCAACTTTCATTAGATTTCAACATTCATTATAATTTTTTTAAACTAGTTCAAATTCAAGATTCTTTAGTATTATTTACTCAGTGTGTGTAGAGTGAAACTGCTGCAGAAACTAAACACTTAAGGGGGAAGAAAAACCTTACTTTGAACATGTACTATGTATTTTCTAAGCATATGATGTTTTCAGCTTCAGAATAAGGCATAACTTTTTGCAATTTTTTTTTTTAAAACATATATTTCTCAAATTTATTTCTATATTTTCACATCTGCTGTTGTAAAAAATGTCTTTTTGGTTTTCACAAAAACATAATGAATATGAAAATAAAATATTACGCAAAAAAAAAAAAAAAAAACTCCTAACGATTACTAATAAAAATTTGATCTTTCTCAATATTTCTTAAAATCAACAAATTACCAGTTAATTTGGATAGATGCATCATTTCCGAAAATGTCATAACTGATTAAAAAAGATAGTGTTCCGAATACCTCTCACACAAGAACGATGCGTAGATGCATACTTTATAGCCTAGGAAAACGCGTACTAAATGTCCGGAAACACAAGCTGCAAATTCACTCTATTTAATGCGCTCTTTTGGTTAACAGCAAAGCTTTAGCGTGCACGTTGAGAATAAAAAGCCAACCAACCTATCACCTTCTCCGAGCTGTTTTGATCCCCCCTCCTGAAGCCGCGCCTTTTCAATAACGTCCCATTAAAGAGGGCGGGCAAACTAGGAAACGGCGCGCTCATTACAGGCAAATCTGGAAATTTCTCCAACAATCTATCAGAACAAATCTTTAATTCTTAGCTTCTACGACACATTTTAGTGTGTAGTAAAAACTACTAGCGATCTCATTACGTCGCCAACGCATCTATATATCAAATATGGCGATATTCTGTTGTAAATCCTCTTAGAACGGTTTTTTTCTCGCTGGCTTGTAATCCCATAACAATTAATTTAATACAATTAAACTATTTACACAAAAATGCATACATATTTATATCTAATTTACACAAAATTCATTACGATAGCATGTCTAAAAATTTTGTACCCGACTTTTATAAACGCAGAAACAAATAATATTCTACATGACTGGGATGGAAAACAAATTTAGCATCGGTATTAATTCATCAAATTTAATAACATGGAGCCTTTTATTTGCAACCTGATAAAGCTAAAGCACTCAGGGGTGGCAACCATTAAGACTGGCAAAACTGCCGACATAACAGTACCACATTCCTAGATTAAACGCTTAATAATAATGGAGGGGGGGGGGGGAGAGAAAGCAGCATTTAGAAACGGTCAGAATTTTTTAATTTATTGTTTCTTACTTCTAACTTTTAATAAAGGGCATTTATTTATGTCTCACGTTTCAGAAAGATAATAAACCCTGCTTTTAAATTCACACAAGAAATAAAATTACTTTAACATATATATATATATATATATATATATATATATATATATATATATATAGAGAGAGAGAGAGAGAGAGAGAGAGAGAGAGAGAACAAAGAAATGAAAATTATTTAACATTTCCTAGTTCTTATAAAACAATTGAAATAACTTCCAGGAAGTTAAAAAAGAAAAAGGCTAGTTAACTTTGTATTTCAAAAAAATATAAATAAGAAAAGCCAGTAGATGCATTTTTAAATAGTATCGATTGAAACCAGTAATACATCACACTGCTTCAAAATTTAACAATGCTCGTCAAGAGAAATCTTATTCAATGTCCAGCTTCAAAGCTTAAATTAATGCAAAGAAACGACATTAAATATAAAATCATGACACTCAACGATTCGATGAAGAAATGTTTTAAATTTCATTAGAAAAAAAATCATTGTCAAGTCCAAAATAAATTTCAAGAATTATTAAAGCCGCAGAAAAAGTTGCATTCTTAAAAAACTGGTATTTTAAAGGACAGAAAAGCTATTTTAAATTTTAAAATGGCATAAAACATTTTATATGATAATAAGCGTTGGTGTTATGGAGCAAATACATTTAAATTCTTACTTATATTTCCTAATTAAAATTTTGAAAAATATGTTTTTAATGAGTCTTTAATAATCAAGAGGCAGATTCCTGCCAAATTTCATACTATTAACTTCAATGTTTTAAGTTGCACATTGCTGTCAATTAGGACAAACTTTAATACAAGGGATTTCACTGGGGGATAGAAAATTATGTTGAGTTTTTAATAATAATAATAATAATCTGAACCCTGAAATAAGGTTTCCAAAACTTTTTTTTATTTCTTTAAATATTTTAAATACCAGATCACATTTTTTTTTCCAAATAAAAACTAGCATTTGGCAAGATAGTTATAGCCCACAAATAATTTTAAATTGGAATGGAACATTTAAAGGAAAAGAAAAACAGACAATGGAATATGAACATTAAACATTAGTCGTTGGATGTACAGGATATAAAAAGAAAAGGATTATTTTTTCATTTATTTATTTAGATTTCCATACTGGGAATAATCGGATTTCGAAATACAAGATTTGATTCTTATCTTTAGAAAGATTTTCTCCCAACATTCATCCAATAATCATCGAGATTTAAAATCCTTTAATTTCCTAAAACAAGCATTACCTTCAAATTTACCATCGATTAAATACTGCAAAAAAATTATTCATATTACAGATATCTGGCAGAATCGATTTATTCATTACAATTTCCTATTTTTAAAATTATACTGCTAAAATTTTTAGTATTGCATTGGATAAATGTATGTTAATAAACGGAAAAATGAAATCAATTATGTAGAATCTAAACAGTTTGTTCCGATATTTGTCATGAAAAATCAAAAATTTTTTTTCCCATGAATGATTTTTTGAGGTAAAAAACCGAAACTTCATTTATACCAAAATCCACCCTCCCTGACTTTTTTTAATCTGCATTTAATAATTTTAACTCTGTATTTGGTAAGCCTGCTCACTGTTTTCATTGGTTCTTATGGGACATCTGCAATGTCAAATGACTTACGTGGCATTGCTGCAGTTATTTACGAACGTAACCAGCAGGCAAACTTGCTAGCTGAATTAGCCGTTGAATGGAAACATATGTGCATACCGTCGAAAGTATTCTGCAATGCTTGTCTTGCTTTTGATTTACATACACAACAGTACCTTGAAGTTAAAATTGTGAATTTTAATCTGAATGAATGCTTGGTGCTTTTATTCCCGAAGATTAATATTAGACGACTAGACTAATGACAATGTACAACCTTCTGATGTCTGCAATAAATTATTTCATAAATGCATTAGAAAATTCAAACACTCAGTATATTTCGGATTAGCTCTATCACTGAATCATGGATCTGAAACACACACACATTATGGCATAGGAAAGAAAAGAGGCCGGTTCCTCCCCCTCCCATTAAAACATCCATGCCAGATATAGAAGATTCTGATGAATCAAAGTCAAACATTTGTTAACTTTTTGCCAGATTTTTGAGTCAATAACTGGAAACAAGGGATCATTGCTGATACAAAAATAATTTTGTATCCATTATCCAAAAATAGTAAGGAGCATGATGGCATCGTACCATAATCAGTCCCTTCTGTAAGCTGAAATATTGCTATAGGGTGCAAAATAATAAGCTTAGATTAGGTGAGGAGTGACAACAACCAATGATCAAAATTTCTATGAAGCAACTCTGAAGTTAAAGGCTCATATCACTAATATTATGTAGGATATATTAGAAAAGCCATAACATATAAAAAAAATATTTAAAAAGAGGAATTGTATGAAACATTAAAGAAAAACACTTTCATATGGCATACAAAAATTACTTTTATTCATTTCTTTTTTTAAATATACAGTTAAGGAATCACAATTTATTAAAGGCAGCAATGTCCACACTTTGAACCTGGAAAACAGTGAAAAAATTTAATATCCATACACAACACATTTATTTTGATGTGAACGATACTTACAGTTATAACGAAGATTATGAGAATAAATCAGATTTAAATTCTCAAAATACATATTTACCTCAAAAAGTACATTTTAATTCCAAATCACGATAAAAAAAATCTTATTTCAAATAGACTAATGTCCACAAAATTGATATAACTACACCGATAATTTAAAAGATTAAAACTTATGGCAATAACATACTAACTTACCAAATCTTCTATTTCTTCAATAGATTCTTGCAAACCATCAACACTAACTTTATCATCAACAACTGTAGCTATAATTTGGAGTTTTTTAATGCCATACGCCAATGGTACAAGTTTGGCTAAAAGATAGAAACAAAACTAGGAGGTTGAAAAAGATATTAAAAAAAATCATCAGCATAATTTACTTAAAGACAAACTGGTTTATTTTGGTTTTGAGCTTCTTTTAAAAGTGTCAGTATCTTATATTCTATGCATTTATTTTAAAATTTCCTAAACACAATATTTTCTAGTTGATTATTTGTTATTTAATAACTAATATCTTTGATAAAGGAAATAGTAGGTCCTTGCAAAATCTACATAACAGCAGCTTACATAAAATTAATAATTGCTAAACTTTATATGGTTATTTTAGTTTAAAAGCCATTAAAGAAATTTTAAGTCAAAACCATAGTGTAAAAAGTTATGCTTCTTATAATAACCAGCAAGTATTTTAGAAACTTGATACAACTGAAGAATTTAACTCCATTATGATAAAATAAAAAGTTTTTTAAACACTTTTTAGTCGATTGCTACCCCCTTCCAACAAATGAGGTTGCACTATGTCTGCAAGATACAAAACTGTATATTAACATTAGTAAATTATATATCTTAGTATTAGAATAATAACGATATAAACAATATTAAAACTGGCACAAACAATTTTTTTTTTCTTTTTCAAAACTAGGAAGATATAAAAGACTTTCACGTATACATCAAATTATTGAAAAGAGAATCATGTACTTGTTAGATAAGGTGTAACTAACAGAAAATGAAATACAAATTTTTATTAATTTAAAATGTATCGAGAGATAAAAGAAGAAAGCACATCAAAATAAATCAATATTACATACAGTGATTATAATTAAAGTTGCAATTTTAAAGATTGTAAAAGAACTACTGGTAAGAATGCCCTGTTATTTCATCTGAGTACATGTAAAACTACAGGTTTTTTCCCCCTTTGAGAAGGCAAAAATTACTGAAAAGTGATTGAAACGACGTTTAACAGTCATAGGATGTTGATTACAAAATGCGAAATGTTGTGATACACGCAGCTCAGAGTCCATATATCATAACAAAGTGGTATCTGAGTGGATGAGATATCTTTTTTAAAACTGTCCATAAACCAGAAACTACAGAAAAAGTAAGTTGATAACGACGGAAATTTTCAGGATATTCTTCACAATTTCTTCCTTAGTGCAAAACAGTACGTTCCACAACAGATGAAAATGTTTCAAAGGCGTTATCAGGAAAGTATTGCATTAAGGGTGTTTCATAAATTTGCGATTAGCCACTCGCACACAAGATCAATCAGGTAACTTCAATCAGAAATTACAGGGGCTCAGATCAGGTGAACATGACAGCCGGACTTCGTTCTTTTCTAAACAGTAGATTCAACAACTGCTTTATTGACATTGGAATGTATGAAGGAGCTCCATCTAGTACGAAAATTGTAATATCCTATTCGATGGAATGAGCTGATTGCACAAAAGATATTCATAATGTGTTCCATAGTAAATAAAAGTTTCAGAACCCGAAAGACCAAACTCCTCAATAAAGAAAGGGCAAACAAATACTGGCTGAAATATACGCCACAAGGTGAATGTTTTTGAGAATGATGAGACTGTGTTTGCATTTGGAATGGAATTAGCTAGCTCATTCAGAAATTTTGAGTGCTGACAGATTCCTGTGATGGAAACCAGCTTCTGTCCACAAAATGTTCCATGATTATTTACTATCCACTTTCATTTGAGAAAGAAATTATATGGTGAAAGCTTTTTTTAACAAGTCAAAAGGAAGCACCTCCAGGACATGCATGATTTTGAATGAATAGTCTTACAAGGTTTTAATTAATTAATTTTTAATATTGTGCACTGAGCTGATAAGCGTGTCATGTCTGAAGTCCTGAAAATTACATGAGAATTGGATTGTCCAAAAGCTCTGATTCATACTGTCTTAAAATGCTGTAGCCACATCTTCGACCATATCAGCACCCCCTACATCTCCCACAATTCACATCAGTGAAGTGCAAGTAATTTTCTGTTTATTCAAATTTATCCATTATCTTCAGATTGAATGCAGTTATCATACCAGAACAGTGTCCTAAACCCTTTATTGTTCAGAATTTCTTCAATTCAATAATAACTGTTCTTGTAAAAAAAGCTTCTCCAATAGAGATTGATCCTACAATAACAGAATCATGACCACATTCTAAAATAATGAATAACAAGAATTATATGTTGGCAACCATAAGTGCAATGTAAGGTTCGCAAGTTGTCTTAATTAGAATTAATTAAAATCCAAAATGTTTTTAGAACATTCTGATGAATACAACACCATTTAATAGTCAACTTTCTATTGGGTTGGCAACTAAGTGATTGCCGTTTTTGTCGATAGATTCACTCTACACTTTCTTTTGTTTTGTTAAAGTGGTCAGAGCATCTAACCTATATTTTTTCTTACTGTGCGGACTTTTATCTTTAATTAGAGAAAAAAATTATATCGATTAGTTCTTTAATTTTGTTTTTATCCCAATTTGAAACTGAGAAAACAAGACGTGCAATAAAATCCAAAAGTGCACAAGACGTGCACTTTTGGATTTTATTGTATCACTTCCGAAAAGGCAAGAACGCATTGCAAGCACAAAAGAAGTTATGTGCCGTATATGATGAAGCCTTAAAAGAAAGGCAGAGTCGAAATTGGTTTGAAATATTTCGTTCTAGTGATTTTTCACTGAAAAATGCACAAAGACCTGGCCGCCCAGTCGAAGTGGATGAAACCCATATCAAGGCTATTATCGATTCAGATGGTCACAGCACAACACGAGACATTGCAGAGAAGCTCAATGTACCACATACATGCATTGAAAAAAATTAAAAACTCTTGGTTATGTCAAGAAACTTGATTCATGGATCCCTCACCAGCTAAAGGAAATTCATTTGACGCAACGGATTAGCATCTGTTATTCACTTCTGAAACGCAATGAAAATCATCCATTTCTGAAAAACTTAATTACTGGCGACGAAAAGTGCATAGTTTATAAAAATGTTACTCGCAAAAAATCGTGGGTGAAGCAAGATCAACCAGCCCAACAACATCAAGAGCAGAGATTCACCAAAAAAAGATTATTCTGTCAGTCTGGTGGGATTACAAAATAATTTTGTATTTTTAACTCATACCACATAACCAAACGATCGATTCAAATGTGTATGTTAAACAACTCGACAAACTGAATGATGCAATTGAAGAAAAGCGGCCGGTATTGTCAAATCGGAAGGGTGTTTCCCATCATGATAACGCAAGGCCCCACACATCTTTGGTCACTCAGCAAAAATTATTGTAACTGGGTTGGGATATTTTGTCACATCCACCATATACCCCTGATGTCGCACCTTCGGATTGCCATTTGTTTCGCTCCATGCAAAACTATTTAAATGGTAAAATTTTTAATTACGCGGATGATGTCAGGTCACACCTTAATTCAGTCTTTTAATAGCACAGACCAGACATTTTACGAACGGGGAATTTTTACACTACCAGACCGATGGAAAAAGGTCATCGACAAGAACGGGCAATATCTAATTGAATAGTTATATTTTTAAATAAAAATTCTGAAATTTTCTTCCTATTTGAAATCGGCAATGACTTAGTTGCCAACCCAATATTTTTTTTCTCTTACAAAATAAACATCCACTGTCTTATGTATACTACGACAAAATATCCAGTCACTCTGACTAGTGGTTCTTTTTTACAGCCTTTTGAAAATGTAATTACAATCACCCAACAGATACAATGAGCATGCATGGATTTAATTGTATGCATTCTCTGTATTCAAGAAAAATAATACCCACATGTTCACCAAAGAAGGAGTGTTAACCAATATAAAGAACATTTTCTATAATTTTGAGATGACATAAAAATAGTTCTTATGCTAACTCCTGGCGGGGGGGGGGGGATTTGTCAATACTTGTTTACTAAAATATTTATCAAACTTAGAAGTTAAAAAAATTAATTTTAACATTCGATCAAAATTTTGTTAGCTCATATTTTCAAAACAAATTAACCTATAGTGAAATTTGCAGTAATTTTAATACAATTTTGCTGATAATAAAAGGAGAATGAAGTCTTTATTTATAGATGGACCATTAGGAAATTTTTTTGGGAAACAGTACAAAATAATTTTTATGTAATACCCAAACAGAAAATTCTAAAATGCTACAATTCATGAAATTTCTCACCAGTTGCTTACAATAAAAGCATTTTTCAAAATTTTCCCTGCCATGAAGAGCTCTTCAAGGATAAAGGAAATAGGACTCTTTTGGAAAGAATTGGTTCAAGGCAAAAACTTTTTCAATGTGAACATAAAATAGTCTCACCAAATCTGAAATCGTAGTACATGCCATCGACCCTCAAACAGTAAATAAATGAAATTTTTACATTTAATAACAATTTTGAAGATACATACATGCTCCCCAAGTCAGTCCATCTATTTGAATCTTCCTCACAGCAATTTCCAATTCCTTCATATCAGTTTCATCACTCCATGGTTTAACATCTAGGACAACACTGGACTTAGCTACTAAAGCTGGCTCTATGGAAAGCAAATATTTAAATCAATGAAGAATGAAGCTCAAACGATAAAGAAAATGTACTTTTCAGATATATTTTATAATACATGATATGTGCTCCAAATTTTATCATTAATAAGGGATAAAAATTATATTTTTCAGTTAAGTATCCTCAAAATAAAGTCTAGTAACATCCAATTAAGTAGAAATTGTTATTTTAAAGTCAATCCCATTTTTCTTAAATACGTTTTTTAGAGATTTTTCACCCCCTTTTCTTTTCATAATTTGGAACAGGATGCTAAGTGAGAAATTAAGAACCTTTGTATAAAGATGTATACATAAACTGCGTATTTTCTAAGAACAGTAATTTTTTGTTTTATAATAATGCAATTTTTTATTGAAAAAAATTTTAAAAATTTATTTTGATTATACATTACTTTAACTTTATTATTTATTTATGTATTTTCATATCTTCTACTGCAAAATTATGCCCTTTAGGATTTGACAAACGCAAAGAAAAGGTCATGAAAATGAAGATCAATTAATACCATAAAAATTAAGCAAACTTTTAAAGAGCTTTTTGAATATTTCTTAAAATAAAAATAAAAGATAAGATTCAATATTTCTGAACATGTCGATAGTGGTATAGAAGCTTAGCATGACCACAAATTTTGTATTGTATTTGATTGTTATATAACAAGTAACAATTAAGTTCCTACAAGGTTGTGATGGAAAAAGTAAATTTTTCCACACACTGCCTCAATCTATTAACTTTATTTGCAATCTTAATCTAAAGCATCCCTACAGCTATCATCATACAATTGGCAAAACCGCCATGAAATTGACAATACAGGAACACTATGTTCTAAACAAGTATATTTTAACAGAAAATTATTGCACCACTCATAAGTGATCAGATTGAAAAGAAATTGTCTTAATGCTTCTTACTTCTAAAGTCTTTTTTTGAATATTTAATGTTCATAAAATTTAATGAAAATCTGCTTTTTAACCTAAAAGTAAAAAATATTGCTTACAAAACATTACAGAAGAAAAGGTATATATATTTTAAGATGAAATGAAAATGCTTTAACATGTCCTAGTTTCCATGAATAATAGAAACAAATTCATAAAATCAATACAGCTTTGTAGTTAGAAGAAAAACAAACCAGCCAGAGTGTCTCCCCAAAACTTACTTGCATCTTGCCAGAAAATTCCTTGCATGGCATTGGCTTACAGTAGTTATGAAATATTAACGCTAAGCCTAAATAAATTATTTTTACTTACTATCATGGGGTCATTGGCAAGTGTTTCGGATTAATCTCTGGAAAATGATTGAAAGTATCCGAAAAGTAAACTTGGGTTTTATAAGCATTCTTAAATGATTATATGATTTTAAAAAAAAAATAATTCAAAAGTGCACTAATATTAAAATCCATCACATACGATGCATTTAAGCTCAAAATCTGATAGATGTTTATGCAATAGAAATTAAAACTGTGCACTAAATTTTGACAATTTAGCTCTTATCTATTTGTAGTTATTATGCTAAATTATTTTAACACATTCGCTGCCACCAAAATTTATATATCCATCCTCAGAAGCCGAATTTAAAAAAAGTGTTTTAATGATTAAAAACGTTCCTAATATTTTTATAGTAAAGCCAGAAAAAAAAAAAAGAAAAACCTTTTATTTTCGTGTTTAATAAAAATAATGCTTCACTAACGTGCCACAAAAACCTCATCGTTTAACCTCCAAATCCGCAATAAAACGAAAGCAGTTTAATTATCATACTCGATTGTCGTCCCAGAGCGTCACCGGCATGGGAGATAGCGCCATGTCGACGCGCCAGCGGCAGCGAATGTGTTAAACAGTTGGACAGACAGGCAGATTTCCTTCAAATGAATATTGCTGAAAATTTGACCGAAACCTACAAGTTCGGTTGTGAAGACCGTATACCAAATTTCATCAATCTATCTCAAAATGTTTCTGTGTTATCTTTGTCACAGACAAACATTTTCTGAATATGTGTTTTCGAATTCAAGAAGGTATGGTACATGGAGATTCATTAAAATCTTGAGTTCGGATTCTTTTGACGATTGCAATATTTTCTCTAAATTTTGTACATATGAAAGTAAAATTGGCAACTGAAGAATTAAAAAAAAAATCTTTCTTGAAGAAAGACCGAGATAATACATTGCATAGCTTTAAAAATTAACAAAACTGATTAAATGAAAAGTTTTATTCTATGAGCAAGCTTTAAAATGTCAGTTTAAATAAAAGCAAAGAAAGTATTTTCCTTTCACTATACTTTTAACAGCTGCAGAATAATGTGATTTAACAGTTCAAAGAAGCAATATTATTCTGAATTTTATTATAATAAAAATCTTTATTATAAACCGTGACCAAAACTAATTTCTCAATTTTTAAATTACACTCCACCAAACAGAAATTTTATTATTCAAAAACTTATTTTTAACTTTTAAAATGGTGTAAAATAATTTTTATATGATAATATGCTTTGATGTTATGATAAAAACACATTTACAATCCTACTTTTTAAACTTTGAAATAAAAATTTTAAAAATCAGTTCTTTGTGTGTATAATGTAGAAAAATTAACTTCCCAAATTTCATGCTCCTAACTTCAATGGCTTTATGCTAAGCATTGCCCAGGATAAGACACATGTTAAGAGAGATTTCATAGGAGAAAATAGTACAAGATAGTACAGTTTCCTTTTTTTCTTGAAACAAATTTAGCAAGATTAGGTCAACAAATCAAAATGTTCAAATATTTGGGGACATTTTAAAGATATTATGATCATTGAAAGTATGGTATCAAGTTAAAAATGCATCATACTAGATTTTATGAAACTGTCTAACTTAATAACATGAAGCAATTAATTGCAATTCAATATAGTATAGTTCAATACCTATTGTATATTGTTCAAGCAATTGCTCAAAAACGGTATATTAATGAGAATGCCGATAGAATATGTTCAGGGTTTTTAAAAAGCTGCTTATTACATGTTCAATACATCAGTTTGATGAATGGAATCCATCCTGATATTTCCATATTTCGCGTTGGTCAGAAAATATAACATTCTTCTGTTACAACATATAAAAAGTTAACTATACACTTATGAGGCATAACAAAAAGATTCTTCACACGTAAAAAATTAAAAATGTAAATCCTTTTTGATTTGCAATACGTATGGCACAGCATGCATTTTATATTGGGGAAGAATTAATAAGCATCATTTTAATATGTGCTGGAGCTCTTGGAATACAATGAATTTTCCCCTTTTGTGGTTTTCTTTTTTAATATATTAAACCTTTACAACCATGATTTTGAATAATCATATTCAACTTGTGGGAAAACAAAAAATGAAAAGTTTTCTTCATCTACACGAAAAAAGTGCTAATGACCTTTCCTGAAAAAGTAAGCACTTTTAATGATCTTAAAGATAGCTTTCAAATGTAGGCACTTTCATCACATTATGCATCATGCAAATCAAATGAAAACAAAATTTCTTAATCCTTATCTCTGATCAATACAAGCACCAGATAGCATTAATAGGTGGGAAATTTCATGTAAAAATACATACCAGAAAACTTTAATACATGACGATCAAGAGATATTGCAAAATAAAAATTAAGTTAAAGAATAGAAAATAAAAGTTAACAAAAGAAAATAAAATTAAATTAGTTTTAAATTTGCATACTTAAAATCTTGACTAATTTATATTTTCATTTATTAGCAAGTAATATAAAAACTAATATTTTGAAACCCATTTTTACTTAGGTAATTTAGAAATTTTTTATTTTAGCTACTTTTTATTCAATAATTACAATTGTAGTTCTCGTGTTCTGCTTTACAACGGGAGAAGTGCAGTAGTTTTTAAGGGTATGACTCCTAAACACCTGAGGGCAGAAGTCTTTCTAGCTCATATACGTCACAAGCACTTTTTATGGGGCTGACCATTCATTCATCCACAGACCGAAATTCAGGTCTGAAAAAGAGAACGGTCACCTCTGACTCACTACCTCCAGTGGTATTACTCTCCTTATGAAGAATTTTTTAACTATGACAGATTTAAAGTGCACCACACAAGGAGTCTTCGGCTGGCAGGTTCGAACTCGCTGCTCAAGGGATGCCAATCTAACGCTCTACCAAACATGGACTATATAGACTCAATAATTACAGTTACTATAAATAATTGACCAGAAAATTATACTAGCATTAAATTTTCCAGGCTAATTGAGGATTCAAAGTCAATTAAGGCAACACAAAATGCGTAAATTTTCTACATTAGTTAAGCTAATGCAATATATATTACAAATATTTAATTTTTAATTCTGTTTTAGTTTAATTTAAAAGTACTTCAAAATGAATCCGAAAAATATATTCATTAACAATGTTTAATTTTAAATACATCAAACATTATGAAAATAAGCAGAACCATTTAAAATAATTGGTCAAAAACAAATTAAGCCTAACTTCATTAGTGTGGGGAAAAACACGGCATTCGTTACTTATTTGGCGATGGGGAAAAGAAAATTTTTGGCGATAAAGTTTTTAATTAATAAGAAAAATAATGAAATAATATTTAAAAAACTGTAATAACAGCAAATGTTTAAAAATATTTACTCAATTTTGATGGATGAATAAAAAGTATTTTATTAATGTTTGAAGTTTTGAACAATATTATATATATATATATATATATATATAGGGAGAGTGTGATCTAATAGTAGGAATTGAAAGAAAACAAAGCCATTATCTAAAAAAACATATAACTTAAAAAAAAAAAAAACTCAGAATACCTTCACATCTCAGGAAGACTACTATACATTACTAACAATGTATTACCAGATAAGTTAAAATTTCTAAGTGCTATTCTAAAAAAATATAACTGCAAATTATTTTTTTAAAAAAAGACAAGAATTTATTTAAATTTCTACAAAACAAACAAACAAAAAAAGTTATCCCAAGTCTGCAACGCAAGTGTATATGTGATGATACATCTAAATTGAATGAATTTCCTACTTTTTATCATAAATTAGCCCATATTAACTTCATCCTAAAATGTTCCTGCATGTCCTGATCAAAATCACAACTTTATTTATTTAATCAATGCTACAGGAACTCTGTAAAAATGCTTAAATCAGTTTCCTTCACTTTGGAGAGAAGGGATAAAAATCTGTCAAGCTATGCGAATTCTTTATATGATATCTATAATTCACTTACCTAAATTAAAACATGCATGCAAAAATCAGAATTTCATAGTATATAATTACCGGGAGAAAACATTTCCCCTATTTCGCACATGCGTAGCAATGCAGATTGGTGTATGTCCTTGCTTCTTGTTTGTAGATAAATTATATGGCTTGCAGGATGAAATAAAAGCGAAGCTTGAAAATCAAACTGTCTTCTCTCTCTTCGGCCACGAAGCTAAACAATGCATGCTTAATATATACATACAGTTTTGCAGATGTCAAATCAATAATAAGCAGGGGAGAAATTTTTTTAAGCGTTTTTTCTGATATTTCTCGATATGATTCAGGAAAAGGAACATCAAACATTCTTAGAAGGATGCTGTGGGCTTTCTATCGATTTTTATAACTACTGTTGTATTGCCAGAACGGCATTGTCATTATCTTTTTATAACTCATGTTAAAAATAAGTGGGATTTGGATCAAGGAAAAAGAGAGAGATAGAGAACATTTTGAAGTAAAGAAATATGGGTTAATTTAAGATAAAAACTAGGAGATTAAACATAATTAAATAAATATTGTAACACATATTTAGTTTTAAACTACTAAAATTCTAAATAAAGAATTACCTTGCAGGTTGCTTAATATTTTTTGAATCTCAAGTTTTTCTTTATATATATATTGCTATGAATTAAATATTCATTTACAAAAACTGAAACTTATACAAAGAAAGAAATATATAATATTTATTAAATGCTGCTTTAATTTCAAAGCACAATATTTCATTTATATGTAAAAATTAAGTATAATAAGCTACCATGTAAAAGGAAAATACAGTAAATCACTAAGAAACTCACTCTTGGATTTTTTATTTTCATAAGCTTTAACCCTTTCTTCTTTAACCCTAAGTTCTTCTTCAGTTTCCTGTTTAAAAAAAATTATAATGTTACACTAGCATGAATGAACAATTCTCAAAAACACTGAATATTACTCATATAAAGATATTCCAAGAAATATGAAAGGGGACTCGGAAAAGATTTTTCATAACAACTAAACAAACAATGAGATGAACTGAGAAAAAGGAAAAGAAATTAAAGCTACCCATTTGGAATCAAAGATACATTGTCTCTAAGAAAAGAAAAAAAGAAAATCTTAATTGCTATACATAGGATATCAAAAGAATCCATTTTGATTAGTATTAAGACAATAGAATTTGAATATATGAATCAGAATTGGTACCAGATTAATCTAATATCAAAGTATAATTAATTCACACCACTGGTTTGTTTCCACAATTATGCAAAATTATTGTTTTTTGTAAATAATTTCATACTGCAACAACTCCGAAAATATCCTACATTTTGCTTGTAATAAAGAATTAAAATTTCAAATCTTATAAAACGTTTTTAAGGCTAGTACAATTATTTAATACTTATTAATAATAATGGCAATCAAATTTTCTTGCATCTGCTTTATATGTAATAAACTTTAGAAACAAATATTATGAATTATAGATATAATTTCTACCTCTTCAGATCCAAAGAGATCAATGTCATCGTCCTCATCAGCAGAAGGGCCATTGACACTTGGCTTGGCTTTTGTACTTTCACTTTTATGCTGTAAAACATATTGAACAAGAATGATTTAATTAAAAATTATTTTTTTAAAATGCCTGTAACAAACTGACAAAAATTACTCTGCATAAAGATTACAGCTCTTACAATTTCAAAAATTTTAAATCAATTTCCCATATTACATTCCTAACAAGCATATATAACCATTTTACAGTCCCAAATACAACCTTCATAAATTTTATTATCAGTGTAACAAAACAAAATGCTAGACATAAGGTATTTAACAGTACTACTTACTATCAGAACATCATCAGCAGGTTTTAAATTTCAATATAACTATCATTTTTAAAAGTTGCTGAATAATGGAGTAGACATGAAATTATATCCAATATGAATAAACATATTCAATGCTAAAAATCAGCCATAACTAAAACATTATGTAAATAAAAAATATTTAAAAAATGAATCTACAAAAATTTTAAACCAATTTTGATACAAATTATGCTAAGACAAAAAAATTTTTACGCTCCTGAAACTATTAATAATTATTTTACGATACACACAGAATTTTTGATGATTATGTGTAGGTGCAGCAAATCAAAATTAATCAACATAGTTACCTTACATATGTCCTTTAAAGAATAAACCTGGCATCGATAATTATCTAACTCAAGTGTTATTTGACATGGATTTATTTTTAAAGCTTTGCACATAATTTTATTACCTACAAAAAGACTTGCAAACAATATACATGCATAACAAAAAAATCAAACTGAAAAGTTCTGAATACAAACTTTCAATAAAACAGCAACAACATGTTAAGGCCTATTCTATTTAACAGCAAACGTGCTTTCAAAGAAAAACCTAACAATCAAATGACACTATTAAGAAGATTTTCCATGCACACACTAATGGAAAACCAAGTTCCAGAGCCCCGAGACAATTAGATTACATGATGGTGCTTCTTTCGCCTTCGATACATTCAGGATTAACTTAACATATTTCTTCATAATAGTACTTTATTAGCAAATAGACAAATTTAAGCAATGAAAGTGTTCTAAATGATTTCAGTTTTTTTATTATACTATTCTAATATGTAACTTGTTATTAGATGTTCTTGAACAATATTACCTGATTGGATTTTGATTCAGAATTCTGTTTATGACATAATTCTAAACAATCATCCACTTTAGTCTCCAATAGAGCCAATTTTGAAGAGAGTTCAGATATTTCTAAAAACAGAAATGCATACTGCATATATAGTTTAAAAACTTAAGTTTTACAACAAATTTACAAAAAAGTTTCTTTTCATAAATCTCATAACTTTATATTTAGAACAAGACATTTAATATATGGGAACTTAAATTTGCACAAATGGAAATTTACAAACTGAAATGAATTCAATTAAATAGGAAATTAAGAACTCTACAATAACGAAATAAATTTAATAGAGGATGAATATCAACTTTTATATAGATGAAGTTCAGATACAATAATAAAGTTTTTTAAAGCTAAATTCATATAAACAAATTTACAGGCCACTATTTTAGTATTAAAACATTTGTGGTAATAAGTGTAAGGTGGTGTTGCTTAATATTAATCTCTAACAATAGATGTTAAATTATTCATCATCATATTATCAAACATTAAAACATTACAGAATTATAAACACTCAAATTTATCATTTTGTATGAAATTCTAGCCATACCTATCTAATATCACCACCATAAGTATCATTTATATTTATATATAGAAATATCAGAATGTATTTCAAAACACATAAAACAAATACTAGGAACTAACAAGATTAATCTTATTTAATTCTATCAAAATTTGCAAATTTTAAATTCCACATATTTTCAGATGTAACAAGGCTTGAAAACAAAGCGGAAATTCATATAAAACTGAATTAAGGTAAACACAGGAAATAAAGCAAACACGACTGCCCGAGCAAGAATGTATAAAAATAACTTATGCAATAAGTGTATAAAATATTGGAAAGATAGTATAAGAGTAAATTAACTGATCACAAGGTTGATAAAATTAAAACAAGAAAAGGATGAATTCTGTGTTTCCACATAATTGCGTAATCTGCATTTAGAAAATTTCATCTGAATATAACTTGACGATTCTGTACCCGAAATTTTAAGGGCCCTTTTCAGAGCAAAACAACTGAAAACGAAGTTTAAAAAAAAATCAGACCTTCTGACAATCAGTCAACATACAACTAAATATTTAATATATTTTTATATAAAATTGTTATATTATGAAAATCTTTCAATTATTTTCAATTTAAAAAATTAATAAATAGTAAAGACCTTTTCCTTAAAATAGAATATTAAATTGCAAATGCCTTTTAAAAAATATTCACACAGAGAAACACAAATGAACCCATTTTTAATTTCCATAAAGGAAGTCATAATTGACAAAAAATCTACTTTGGTAAGGAAAATAATTAATAATCTATATAAATACTTCAAAGAGGATCTAAAACATTCAACATTAATTGATGTTTATATTTCTTTAGATAATTATTCTTGGATAATAATAAGTCACAAACATTTTAACTTTAATACTTCAGAAAAAATGATAAAATACAACCATAGAAGTAAAGGAGCCAAGGGATTGTCAGCATATTTAAAACTACACTAACATTAAATATACAGTAAGAATTTCGGTTAATATATCCTGATTACATTCTGCTCCTAGGTCGTTTTCATATTTAGGTATTTTCTAGACATTGGCTAAAGCATATTTTCTTACTGTGACACTTTTGCTTTATTTAAAATCATTATTATGCTTAAAAAAGCACCGGAAAATTTAGTGGTATCAAGGAAATAAAACTTAAGAATATTTCTTATAGTTGAAAAAAAAATTTTAGTGTTAAAATTAATATATTACAGAAAAAGAGGAAAGACAAACTGCACTTCATTTGTTCTACGCTCTATTTCTGCAATTTTTTCAATATATATCACAGTAATTAGTATTGCTTACTTCATATAAATATATAAAGTATGAAACTAATTTAAAAAAATATATAATTTACTAATAAACGCAAAAAAAGTTCTTCCATGCATATCTGTAACATAGTGTTAAATGTCGTTAAGCTAATTCATATCGCCACAAGGTGTCGTTTCTGTTACCTTCTCCGAGAAAAAATGCATAAAAATGTTCGTGCTGTCTTACGTGAAGACTTGCGAACGATCTGTCTCCATTTATTAGAATATTCGAAAGTAACTAAGAAATATTTTATGGTGCCGAAAGTCCTCCATGTCGAGAGACTCCACTGCGGGCACTGGAGTAGAGGTGATAGTTCTCTGTTCTATATCTAAATTACGATCTGTCGATGAATGAACGAAGTCCGTCCCGTAAAACGGGTTTGTGACGAGTGTGAGCTAGAAATCAGACTTCCGCCTTCGGGTCCATAACCTCAGAAGTTACTGCACCCCTTATTTCGTTGTAAAGTGGGAAAAAAACAATTGTTTCTTTTTTTTAAAAAATGGAGTTAGAAAAGAACAAAAGCGCACAATAATTAGACAATTGACTACAAAATTAATGAAAGAGATTGAGGTCAATTATTTAGAAATGGATATTACTGTCGAGAAAAAACTTGGAAATGTTGCGAGATTGCAGTAGTCAATTGGATGCAAAAATTCTTTGATTCTCAAATTGAAACCGATACGCCCGTAGATAAATTAGAATAAGTAATTAAAAGTCAGGAATATCAGGAGCTAGAAATTCTTTGAAGAGGAAGATTGCAAAGGTACATAAATCAGCACTCCGGAAATCGTGACACAGTCGTTACTCAAAACGAAACTTCGATTAATCGAACTGTTCCTGAAACGAAAGTGATGAAAATGCTGCGCCTCCAAATGAGCATTTTTTAAGGAGATTCAAGTAAGTAGCTTGACTTTTGAAATCAGCATGAATGTGCTATTCACAATAATGTAAGTCTGGGCAAAACTAAAAGATTTATGCATTTGAAATCTACTTAACGGTAAGGCATTATCTGCTATATCTGGATTTAATATTAATTCTAATATTAAATCCTATATATAATTTCCTCGATTGAAATACTAGAGAATTGCTTCGGAAGGCAAGATATTGTCATTAGTTGGCGTGTGAATAAATTATGTATTGGACATGTTAAGAAACATATCAAACATTTAAGCATTGAGGAAACTTTTGGATGAATGTGAAATTCAAATTCAAAGCTTAGAATCATTGAATGTTACTTCCGGAAGCTACGGAAATCTTTGACCAATGAATTTTGAATTCAATCGAAATCGGAAAGAACAATTGCAATAGATATTTCAGAACTGATGGAATTTTGAATAAAGAAATTGTTGTGAAGCTGCAAATCTTATGAACTATACGAAAACCTTTAAACGACAAGATAGAAGACAAGGCGGGAATTTATGGAATAATCTTGATATTAAACCGTAAATAGAGAGTGCATCTACATTATCAACGCTGAATAATAAATGCATATTTTATAACAAGAGATCATGAAAAATTCAAATAAGAATTGAATGCACAGAAACAACAAAACTGAATTTTTGAAAAGAAATAGGAAATGTTTTTTGTTTTTCTGGTTCAAGACATTCAGGAGCTTTCTGTTAAAAGAAGCACTTACATTTCAAGAAATGTGAAAAATCACACAGCGAATCTGTATGTTTAAATCAGAATGCTCTCATTCCACCACATATTCCCGAAAAAGAAGAATCCGCCGCAATTCTCCTTCCCCTGCTACAACCATAATTCCTAACGGCATCCTTCAAATTGTTTATGCCGTTGCAGAAGGTAAACGAAAGAACTGTGCTTTAAGATGACTTTTAAATGGCCTAAGTCAAGTTTCATTCATCTTAGGACTCCGACAAAAGGCTCCTCTAGTCTAAACATTCATAAATTTGCAAAGTATAAAAGTAAACATAACAGTCAGAGAAATTTATCACTCATGATGTCATCGTAAGTTCCATTAATTACAACTGCAGAACTGAAACCACCGGATGCAAAAATTAAATCTGACCTAATAAAGTTTGGAATATTTATGACTCATTGCAGAGTCTATCAAGAATTCATTTCAGCTCTAACAAGAGCAAATTGTTTATGGAAAATAGTGAGAGAAGAAATAAAAATAAACGAAAGGCTGTAGCTTTGAATATGATTTTTGGCTGGTATATTCAAGTTCACTTTCTACACATTGTCTTGCCTCTGAGAATCAAACTGATAAAACCACAAGAGGTCCCAGTGTTAAAAATTTGATGAATGATCAGGTTTAGTGGCATGGTCCACCAAGGCCAATTCAACAATACATAGCTTGAGTGTCACCTTACTGGATCAAGATCACTGTCACCATAAGTATCGACTGAAGAATGTGTCATTTCACTAACTATGAGAGCTTATGTTGTGGAACCAATACTTGGTTTCTCAAAAAACTTAAAATAGCAACAAAAAACAGTTGGACATTTAACAACTAAGCTGTCCAGTGCTATGGATTATTGGATAAAATTGTCAGTTTCAGTGTTATTAGAATCAAATTAATTGTATCTGTTCTTAATCCTAAAACTGATGTTAAAGGTTTATTAAAAGTAAAGAGTGGATTAGTTAAGTCTTCTTTAAATGTAAATGAAGTGAATCCTATTATATTGCCAAATGATCATTTTTTTTTGTCCGATTGTTTTAAATAATCATGAAAAAGTTCTTCATATTGGTATTAACAAAACTTTAGTTGAAACAAGAGCCAAATTTTGGATTTTTATGAGCTAGCTGTTTTTTAAAAAATCTCTTATATAGTTGTAGATTTTGTAAAAAACTTAATGCTAATCCAGGTCAAGAAATTTCACTCCCCCTACTGATTGAATTGAAAAGTTGCAACTATTTGAGGTAAGCGGAACTGATTTTGCAGGACTATTAATTTTAAGAGATGGTTGTAAAAAGCATTATTGCTTAGTTTACTTGTGCCATTACTCAAGCAACACATTTGGAATCTGTATCTAATTTAAGTACAGAGTGTTTAATTCAAGCATTTCGTAGATTTCACACTATGTTGTATCTAAGATAATATATTATGATAATGCAAAAACATTTAAACGAGCTGATAAAGAATTGAAATATTTGTATAAATTATGTAATGATGAAAATGTTTTTAGATTTATTGTGCTCCCTGGTGGGAAAGGTTTTGGGAATGTTTAGTAAGATCTGTAAAAACATAAAGTGGGACAAACAATTAAGGATACACCTTACTTTTACTTGGTAAATCCAACTTTCAATCGAAATAACACATTAACTAGAAGTGCAAATGTGTTTTTATTTTCACATGTAACAAAAGGGTTAATTTACAGTAAAAATAACGAAAATCAACAAAAAAATATCTACAATTAAAAATTTCACAAGTATTTTAAATAAACATAGGCAGATATTTACCTCAAAAAATTAAGGATACACCAATAAAATTTTTGTTTAACTACCGCTAGATTTTTTTCCTGCTTGTTATTATAAAAGCCCAAGTTTGGCCAATTTATTCTTAAACCTTTTCGACTGCTACTTTTGTCTTTTGAAGTTGGTTATGTGAATTTAATGTCTCGATTTTAAATGGAAAATGGTTCTTCGGAGAGAGACCAGTATTGATGTAAGAAAATTTATATTAAGGTTATTTAAGAAAGGAAAATCTTATCATGAAATAGCTGAAATTGTCGGTAGAAGCCACTCGTGTGTCCAGAAAATCATTGGAAGATTTAAAAGCGATGGATTAATTAAAAATAAAAGCAGAAGAGGAAGGAAAAGCATTCTGAGTGATGTAGCCAAAATGAAAATTTTGAAAGATATCAAGATTGATCCTAAACTAAGTGCAGTCAAACAAGCTGCAGAAACTTCTCGAATAATGAGCAGAAGTGTAAGTGCTGAAACTGTGATAAATGTGATTAGACATGCTGGATATAGCAGTCGAGTTGCTAGAAAGAAACCTTTCACAAGCTTACAAAAACAGAAAACGTGTTTGGAGTTTGCAAAAATTCATCAATTGAAGACATAACTTTTGGAAGAAAGTTATATTTAGTGACAAAAGTAAATTCAACATTTTTAGAAGTGATGGCCGTCGCACCGTTTGGAGAAAGCCGAACACCGCTTTGGATTTAAAAGAATATACTTCCTACAGTTAAACATGGTGGTGGCTCCATCATGGTTTGGGGTTGTATGGCTTCAAATGGGGTAGGAAATTTAGTTTTTATAGATGGCATAATGGATCATAAGTTTTATATAGATAACAACAATCATATAGAAAGTGAAAAAAATTGGGTTTAGATAGAAATTTTATTTTCCAGCAAAACAATGACCTCATACATACGGCACGTCATGTCAAAATGGGGTGTCTTTTTCATTGTAAACAGCAATTGCACACACCACCACAGTCCCCTGACTTCACTGGCATATAAAATTTGTGGACCACACTCGAAACAGCAGTCCAAAAACTCCAAATTAGGAACAAAGCCCATTTAAAGCAAGTGTTACAAGAAGAATGGGATAAAATATCTCCACATACCACCAAAAATTGGTCGAATTTGGCGGACATTATAAAAGCCAAAGGACATGCAACCAGATATTGACACTGTCTTTTATGCGAAATGTCACACAAATTTCATTGATGTATCCTCATTTTTTTGAGGTAAAAATCTGCTCATGTTTATTTCAAATATTTGTAACATTTTTAATTATAGATATTTCTTTTGTTAATTTTCAATATTTTTACGGTAAATTAACCCTTTTGTTACGTGTGAAAATAAAAAACACGTTTGCACTTCTAGTTAATGTGTTATTTCGATTGAAAGTTGGATTTATCATGTAAAAGTAAGGTGTATCCTCAATTGTTTGTCCAACTGCATTTAAAATGTAATTTAGGTATATCTTCATTGACTTATGAAGGATTGTAAACTGCATTAGTTCAAATTGAAGCAGTGATTAATTCACATTCAATTACATATTTGTATTTTAATGTAATTGAACCAGATCCTCTATATATAGACAAAAATAATAATTGAAATATTAACCTCTACTTCCCGATTTATAAAAAATACTTTAAATCATTCATCACATGTGTACGGAATAAATATATTTTACATTTGATCAATATCTTTGCAAAAATAGAAACAATCCTATAGTACATTTATTAGAATCTTTCATTTTTTTTAGACATTCTGCACAATTTAAAAGTTACACTTGTTGATAAAATATTAAGGAAAGACTTCTTTTTGAAACTGATTTCATAATTTTTGCTATTTTCTTGCAATACAACATAGAGAATGTTATCTGATTCAAGAATTACAGAATCCTAGTACAACATCTGAAAAAGCCATACACATTTTAATATTTGTGAATGTCGCCCTGAATGTAACAATTTACAAGTATTAGAGAAAACCAATCTAATAGAAAAGCTACTCATAAGGTAAATTTGAAATTTTGCATGCCCACATAAAATGGTTTTGTTCATTCACTTAAGAACAAATTTAAATTTGCTGTCATTTACAAATTTTATACTATTTTTTTAATTTTTATATTTAAAAAATACTTATGATAAATGTATGGGTAAAATATCTTATACTTGAATAAAGGTTTATCTAAACATTAGAAGGCAAAACTTTTGTTAGATCAACATAGAATAGTGAAATTTGGTTTCTAGAAATAATTTTTGATGGAGCTTTTAAATTCAATCAAGAAAACAGATGCTGGTGTAAGAAATTTACTCCTATTCCGTTCACAATTTTTCAAATCCAAAATTCTTCCAAGAATATGTAAATTCCTTATTAAAATCTTTCTACTTGATAAACAATACTAGAATAAAGCTGGGTGGCTCTGTTTTACCTAAACTCCTTATTGATAATTAAATTTAAAGGATTCATAAAAATTGAAAATGAATAGAATGCATTTGGCTTAAATTACGAAAATCTATTGACTTAAGAGCCTCTACAAGTTATATAAATCAAGGCGAAAAACATTATTAATATTATATATATTAAAATAAAAATGAGGGAATTAAAACAAATATTACATACATATATATATATGCACATACCATTTTAATCGCATTCATAAAATTATTTTCTACCAGTTAAATTCAAATATAAAAAATGTTTTTACATCTAAAAAGGACTTTTCATGTGCCTCAAAGGATATAAGGTTAATTGTAACTGTTTTATATTATTTTAGCCCCAGCATTATAATTGAAAAAGGGATTTTTCTGAACAGTCGCAAATTTGTTTCTATTTTTCACCATATTTTTTAGTTCAGAAGTTACACTGCATTTCTCTCTAAAAAGTTATGGCTTCACTCTAAAAATAATATCAAAAACCACATTTAAATTTCTCCTTTAATCACTCAAGTTATTATGAAATAGCATTACAACTTTTTTCAATGACAATTTCTTTTAAGCACTCCACAGCACAAAATATGCCTACTAATATATGTAAAATATGGTATGTATTATTTTAAGACAAATATCTTTGGGAGGGGATAATATAACGTACATCTGATGTAAAAGGTACATTATACAATAAATTATTTAATAGAAAATACATAACACTTACTTTGCTGCATTTGTTTCTTTTCAGCCTCCAAAGTTTGTACTCTTTTTAAGAGATTTAAATTATCTGATTCAAACTCTCCCTACAATTAAGTATAAACACATATTAGAAAAAAAAATGCCACACTTATTGAATATTTTCAATATAGAAATTGCAATAGTATTATAAGCACAGTGTAAATCAGTTTTAAATTGATATAGTTCTTTTGCTAATTTCTACATCAAGTTGAATGTGAAAAACTGTTGCAAAATTTCAGCAATTACAAGAGCATTAATAAAAAAACATGTACACACATATACATACCTAGTATTTTCTAAGCTTAGGATTTTTTCTGTATCATAATAATCCATCGTTTTTATTAAAAAAATATTTAATTTTAAATGTGCATTCTTCAAATTTTAATATTTCTGTTTAAATCTACAACCTGAAGAATAAGTTTAGAAAAACATTATTACTTTAAAATTTTTTTTGTTTAGAAATAGTTTTTGTTTGATTTTTTTAAGAGTAAAAATTGACATTGAGATTGGTGCTACAAATAATAATTTTCAAGTGAAGGGGTCATTTATAAAGGTACACCATGAAAGGAACTTTGATTTAAACACTGGATCTTACACAATTGACTAATATAATTACACACTGTAATGAATTACAATTTAGTATAGTATATCAAAATCTCTCTAAGTCATTCCAGTGATTGCTCCAAAACACATTAAAAAGAATGATAATCGAATGTGTATAATACACTAAAAAGGATTCATTGCAAATGTTTTTGCAGTAGCTACATTTATAATCGATAAATGTTTGTGGTGCACCAAATTCCTCCTGCTGTAATCGTATTTTCCATTAACAGGACCATTTTACATATCCTTCTAGAACAAATAAAAGTTTAAGTATATATTAACCAGGAAGAACTTGGCAACAACTCAAACACTATCCCATATCTCATAATTATCCCAGGATTTAAAAAAATGACAGTAAAAATTGGCGAAGGGGGGAAAAAGGAGTGGGGAGGGCATATGGAAGAGAAGTAATTAAGCACTATCTTAATTATACATTAAAAGCTCTGGATTCAATATCTGATTTTTCCCTATTTCTTAATTTTTTTTTCTTCAGACATCTAATAAACAAGTCTTCACAACTTTGCTTTGGAACTATCCTATTCAACATGTGGAGAAACAAAATGCTACCTTTTCCATTCGAGAAAATTAAGCACTTTTAATAATAGCTTATAAATTGTTTTCATAATGCTATGCACATTGTATATGCATACTAACAATACAATAATAAGTTTTCACTTTTTGCACTTTATTGTATTTCTTCCATTATCTCAAATTATATTCAAACTTCAAGAATTTCGATGCAATATTTTACGAGATGTTCTCTATCTTTTAGATAAATATCATAGTTGACTCAATAGTGTTTTTTTTTTTTTTTTTTTTTTTTTTTTTTTGAAATCAAGGCATGGAAATTCCTAATCTATTAAGAACTTAAAATGATGAGAAATTTTATAATCCATGGAATGTTAAAACATGAAATAAAAGATACAACTAATCAAAAATTATTTAAAATTAAAATGAAACTTACAAATAAAAAAAAATCATTGAATAACCCCATAACTCTGAAATAGCAAAATTAAAAGAATTCCATGAATGACACGACAAGAATAGCATAACTAGTGAACATAAAAATATTCTACTGAATTCCTCCAATTATCATTGTTATAATTTAACTGTATCAAAGTGCCAATGCAGTATTATTCTTCACTACATTTATAATGTCTTATTTTCTCCTTTTTTATCGAATATAACAATGAAAAAACTACTGTAACTTAAATAAGTAATTTTCTTCTTTAAAAGCAGCAGTAATGTAACTAATTTTTTTTCTTTTCATCTAATGACACAGTTATAGTACATGATTTTTTAAATATTAATTTTAAAAGTTGACAAATAATGACAATAAATAAATGAAATAAATGTCTTAGTCTAGCTATCTATTTAAAAATCACCAAATTTAGATACACTGAAAAGATGTAAAATGTAAGACTGTTCCAAATAAACTATGTTACTGTTCTATAATTTAAAAGAGAAATTGTCTACTTCTTCCATTTCAAAAGGTATACAAATTTTAACCCTTTATTTACAGATGGTAACTAAAAGACCATTTAAATCAGGTTGATACCTTAATAATATAACTTTGTTCTGACGGTTTTTAAAAGAATACAAAGAGTATCTCTTACAATAATCAGCAGATATCTGTTAAAGTCAAAAATTAAAAATCTTTCAATATTCAGTTTTTTAAAAATTTAAATATTTCTCATCTACCCCGGCTTATTCTGCATGAAAACTTAACCAATGATGAAAGAATAAATCTGAAAAATCAATGGTAAAATAATTTAGTTGCTTAAGGATTAAAAGAGGGTGGCCACATAAAAACCAGGAACTATTGAAATGCATTCTGTTATTAAATAATTCAGTTGCAAAAAGAAGTCACACAAATTTTAGCCTAATTAATAATAAAATTTCAAAACAAGAAATGTAACCCTTTCAAAGGCTATGGGAAGTATGCTTCCCACCAAATTTAACAATCTTCGAATGAATTTATATAGATTGGGATGAGTTCTGACACATTTTTTAATAAGGCAGAAACTTAGATGCTTCAGTTCCTTTTCTCACTCCAAGTGTCATGTTTTTATTTCTTCCTTAATTATTAATTAATCTAATTAAATTTATCTAATAAGTTAAATGAATGACTTTTCTTATGCCAATCTCAATTCTAAAAATATTTTGACACACTATGACTAGAAAAAAATGTTCCTTTAAAGGGTTCAACATAACAGGCCATAAAAAAAAAAATGGTTTCTGTAAAATACTTATATTAAATTATAAATATATGAAAAAATATAAAATGACCACTAACTTTATATTAAAAAATTTATATTGTAATATTTTCTTTTTAAATAAACAACACATATAAGATTACTCAGATACTAAAAACCTAATTCAAACACTTTAAATTCAAATATTAAAATTAATATTGAAAACATACTAAAGCTTATTTATATTATTTTAAATAAACACCCTATAAAAGCTTAAAATGAACATACAAATAAAATATACTTAAACTGCTATTTCACCACAATAGCAGAATTTGAATAAACAGTTAATTAGAAATTAAAATAAAATTCCATATATACATTGAAAATATCACTGCAAATAGCAAAATGCTTACGGTGGCAAAATTGCACACATAAATATACTAGTGTCAAAATTTTCAATAAATTGTTATTTATATATTTCATGTTATTTTAAATAATCATAATTTTCTAATTTTAGAAATATATTGTTACAAGCGGGCAAGCGGCACGAAAACTCGCCAAAGTTGGCCACGTTTGGCGAGGAGCCTCGCGCCAGCTTGATTGGTTTGGCGAAAGGAATAGTCTAGAAGCCGCTAGATTGTTCGCGTTGTTTTGAGAATTTCCACGAGATTCAGGTGCACGCGCTTTTCGTGCTATATAAGGACGAATAGCCGGAGCGAGTTAGTTAGTTGCTATAGTGATTTGATCGAGTTAGTGGAGAGTTTGTTTTGTAATAAAAAGCGTCTCGCTGGACTAAAGGATTTGTGAGCTGTGTTTGCGTTTGCTGTTAACGCTGTGTTATTGAGCTCGCTGCGATTTACTGTATCTGTGCTATACGATAGCTGTTTTGCAGTCTGTTTTTATCGTACGTAAGACTTGAATTTACGCTGTAATTGACTGTTGACTGCTGGATTGTATTTATCTGAAATTTTTACTTTATTAATTATCCTGTAAATAACTGTAAATAGCTGTAAATAAATTTGTTTGTGCTGTCCTCATACAAAGTCCATTCAATCCGAACCCGCTACGCTAAAAACGTAACAATATCTTTACCACTGACATTATTGCCAAGTTAAAAAGGAATACAAATAAAATGATTGAGTAGAAATTCCCACTTCCACAATTTTTTCTTTTCCATAATTTGATAAACTTCCCAAAAATAACAGAAGTAATTACAGAGAATCCATAGCAGTTGGAACATATGCATTAGAATAAATTTAAAAGTTTACATATGAAATAGGCATTAATATTCATAAACCACAGAAACGCAAGAAAAACGCTACTTATTCAAATCTTGACAATCTATAATGCAGCAAGAAGAAAACTAAAAAATTAATATTTTTTAAAAACTACCTGAAGTTAATTATGCTGCCTTTTTATCTTCATGATGCATTCATTATTCCTTATGAACAATTTACTTTTAAAATAAATTAATCTCAAATTTCTATTCATCCTTTTTGATCTTTTCTACCTTTATTGATTCTTAAAATCAGCATACTAATACCAATATGCATAATGGTTAGCATTAAGGTATCTCTTTCATAAATTTATAGAGAACAAGACTACAGGATATCAGTATAGTAAATATTTCAGAACATGGGAAAATAAATTATATATAAGTACAGAAAATTGATTTTCATCAAATGTTTTAAATAACAATTGATAATTCATTTCTTTATAAAACTTTGTTTCTTTATGTTAAGAGTCCTAAATATACAAGAATTTGTGATGATTGTTAGCATCAGCCGCAGTTCAGTGGCAAGGCTAATTTTCAATTTAAATGCCTTAAATAATTCCATGTCAATAACAATTGCCAAATCAAGCCTAAGCTTGAAACAATTTTTTAGACTTTCCCTGTCAATCACTTCCTTATACTCACAAATGCTAACACTGATCTTCAGTATTCTAATAAGTTCTAGACTTTCTATTTAGGTACTTTGAATAAGGATACAAATGTTCAGTATTTTGTATAATCAAAAAAGAACAAATGTTGCCTTTCTAACATAAGACTGCTGATCATAAAGCCTTCAAATACAGTAGTAAAATTGTTCTTATTGAGTTAAAATATTAATGCATGAGTAGTAATAAGAAAACTAAAATAACATTGAGTTTAAATGACATCACTAGACTAACCTGTCAAAATAAATTAGACACCCCCTGTCATGAATATACAAATTATTTTCTTAGCACAGTTTTTAATTTACTCAGTATGTTTCAAGAAAGTAATGCATTAATTTTTAGCATGAAAAATCAAGTAAACATGAAAGCCAATGCCATTATAATGACCAAGAATCTATATGGTCCAGTTTCCAATACACACATATAGTCAACCAAGCTAAAGCATCTGAAACAAACAAGAAACATAGCAATAAAAGATAAACATATATATAGAATTAAACTTACATTATGTTACTCAAGTATAAATGCAATATAGGTATATTTTTAGCTTAAAAGAACTTGCAAACACATAGAAGCAGTATCTTTAAATATAAGGGAATTTCCCTACAAGCGAATAGAAATTTACTCACTGACTTCAAAATATTTTGTATTTTCTGACGAGCATGTGCTATTTCACTAGCTAATGAAGATGTTGGTGTTGCCTAGCAGAAATAAAAAAAAAAATAAAATAAAAGGACTAGGATATTACACCATGCTATTTTAAGGTTACCAAAGATTAAAACCTATAGGAGGATACCCTTTTAAGTATTAAAAAAGTCAACCAGCTTTGGGTGAACCCAAAATATACAGAATAAGTTAATCAAAAAAAAATTCAATCCTCTGATAATTATCAGCAAGAAAATTTATATTTTAATATTTCATTTCTATTTTACTTGTTATATATAAGTTAATCTCAAAAAAATAAAATTTTAAATAGAATAGAAAGGGAAGAGTGAAAATTTGACCTATAGGAGTGTAATTTTCTGCAATATTCAAAGCCACAAGTGGGGGAGGGGGAAGGACACACATCCGCCAGCTAGTTCGGTTATAGGTTTTAAAAAAATTGGTTCGTTATAATACTATGTTTTATTAGCCGAGGTCTGTCGGAGGTAATAGGAATATTTACTGAATACCATTTCAATAGGTTTTGTATTCCATTTGTTTATTTTAAAAAATACAATATTTAAACATAGAATGATGTATAACCTGATAAAACAAATAAATGTACCTTTATACCAAACTGACACAAACAGTGAGCATTTCCAACTGTTTATCAAAGGCATAATATTTAAAGAGAAACAATTTTTTAGCTTAAGGAAAAGAGCATTTACAAAATGCTGAAATAGAAATAAAAATTCAAAGCCGATCAAACATTGCTTTAAAAAAATAAAAGCATGGAGGCACAGGGGGTACGAAAAAGAAAAATAAGATATGCAATGCTTTAAAAGGAAAAAGAGGGGAATCACACATAACCCTTAATTTTAACTGAATGTCTCAAATTTAGGAAATCCTTTGCCTTTAAAGTCTGGAAATTAAAAACTTTATGAAATATAAAATTGACATTCTACATATAAAATTGATATTCTACAACTGATAAATCCACACAGGATATTTACTCGTATTGATTTTTCTCAATATTCAAAAGCTTTTCAAGTTTTTTTTTTAAATCAAGGTCCTTAATATTACATAATTTAGAATCAAAACTGACAACAATAAAAAAAAAGATTTTCACCATTATTTTTCAAACACATCAGTGATTTAATGTCTTCTACTTCTAGATAAACAAAAATAAACTAGAACAATTGTTATGCTCATCTTCTAGTTAATGAGTACAAAATGGGAATTGAAATAATATTGCAAGCACCCTTGCGTTAGCAATGACATGGCTACTAATGCAAGCTTACTTCACGAACACATAAACCTAGCATAAAAATATCAATACTTATTAAAAATGAAACAAATTTTTAAAATTACTTCAGTATATATATATATATATATATATATATATATATATATATATACACATACACACATATATCTGTGTGCGTGTTACCGAGAAAGACCAAAATTGGAGAATGTCAACTTTCACCGATGAATGTCAACAAACACAAAATATGTCAGTGAAAGATTGAATATTTCATTACATTCTTGTACATTTGGACACTCAACGGTGTATATCGAAAATGGAGGAGCCAACAAAGAGGCGACTGTTTCCTGCCAAGTGATTTGTTCTGCTTGGAATTTAAAAACTGATTTTAAAATTTTAATTATTAAAAAAAAATTGCTTCTCTGTCTGAAAAGAATAATTAAGAACTTAAACACACAGTGCATTCAAAATGATACTATTTTGTAATCAATTGTTATGATAAAAATTTCATAATACTGTATTAATATTAGACTGAAACTATAAGGATATCTGCAAACTTAATTTACTTATTAGCAATTTAATTGAGGAAACAAATTGATATGATATTCAAAATAAATTATTTGATAATTCTTTTTTAATAATTATCAAATAATTTAAAAGAATTATTAATTTTAAAATAAATTATTAAAACAATTATTTAAATTTTATTATTTTTAATTAAAATTAATTAACTTAAAATTTAAATTTTAAAATGATTTAAAACAATTATTAATTGACTGAATTATTATCACAACTGAATTATGGAAAAGAAAATATAAATATCAGACATGTTCAACATTCGCCATTAGTGCATGGTGAATGTCAACATTTACCGGTGTAGGTCAGAAATAAGGGTATTTAGCAAATATTTCGAACATGCACCAAGCGACTACGTGTTTATTGACATTTACCTTTGAAAGTCGACATTCTCCAGTCTTTCTCGATAACACACACACATAAAGCAATACAAATAAAAAAACTTTTAAGATTTCAAACTGCTCTGTTAAAACCTCAATTGCCCTATTGATACTGTTATGCAATGAAAATATCTCTTTTCTGATTTTTCAATAAGTTATTAACAGCCTTCCGCAGTACAAAAATTAGCAGAATTTTTCCTATTTTGATATTCAACCTTTAGTTCATTCACAATGTAATTTTCTACTTTTCACCAATTCAAGATTTCTCTCTTTGCTCACCCATGTAAACAATAGATCTAGAACAAGCTTTTTTAAAAAAAATGTACAAGTCCTTTGAGGTTTCTAAGTTCTACTACAATGTACCCCCCCCCCAATATTATATATATATATATATATATATATATATACAGTCAAACATCGATAATTCGGAATCGCCGGGATCACGGCAATTCCGAATTACGGAAATTTCCGAATTATAGAAATTGCGAGATTTGGGTATATTTAAATAAAAAATAATTAACGTACATCGTTAGTATGACGATATAAAACAATACACAACTTTATAATTTCAAAGATTAAACAATAGTTGAAAATGCTAATTAAAAGAACGGTAAAGCAATGATAACATTATTACTTACTGAAAGAAAACATCTTTATTACTTCATCATATCTAATAATGTTAGTTGTTTATATTTAGGTTTGTGCGAAATTAGTTTTTCATGGATTTTATATAGTCATAATTTCATGTTCAGTTATGAAATCCCGTTGTTCAAGACCTGTTATCGCTTTATCTAGGATGCCAATTAAATCCTCAGTAGGAATTTTTTCTTCTTCATGTTGTTCAGTGTCACTGATTTCTTCATTTTCATCACTACACTTTCCTGCATTTAAAGCATTATTTAAGATTTCTGCATCGCTAGACTAGACTAGCTGAAGATAAGTACGGGGAGCGGGAAACAAACAGCCAGAAAAACTAACGGTCTACGCCGATACTATGAAAATATCGCGTAGAAGGAGAGCGAACGAAAAATGTTCGAACAGAACGATCCGAATCAAGCAATAAGTTACTATTTACGGTATTTCAACCGGTTTTATAGGGGGGAAAAGTAACAAGCAATATGATTTCGTTAAAATAAAATTTTCCGAAAAATATTTTGATTTTATAGGGGCGCCAACTATTATTACTCAGCAAAAGCAGAAACGAATAAAACATTAACATTTCAGAAAAAGTCCGAATAATAGAAGATTCCGAACAATAGAAGTCCGAATTATCGATGTTTGACTGTATATATATATATATATATATATATATATATATACACACACAAAAATTCTGCAATAAGTCTTTAATCTCAATTTTTTTTTTATTCAAGAAAAATTTTCTTTCAACATAGTTTAGACATGGGATAGTATCATAATCTCAATTACTTTCAATATTTTCTAACAAAACTTTCAACTTTTTAAATGTTTTAATAATAACTTTAAATTCTACTGAACTGCAATCCCCATTATTCATAAAAGTTGTTGCAATTCCATTAAAATAGAATTGTATTTTTTTCTTCTTCTCTTGGAATCATTAGAAATTCATAAAAGAAAGAATGGCCATCTTGTTTTAGAAGGATTTGTCTGCTTATTCTCATATCTAAACAACTAATACTTCAGCCAAGTATACAATTGAAAGGTGCTTATAATTCAAAACATTATGAATTAAGATGTACACAAAGTCTTATCATTATATTTGAAACCTGTTAGCTGTATTTCTGATTTTTTTTTTAAATGTTTCTTTAAGTGTTTTAGTATTTGATTCCTAAAGAATTCAGTATTAATTTTTTTGATATTGGCAAATGATGGCCATCAAACTTAGAAATGCTATTTACAGTTACTATACTCTCAAGAAGATCAATTTTCTAGATCCAACTTTTAATCATCCAGTAATTATGTATTTCATAACTTATGCCTAAAACAATAAAAGCAGATAAGACTTTCCTGTAGAAATGTTAAAAATGATAAAGTAACAAGTAGGATACAATCTTCATTATTTTTTGCAATAAACCTTTCAGTGCATAAAAGTTTCCTTTTCAATTTATCATGCCAAATCACAACACCATTTTGACTGCCAGTTCAGAAGCAGAAATATTTAAAAAATATATCTGTTTTTGAAAAGAGTTAAACATTCTTAAAAAGTTTATAACTCCTTGACAATTTTAAGCCATATAATCTGCTTCTTACTGGCCAATCTTTGTCTAAACGATACACATTTGATAAAAAGAAGTTCATTATTCCATATAAGATTAAACTACCCACCTTTATTAATAAATGTTGATTTTTTTTTCATTTTGTCATTTAATAAATTAAAAAAATTCATTTAATAATTATCCTTTGAAAAAGATAAAAACATTCTGAAATTCAACTGTTTCATAGAATTTCAACATACAATCTCGTAAAGCATGTTCAGTTGCAGAATGTCCCATTACAGTTGAAGCCACATATTTAGCTTTAATCCTTTTGCTTAATTTTTTTTCTACCCTCATTTCAAAACTGAAAGCTTAAACCAACTTGCTTCAATTCAAGGCAAACATTAGACTATGTACAGCATATAAGGTATATACATTAGTACATAATAGACAAAAATCATGTTAATATAGAAAAATGTTTAATAAAATTCAGAGCATTTCCCAAAAGAAAAGATTTGTTTTCACTATAGGAACCTATCTTGGAATAAGTTCAAGATTTGCTTGTAAAAGATATGTGAATAATACTAAATACATTACAAAACCTATTTCAATTCTGTATCTAAGCATTCTGAAGACAAATGAATAATTTCTGCAATTATTGAATTTGTTTTATTTGCAGTGGCAAGAAATTCCAGCATGGCAAAACAATTTACTGCTACTCACAGCTAGACTGCACACATAAAGTATCCAATAATTGATAAGAAATCGGAAAAATAATTATGTCTTCTATCAAAGACTGTTCTAGCACACTGAGTTCTGACAAACTATCTTGTAATCATTTTTATTTCTGTGACCAATACATGTAGATGTATGTAGCCTGTTAGTGATTTTGAGACATAAGTGTTTGATGTACATGACAAGTTTTTACATCACAAGTGATGCATATTCCTTGAGTTATAGAGATAATCTTGCTTTTTACAAACTTAGTTCTCTCTTCAAACTTCAGAGAAAAGATTGGCGATTGACAATATTTTACAATCAACACTTTTTTTTTTTACATTATTAAAACAAATACAGTAGCCCAGTCAAAGCATCAAAATGAAGAAAAAGTATATAACAGCAATAGTTCAAGTTGTAGGATAAGACATCCAAAACAAATCACTATGTTACTATTAGATTCAACAGGCAGGAGTGGGGGGGAGGAGTAACATCAGTTTCTCACATTTAAGTAAAAGCCTTTAATAAAAAAAATAACTAAACAGTTATAGATAAAAGAATTACATATTGAGTCATGAAATGTAAATATAGAATAAAGAATAAATTTTTTAAAAAAAAGAGCAAATTGATTTTTTTTCTAAATTTTAGCAGTTTTTTTTTTAATTGTGTGTAACAGAAGGAAATGTTTACTAAAATTTTTCAATTGATAAGCACATTATTTTCTTTAAAAAATCAACTTTGTTAAAAACATAAGTATTGAAAATTGAACTTTATATTTGATCAAATCCATGGAAGGGAGGAGGGACTTCTAAAAATACTGCTCTGTTTTCATATTGCAAAGTTCATTTCCAATTACACCATGTTTTTCTTTCCACAAATTTTGTTTTATAAAATCTACTCCTGGTGTAAACTATTTTTTGACTACCTGTTGTATATACCTATTTAGTACCTATAGCTTTCCTTGCCCCTCATTAAAGCATGAAAAATGTATGTTGCAACTTTTCCCGTAATTCCCTTATTCAAGAGGAAAGATAATGAAAATTTTGGATGGCCAAATCAAAAACTTATGTCAATAAAATTGATGGAATGTATTCTTTCCATGCCAAAGTACAGTTTAATGAGATAACTAGTCAAACTAGTTTTTCCTCTCTTCTAAAAAATAATGGATGTATGCTTTGCTCACTTTTCAAGGACAAAACAAAGCAAGCATAAAAATCACAAGTTCTTTTCTGAGATTCTGAATACAGAAAAACTAAAAATTTTAGAAACCACAAGATCACTGACATAAAAGTAATCAGTAAAAAGATATTTGCATTGTAACTGAAAATTTCATTTGTGTATGTTTTGAAAATCTCATATTTAGAAACATGCAAATGATATAAAGGACACATATTGGAGTTTATTCTTACACAAGGGCATCAACCTTCTTGTTTATGCATCTGTAAATAAATCTAATTTTTTCTTTTTAATAAGGAATTTACCTAAACTGCTTCTCTTATGTATACAAGTTTATTATATATATATAGTTGAAATTATATGATTTCTTTAATGAATTTCCATGATTCTACTTATATTGTTCCTTGTGAAACAATAATGCAAAAAACTTCAGAGATACAATACTGACAATTGGATAAACCACCAAATTGCATTATCAACTTCACATTAATGTTAGTGTATTTCCATGACATTCATTGGTTGGTAATCTAAGACTAAAATGAAAAGTAAAAGTATATAAAACCTCTGATCTCAATACAATAACTTAAAAATTGATTTCTCCTCTGTTTATACACAACTCTTTAAATAACTTCTGTTGCAAGGCAAATTCAGCATATAATTTCCATTAAGAACATAACATTCTTTCATAAATTACTCCATTTTTTAAAATACCTAAACTTGCATATCACTGATGCTTAATCTCAGATTACATTTACAGTAAAAAGCCTGGGTTTTGAATAATCCTTTAATGAATAAAAAATAGATTCATAGAGTGTATAGTTTCAAATTTGATAATAAATTTTCATTTTATAGTTTAAGTTATGTCAAAACCCATTCGAACATATATGGGCTAATTCAGAGCAATCTATACTTCTAATCATGGCAAGATGACATATGTTTCATGATAAAAGTTGCTGAAAATGGACTTCTGGATGTGCTTTTCATCTTTCACATGCACCATACAATAAAGCAAAAATTTTGTCGGAAATTTTAAACTATGCTCTTCATTTTAAAAAGGATATTTTTAGAATTTGGTATAATAAAGATAATATTAGAATTTTATTTAATACAATCTCCTTCTATTCAACTCTCAAAGATAAATTTTGAAGTTCTTCCATTCATGGTATATGTTAATATTCAGAACTAATCAATAATTCTTTGATTCGGCATTAGAACAAATTAATATCCAAATTTACTTCTTGGGTATCTTGATGAATGTTCTGCTATTGTATTTTGCCAACTCACATTAAAATCATTTATATTTCCCCCCATAAGAAATTGACGTATGCATCGCTTTATATTTTTCAATTTACTATTTTCTAGAAAAGCTAAATAATATTTCACCAATATTTTTGAAAATGATGCATCTTATTATATTAGTATGATTCCAAACATTGAATCTAGACCTTATACTGTTGATTCCCGGATGAATGACAACACTTTCACAAAGCATCAAGTGTACAGGTTATATCCTATGGTTGATAAGCAAGTTTAGAACATAACTTTAAAACAAACCTTTCAATGTATCAACTTAGAATCATCATCTTTATGCCTTGAATAAAAAGTCAATTGTACTTTTTTTCTTGCTCATAAATTTATGCTTTTTAATAAAGTTCAACATATATCACAAGACAACAGTCAAGTAGAAAATAAGGAAGAGAATTTTCAATAATTATAAGTTTAACAACAGCCCTAATAAAAAGCAGTTACTTGATACTGTCTGTCCTTGAATTTTAATAGATTGAATTCAATTCCAGGAAAGAAATTAAATCATTCTAATCTCTAAATATTTTCATATTGAATAACTCTTTGCATTTGCAGTGGAGAATGTTCTTAATTGGTTACATAAATTGAAAAAAAAAAATTTAAAAAATTTGTCACACAGGGTTCTAATTGATTCCCCCCTTCTTGTGCAGTCGTTAAACATACAAATAATTAGTTGGTTTTCCTATTTGATTTGCACTGTTCTTTCTGTGCATATGATAGGAATAATAGATATTGTTACATAAGGGCGAGCGGAGCGAAAACGTACCAAAAATGGCGACGTTTGGCGAGGAGCCTCGCGCCAGCTTGATTGATTTGGCGAAAGGAATAGTCTAGTAGACGCTGGATTGTGCGCGTTGTTTTGAGAAGTTTCACCAGTTTCGGGGCACGCGCTTCCTCGGCTATATAAGGAACAAGTAGCCGGAGTCAGATTTTCCCTCTCGGAAGAGAAGCGCCTCGCCGGACTAGCGGATTAGTGGGCTGTTAACGTTGTGTTATTGAGCTCGCTGCGATTTATTGTTTACTGTGCTATACGATAGCTGTTTTGCAATCTGTTTTTATTGTGCATAAGACTTGCATTTACGCTGTGATTGTTCGCTGCTGGATTGTTTATTTGAAATTTTTATTTTAAAAATTATCCTGTAAATAAATTAGTTTGTGCAGTCCTCAAGTAAAGTCCATTCAATTCGAACCCGTTACGCTATAAACGTAACAACTGGTGTGAGAGAGCGATTGAGGAAGCAGATAAAGCAAAATTCGAACAGTTTTTTGCTTTCATTAAAGAAATGAAAGGGCAAGAGAAGATGGAGAAGATAGAACAAGGCCAGGCTAATATTGTTGAAGCAATCAACACCAAAGTGGATGCTTTGGCGGAAAAGGTTCAAGAGAACGATACGAAGATTCGTGATAATCAGCAGAGTTTTGAAGAGAAATTTGAAAAAGTGGACGAAAGATTTAAAACATTTGAACAAGAAATGGAGAGGAAGGTCGAGGAAAAATTAAAGAAAATGGAAGATGTACAAGTAAAACCTGAAAACCAATTCTCGGATGTTCGAGAGTCTGAAATAGCTCAAACTGTGCCTGTTATTCCTAAATCAAACATAAAAGTGTCCACTTACAACGGAAAAACATCGTGGCAAGTCTACAAGGCTCAATTCTCCATCGTCGCAGAAGCCAATGGTTGGGGGATCCAGTCACGAAGGCTCGTCAACTGTTTGCATCACTACGGGCTGAAGCTGCTGATATTTTGAGAACTATTCCCGAAGATCAACATCTGGAATTTGAAGCTCTTTCAAACGATCTGGAGTTGCGCTTCGGAGAAAAATGCCTCAAGGACTATAGCCGTCTTCAATTAAAGACTCGGTAACAACGATCGAATGAAAGCCTGCAAGAGCTTGCAGCAGATGTAGAGAGGCTCTCCCATGTTGCCTTCTCCGAATGTCCTGCAGAGGTACGGGAAACACTGACCCTACAGTATTTCATTGACGATGTGAGGGATCCAGAGATACAAATATTCCCGCGAATGACTGAATTGAAGGATTTGAAGGTTAGCTTGGTTTATTCCATGAAAGTCGAAGCCGCTCAACAAGCTGCAAGGAGGGATCGCCATTTAGATAGATGTGCTACAGTTCAAGATGCATCGGATCCTTCGCTGCAAAATCTATTTGAAATGATGAAAACGATTTGCCAGTTTATCCGGAAAAGAGTTGAAAGGCGCAACAAACAAAGCCAGAGAACTATGAAATGTTGGAAATGCGGCGATGAGGGCCATGTTCGAAGGAATTGTCCAGTCCGCTTAGATAAACGGGTTATCTCTTCTAGAAGCAACCAGGAAAACCGTTTTAGAGTTTTACAGATATCTTCCAGAGGCGGTGGTGAAAATGGTGTATTTCTTGAAGCCTTCGCCAACGGAATTCCCTGCCGAATGATCGTTGACACAGGAGCCAACTTGACCATCATGCGTAGAGATGTCGCAGAACAACTCGGAAAGAAAATTCTCTGGACACCGTCCTGCGTCACCCTCGAAACGGTCACTGGTGACAGAATCCCAATTATCGGGAAAATGAATATTGAAATTAAGATTTGGGAATGCTACTTATGACCATGTTGTCAACGCAGCTGAAATTACAGATGATTTCATACTTGGTATAGACTTTCTGAGGAAGTATGATTTTGTAATCGACTTCAAAAACAACTCCCTGCACTCCACACCAGAAGTCGTGACTCTTTTCCATTTAGGTTCCGCAAGAGGAAATACATGCTTTATCAAGAAAGCCCTGCTCCGAGGATTGTTGCTACTGTTCCTCTCTGAGAAAAACGAAATTTGGGATTGAAACACCAACTGCGCGCCAAATCGCAGCAGCCATTCCACCTCAACCTGATCCCTGAAATGATGAAGAGGTTCGCAAGGAACAAAGAAATGATCCTGACATTAAACCGACTATGGAATTTATGCAATCAAACAATTCAAGACCTGAGTGTCAGGACATTTCAAGCCTCAGTACTGGAACTTAAACGTTATTGGGATCTCTGGAATTCACTCAAAATAAGAAATGGCATCGTGTACAGAAAATGGGAGTCCGAAGATGGGAAGTCAGTTAAGTGGCAACTTGTACTTCCCCGATCAAGGATAAATCAAGTACTGAAGGAGTTACACAATAGACCTGTAGGTGGTCACTTCGGAGTCATGAAAACAACTCGTAAAGTCCGGGAGCGTTTCTATTGGAACAACATGAAAGAGGATGTTCGAGAAGGGTGCAGAACACGTGATGACTGTAACGCCCGTAAAGGACCAAAAACACGTAGTCGTGGTAAGTTACAGCAGTATAATGTAGGTGCACCATTTGAGAGAATCGCCTTTGCCATCTTGGGACCTCTTCCTCGGACGGACAATGGAAATAGAAACATTCTGGCCAACGTAAGAAACTTGAATGCATTTCTACCTCTGCGAAATGGATTCTTCTAGCAGTTATTTGTTTCTATAATGCCCACCGTAAACATAGATGTTTGTCTGGAAGATATCTTGTTGTGGACAGACAGTACAAAATCCTTAAGATTAACAGTTTAAAATTTACAAATTTCTGGTTTAAAATCTATACAATTTTTAATATAGATAAAAATGTATAAAGATTTGAAAACTAGAAAATAAAATTAAAATAAATACAAATATGGCCATTTTTGGCTATTTTATATTCAAGAGCTATTCTGAAATGGGTCAAATGAAAATAATTTAGTCTGTAAAGAATCATAATACAGATTTTATTGTCTTTCTACTGAAATTAAGGTAAACCAATAAAAACTTAGGAAAGTGTCCAAGATGCAACTTTACTTAAGTCCTGATTGAAATATTTCTAAATGAAAAATATTTAAAAAGATGCTCTGAATAATTAAAAAGAATGTTCAGTTTTATTTTAATAATCAAAATTAACTGTCATTTCATGCATGATAAAAACCTACATGTTAAGATGAATGATGTTTTTTGCTTGCTACTTTTATTTCATTATCTTTTACAAAAAGCTATCAACTAAAAAAAAAATCGGGGTACTTACTCTACTGAGGATAGTCGCCAAGGGTTACCACCAAAACAAAAACAAGTAAGTAAGTGACAGCTCACCAATGGCAGTCACACATTCGTTTCTTCCCTGTGAGTTATGATCTCTTATGTGAGAAGCAGTTCCTATACATCCACTAGGCAGATAGATTTTAATATTTTTGCCTTTGCTGTAATCCTGTTTTGTGCTGCCGCTCTGGCATAAAGTTCCATTTAGTAATATTATTAAAAAAGAATATTAATAAAAATCTATACTACTATTATAAATGTGAAAGTTTGGATGGATGATGTTAGTCAATCCCATCAGAACAAAATCGGATAAAATTTAGCCCAGATATAGATTGTAGCCTAAAATAGAACATAGGCTACTATTTATTCCGGTTAATTGAGTGATTAATTTATTAATTAAAAATTTATTTTCCCACAAAAATTTTCATTTCTCCACTGCCAAAGGAGAAAGACTTCAATTTATTTTGATTTTTTCCCCCACTAGAATGAGGCTGGGCTCAAAATATTTTTAACCAATTATTTCACATAATTCTGTTTTTTAGTGTTTGAAGCCTTTAAAACTAAACATTGTTAATTAATCGATCTTTCAAATACATTATGAAGTACTTTTGATTTAAAATAAATCATAATAAAGGAAATAAAAAATTTCTATTATGTATTGCGTTACCCCAACTGATGTAGAAAATTCAGGCATTGCATTATCTCAATTGGTGCTGAAATTCATAAATGGGCAAAATGTGTTCTTGACTTGATTTCAATTTGACCAGACTAAATAGCAAAACGATTTTTAAATAATTGGTTTGCTGTTTTGTTTTATTTCAAGTACACACTGTAAATAGTTTTTACCTTAGTTATGTAGGTTAAGCTTTGATATACAACCACATTTGATGCTTTGCTAGATTGGTAATTTTTTGGTAGCACTTTGGGTTTACATTTCCATCAATTTTTTATGCTAATATAATTCTATCTTTTCTGTTCATTCCTCTTGATTTTTTCCCCCTGCTATACTTATTCCATCTGCCTACTTTCATTATTTTAAATTAAATATTTTTGAGTACATTCCATACTACTGCATTTATTTGTTTCCCCCCCACCTATATTTCCGTTAATTTGTTGCAGCGTTCATTACAACTTTAAGATTGGAAATGTTACTGCATTCAGTCAGTTTGCTATAATTTGGCCATAAACATTTTGGGGAAAAATTTTTCAACAGTACCATAATGATACAGTTTGACGACATTTTACATTGTGATCAGATCGCCAGTTCTCATGCATGCTCATCAAAATTTCCACACATATGAAGTCGTGGGTAAAAGCTAGTTTATTATAATGTTTAAAATTATTTTTGTTGAAACATAGCAATTATGTTATTTTAAAAAGGATATTTTTTCAATCATCAATATTTCTCTATCTGAAATACACACTCCAGATAATGATATATTTTGGGGGTTGCACCATTTATAGTAGTGGTGATATGTTTATTATTTTTTTAACCCCTTCTAGGAGATAACAGTGTGTATTACAAACCGAAAAGCCTTTTTCATTAAAAAATTATCTTAATATTAAAACTTGCTCAATTGTTAAGTTAATGGTCTTAAGAAATTTGAAGAATTCTATTAATTTTGAAAAGTATAAGTTAGTATATAAAAAATAGTACTCGCCAAACAAAAGTAATTATTTAAACTTCTACAATGGTACATCTCTATTTATGCAAACAATATATTGAATGATTATCAGCATTTGTTTTTTCTCAAATCACAAATAAAGATTTGTACAGGCTTATCAGATTCACTCGGATCACTTTATTATCTAGCAGTTGCATTTATACTTGGGAAATGTTGCTTAAATATAAATAACTGTTAATGCATTAAACAGTTCTGTAATATAGATACGTTAAATATGTCTTTAACTATTTGTATATAATTTAACTACGCTTTATCTAAAAGATTTTTTAAAGAAAAGATTTCATGTTTTGCAAAGTAAAAGCAACAGAGAAATTAACTATCACCATGTAATATCAAACCAAACCTTTTAGCAAATTAGTCACAATGTTAGTAAGCAAATTCACAAAAACAATTTTTTTCTCAAGAAATAAATGTTACATTAAACGACTAATTAAATCAGACTTTAAACATCCTTATTATATATATACATACAAAATCTTATGCATTTTTATATTCTGAAATTAATAATAGAAGACTAATTACTCATAACTAAATTTTTTATACCTCAAACTTATTTACCTTATCTAGTATAATACAAGAGTCAAATGAAAATTTAAAATATATTCCTTTTCCCTGACTTTAAATTAAAATATTTAACAATAAGGATACCCTCCTCTAGATTTTAATCAATTATGAATACATTTTACATTAACAAAGAAAAATTCTTAAGCCATTTTCCAAACATCAGTGAAAGTTAAAAAGCTGAAACAGTTATAAAATGCACCAGGTCAGATACTTAACCCATTCAATGGTCTGAAACCAAAAAGCATTTTCAGAGTTAGCTTCAATAAATCAATTATATCAAAAATTGAAGTTATTATAATCACAACAGCAGAGTTTCATTTCTTTGTCATCATGCTTATGCAGGTTAACAGAACCAGAGTATGGGTTAAAAGAAAATGTTTTCAAATATTATTTAGATAAAAGGACATTTAAATCAGGGCTTCTTAAACCTTTCCATATGGGTATTTTTATATGGTTTTGATCAAGAAATGATTATATTCCACAAAAATTAAGATTCTAAAATTATAAAGGATTCTGTTAGTTAAGTCTTTTACTGTTTGTCCATGACATGAACATTTCAGTGTTTACGGCGAATATTATAGGCCCCAAATTTCAGTAGGGAAGATCCATTTTGAATGGGTGGATTTGGATGGAAGGAGAGACAGTCCCAGGCCTCTAAAAAGTGGAATTACTTACATCCTTTATTGCTCAGTTTTTCCACCTCTTCCTTAAATAAATTGTGCAAAATAGCTCTTTAAATTTACGAATAATTAACAGCATTGTTACACTTACTTCAGTTGTTGATAATTTTATATAGTTATTAAATTTAATTATGCATGAACATCATAAACACATAAAAAGTTTGAAATATATAGTCATTGATTTTAAGCTCTGGTATTTGGTATGAAAAAATAATTATAAAACTGTTTAAGGAGATATTTTTTCCTATTTTAAAAATATTTTAATAAGTCATTTTCAATACTATTTGAAAGGGAAAAAAATTATTAAAATGTAACTTTAACTTCAAATTGCAATGTCAGAAATTTGATTCTTTAAACTACAGAGTTCTCCAAGAAGCACCATGAGGAGGTGTGGTTGGATTTAGATTCTCAAATTTTTCATTTCTTTTTTTTTCCATTAATAATTTAAATTCTATTAAAATTAATACTTTGTTTCCATGAATACAATTAAGATGTACTTATGATAGGGGTTTTTTTTTATTACTTAGCTTTTCATCACAATTTTTAAGCATGGAATAGTTATTTAAAAATATATTAATAAAAACCTTTGAATTTTCCCCGATGCTCTTTTATTTTTGTTGACATGCATATAACTGTAATATTTGAATTGAGAATTTTACTTAATATTTTTTTAATGGTGATTGCATATTTTCTGAGAGGAAAAGACTTTCATTCTCTTTTTAAAAAAATTTAAAAAATTTTGGAACTTGGTACAAAAATTTTAATGATGTCCATCCTCTAGTTGTGCAAACTCCTTTATCATTATCAAGCAAATATTCTTTAATAACAGAATTTGCCATTTAAAAAATCAATTCTTTTTCCATTGATAATTTTATACAGTCCCTATAATGCAAATAGGATTTTAAATATACAAAGGAATCAATTCCTCTTCTTCATCCATCAAATTATAAAAATATATAATTTTTATTTTGAATTCTCAGATGGGAGGGAGCTTTTTCTTTCCTGGAAAAATCTCACAAAAATTCTTTTAAATGAAAACAGCCATTTTTTAAAAACAGTTTTAACAAGGTACTAATTCTTATTATTTTTCTATTAGTAATATTTGTTCAATAGAAACACCAAAGTTACCACCATACACTGTCTGTATTGATTAAAACTGCCATCCAGAGGATTAGTTCGATATTCGACAGTTAATACTGTAGATGATAAATAATTACATCTCTAATTGTTTTGGTTATATTTTCGAATGAACAAAAGATATTTGCAGTCAATTTTCCTAGTTTATTTCCTTCTTTTACTTGAAATATAACTTTTTCCATTCATTTATCTGCTTAATGCATTTTACCCAAAAACAGTAGCCTAATATCAAATTTTTTGAAAAATTGACTATTTGCTTTAATTCATCATAACCTTATCGAAGACTTTTTCTATTTATTATGCTCTATATATGTGTATTATTTCAATGAATTTAATCATTCCATCGTAAACAGGGTCATTCAATCCATTTAAAGCTTTTATATATGTTAATTTAAATATTTTAAAACATAAATCAGCATTTAGACTTACAAAATTACTGATAGTTTTATTTAAATGAAATATTATTATTCTTTCTGAACTTCGGAAGCTATCAACTTGTTTACAATTATTTTTAAAAAAATACTATATTCCTAGTAAAAAAAGTTTGAAAAGAATTGAAAGCAAAAAATTAGAGAAACAAAAGAAATTGGTTTTCTGTGAGGTAAAAAATATATATTTTATAAGCAATCAAAATTATTCTGTTGTTAATATTATACAAATTGAATTATATGAATAGTTAATTTTTACACTCTGCAATAAATAAAGAAAATCAAATGCTAAGAGACATGAGAAGATTTTGGACATAACATATACTTCACATTTAAACTTAAAATAATTTTTTTTAAAACCCTGCTAATAAGTAAATATAATTAAGCTTTATTACTCACACGATAATCAGATGTTATAGGGTACTTTGTTTTAGTAACCCAGTAGCAATGTTACAGAATTTTAGTGCAAAAAATGCTGTAAAATCTTCACAATCACAAATAAATGGTACAATGTACATCAGCTCACCATAGCTGAATAGTCTAGTTTAGTTAAAACCAGTAATGGCAGAAATGCTCATTAATCCAGGCCCATAAAAAGTTTTATTGCTTTCATTCTTGGAGGCCCTGACACAGGCTAGCTCTTCCTGTCAAGGAAAAAGATAACTAGGATTGCCATACTAGAGAAGAGGGAAAAAACAGGGGTTGATAGCAATGGCATATTATTGCCAACTTCGTGAAAAGGGGGTTAAATTACAGATTACCCTGATTTTCAGCTCAGTGAATTACTTTAAAAATTAGTTTTCAGGATTAAATGGCAACAATACCAAATATCAACAAGTTGTTGCTAGATGTGCCAATGAAAGAAACTTAAATGAGCTTCTACCTCTGCAAAATAACTCTTCCTACAGCAACCTGGTTCTATCACGCTCACCATAAAAGTAGACGATTGTCTAGATGAGTTCTCGTCATGGACAAACAGTAGGCCACGCCATATTGAATTTGCGATTCGTTTAAGAAGCACTGCTTTAAACAAAAAGCAGTTTTAAGAAAAAAAGTGAACAAAAGATTGCATACATATGTTCATATAGTAAATTTTATAAACAATTTCATTTATTATAAGCATATTAAAAACAAACTTTTTATAAGGGGGAATATATCAATAGATATATATGAGAATAGAGTAAAACAAAACATTGTTAAATAGAATCTAAATCTGGCTAAATTAAATTTTAAATAAAGCATTTTAAAAATAAAGATTTTAAAATAATAGTCATTAACTAATGCACAAGAAATGACACTCAAAATGCTTAATAAAATACACTTCCAATTTCAAAAATATTTTTAACCATTCATGTTATGATATAGCTTCAAAGATTTCTTCATTTTTATAAAGTTGTAATTAAAAATTATATGAAGTCATGAAAAGTCAGAAAGTCCCTGTCTTTTGGCCTTATATTAGAAATTGAATTCTACAGCACTGGTCTTCGATACCCATTAAAGATTTGATGACAAACAAAAAAAGTTTGTATATATTTACAAAGAGAAAATTTTATAAAGAAATGCACATTCATTTATTACAATTACAAAATAATTACATTTTATTCATAATTATGTTCTGTTAAAGATTGCTCTCCAAAGAGCTAAACAGAATATTTATATCTATTAAATCTAATATAATAAGGACTTGTTAATTCAGAATTCATATTTCTATTTTCATTTCTGAAAGACAGTTTATTTAAAACATAAAGATATATAAATATTTTTGTTTGCCTAATAATACAAATAAAAAATTACCAAGATAACTTCAATAATTTAAATCTGATTTTTAAGTTTTAAAGAAAGTTATGCATTTAATAATTAACCTTTATTATAAATTTATATTATCAAATTTATTTAAAACTTGCCCCAGCTATTAAAAATTAATACAAATTTATTGTAAAAGCCATCAGTAAAAATAAATAATATTGAAGACAATAATAATCAAGAAAAACAAATGCAAATTATAAAGTAAAATATAGAACCTCACAAAAAATGATAACATACTTTAAAATATATTAAAGAAGTGAAAGTAATTATAGTAAAATAAAAAAACTAAGATTTTTTTCTTATTTTTTTCAAAAATCAAAAACAGCAAAAGCCCAACTGATCCGAATACACAAAAATTGATCAAAAAAATTTAGAATTGATGAAAGATTAAAATTAGGTAACATTATACCTTTTCTTGTACTTGCTGATTTCCAACAAAAGTATTTTTTGGATTTTTTCGTACTGCTTGATTTCTTAGCCTTCCTTGAGCTAACATTTCGTAATATTGCCTTTCAGCATCTTGATACCTGGCAGCATCAATCCAAAATGTTTCAGCATGTAAAGCAGCTAAAGGAGGGATACCTACAAAAGACATTCAATTCATGTCAGAAACCCATAATTACTTTATGTTAGTAGAAAATATATCTAGAAATATTTCATCACATATACACTTTTCAATTTCTCTATTCTATGCACAAAATTAATATTTCACTATAAATTTTGTACCATTTATTTAATGAAAATAATTTATTAAAAGGATACATTTTCAGGAATTATAGTTCAATTAAATCACTGATTAGAACTTATTTCTGAAAACAAATTTCATAAATGATCCAAAATAACAAGACACATTTTAATGCTTATTTGGCAGTCAAAACATCTGCTTTATTTATAAGATTGATATAATCCAATCTTTATTTATAAATGAAATACATGATTATTATTATCCTGAACATATTAAACAAAATGAAAAGTTTCAAACCTTAAAAAAAAGGGGGCATTTTATTGAAAACAATGTTATTTCCATGTACATAAATTTAAATTTAATTTCAATTAGCAAATAAACCTATATAATATAGGAAAAAAGTTCCACTTCAAGCTCTATGAAAATCGATTGTATATCGCTTTTCGCAATTAATATGTCATTTTTAGACACCTATTTTAAAATTTTACTAGTTCTGCATATATATCCCCCCTCTTTTTAACCCCCCCCCTTAAGAATTTGAAGCTTCCCAATTAGGACATAAAGATATTTGTTCTAATTAACATTCACTCACAAGTCAATTACTGTTTCATAAGTATGAAATAATGTATAATTTATGATAATGAAATAAATCATAACACATTTCTTACCATTTAAAGGCATTTTTATATGATAGAAAGAATGCTTCGGGGAAAACACGCTTCTTTCTCAAGAAAACCGACACGAAAAGAAATTTCAAGCTCGGAGTTGCCACACATATTTTTCCACATCAAAAATTTGTGTTGCTGAGAGTCAACAAAGAAGCATCGAAGTTTTCTTTTCAGTATTCCATACAAAATACAGAAGTTAATTTTATCTTCATAGTAATATTTTATTCCAGATTCAATTCCTAATAACACAAAAATATTTGTAGTTGATTCTAACTATTTTCTTCTTGAATGATCAAATATTCACTTTTTTGTCTTCCCCTGATCTCTGGTCAACTCCTAAAGAACATCTAATGAATTATCATATGAGAATATAAAAAAGCATTAATTTATAGTTTCAATGCCATAGGTATTGTAAATTTCCCAGAAATTTACTCTCCAAATAGATCTCATATTGATTGCAATTATTTAACACTAATACGACATTGACTTCAAGGAAAGTAGTATTATTTGGCAACAATAAGTAACTTGATTGAAAAGCAAAACATTGTAGATTCGAAAGTTTGTACGGTTTGGTATGACGGAAAATTTCTCTTTAAATTTTAATGTGAAGTATTTGTTTTCAGCAATCAAAAGCTTTTTTTTTCACTTTGGTATCTTTCTTATTGAATATTTTATTCTAATTGTAAGTATCTGTTATCGAAAATTTTTGTTTAAATGGAACTTTTTCTGTGATTTTTTTTTGAGTTTTTTTTTTCATTAAAAAACATCAATCATTTCCTTTCTAAGTAAAAGTTTCATGACAATATTTAAAAAGTTTTTAGTATTAAATATACTGTTATGTTATTTATGTATGCTATTACATTCAGCCGATGCAAAGAGAAAATATTTGACCCATAAAATCATTTGCAGTATATTTTATAACACAAGTACAAAGTCATTTTTAATGATGATTTAACTTTGTGTTATTTATGTCCTGAAATTTAGATCTATTTAAATATTACAAATATTTGATAAATGATTTGTACAAATTATAGACATTACTAGTTTTGTGAAATACACATTTTCTTTTTTCAGGAAAAAGAAATATTTATTTCTCTTGTCTCTTCAAAAGCTATTTTGAAGCAACAAAAAGTGATAGCTATTTCCAAATATTCTCTTTTTCAAAACAAAAAGAGAATATTTGGAAATAGCTATCATTTTTTTTTCTAGATCTTTTTTAATTAGAGGCTTAATATATGTAAAATGTTACTTTTACTTAAAATTTTACTACCAAATGTTTTATGAGCTATCCTTGTCTATTGGCATTTCATGTTCATATATAGTAAATATTCTCATCTTAATTATATATTATTACAGAATGAGAAATTTTCATATCTAAATTCTAACAATGTAGTTAGTGTTTTTTCTAAAATTAGAAGTTTATTAATTGCATTAATCTAAAAATGTGTCATCTATAATTTTTATTTTATCCTGTGCAAAAGCACACAATATAGTAAATACTGCACACTTTTTACAAATTTTGACTCATGGAAATGTAACATTTTTTATGAACAATTTATTTAACTATCAGTTTTTAGGAAGTTCAACACTTTTTTAAAAATAAGTTACATATGCAAGATTTATGTTACTGATTGTATATTATTTTTTATTACAATAAGTGTAACAATTCTTAAAAGTTAATTAATTTACTATTTGTCATACAGTACTTTATTTAGAATTTAAAACAACTTTTATTATTTATTAATCTGTATCCTATTTGTTTCTCTTAGTTTTAATATTTAAAATGCCTTGGTAGTTTTACTGATTTTCAAATTAATCTATTTTGCTGTTTTTATATAAAAGTGGCACTTTATATGTTGGTGAAATTGGCTTTCATTTATTTTGTATTTGTATATTATATGTAATAAGACCACTGTAAATGACATTTGAAAAAATTTAAATCCAATTAACTTCTAAATGAAGAATCTGTCTATGATAGTAGTGATTAAGGTATTTATTTATTTATTTTCTGTTTCAAGAAGTTTAATAGCTTTTGTAATTTATTTTGCATTCCATAATTTGGTGGCATGTTTCAATTCTAAATGTTATTGAAACAAATGAATTTTTACTATACATAATTTTAAAAAAATATTATATATATTATAAGTTTTATAAATACATTTATAGCATTTGCTTATGAAAATATGTGAGTAAGCATGAATAGCTTCATTTTGTAAATTTTTTTGTTCTCTGCTCGTAAATGTGCTTGCTCCATAGTAGCAGTGAAAATTCACATGGTTTGTGTGAAGTAGAATTATACTGTATTATGAATTTAAGCACAGTGGAACTAATTGAAACTTAATCATCTAAAACAAAAATATATTTCTCTCATAACCATGAACATTAAAGGATACAGCAGTTAAATGCAAGACCTGTTCTGCCACACTTTGTTTACTTTTTCTTTTTACTGCCATTTGATACAAAGAAAGGAGGAGGAAGTCTTTAGCAACAATGAAAACATAATTGTGCTTCCTCTGAAAGTTTCAAAAAAGTAGAATTGATTAGACTATTTTTAAGAAAAAATTAATTACTAGAGCATTACTTTAATTGAATGTGTATCCCTCTATTGTATCTGAGTTAGCTATGATAATAAATTTTCATTGATACATAGTATAAAAAGCATTGTATATTTTAGCATTTATGGAGATTTTGTATAAACGTAATTTATATTGAAAATTTGATTATGATTTTTTTTATTCCTGACATGCCACTTAATAATCTTAACACACAATATTTTGTGTTGAAATAATCCATTTAATATTTTCATTGTAATTCCTCCTATTATTTGTAAGTGTATGTTTAAAATTATCTTCATATGAGTATTTGTAAAACTTTATTTAAAAAAAAAAAATGTCTTCCTTACTATAAATAAGTAAAATGAATTAAAATAATCCTATGGTGAACACAAATGATATAGTCCTTGCTGATTATATTTTTACCAATAAAATTATTGAATCAAATATAATTGTAATATTGAATTTAATGATTTTACAATACACCTTAATTTTAAAATATGCCCTTGTGATATTTATGCAATTCAGTTCTGTATAATAGTACTTTTTATGAGTTAAATCTTTTCAAAAATGTAAAAAAGTAATTTCAGATCATATTTGTTAATAAGTCATCTTAATTTTAAAAAAATTAAAAGTCATGAATGATGTTTAAAAATTGATCCATTTTACATACAATGCAGTCCTCTGTCTAAACACCATATGAAATAAAAATACACATTATTCTTCATTTTGATTTTGACTTATAAAAAGTCATTATCACTGTAATAGATTTTTATATTTAACTATATGAAGTAGAATTGCATAGCACTAGAAAATACAAGGAATTTAAAAATCGTCTAAAAAATTGGGGAAATGCATCAGAATTCAAAAATTTTGATGAAAACTGTGAAAATGTACAAAATTTTAAGTTACTTTTTTGTCCCCCTCATCTCAAAAAGTGATAATTTCTGAACGTTGTAATAATAACAAAATTATAGCCACCGTATCAGAAAGGAAACAACTGTGTAATCTGTGCAACTCACTCTTTTTCTTTTAACTCTTTTTTTTTTTCTGCACAATTGAGTCTAATTTCAATTTCAGAAACAATCGTTACCTTTCTTTCCATGACATTCCCAGATTGAATGTCATGGAAATGACTATTATGTATATACTAAATGTATATGGCTACTTTAATTATGGGAAAGAATAAAATAAATTTCTCTGCCAGGAATAGCAACATTGAATTTACAAAAGCATCACAGTAGTGCTTAGTTGCTCATACCTGAGTTTATTGAATGTTTAGTTATTATTTAAGAAATTGTGAGCTTATTCAGAGTAGATTCAAGATTTTTTTAAAAAAACAAGAAGCTCCTCAGAATGGTTAAAAATAATTATTCTGACTTTTTTAAATGGGTTCGAAAAGTTGCATAAAATCTGTTTGCTGCATACCGCTTTTTTTAATTAACTTAAAGAGCAGTATGCAGCAAAAGATAATAAGCTTAAGTAATATGGCAAAACAGCCACATATTAGTCATGCCAAAAGAAGAAAACAAAAAAAAATTATCTTCAAAAAAGCCATAATGACTATTAGAGTTAGTAATCTAAAAGGAATACAGGAGAACATGATATGCCAAGTCTGAAAATATCATATTTGATGTCTGGAAATAATCTGATTTCAAACTTTTTGATTCAAGAACAATAATTTAAAGTTGAACTTTTTTGGACATTAAAACTTGTGTTATATTCACCACTTAATGCATTCCCTTATATATCAGAAATTTTTAGGTATGTTCACTAATAGTAAAATAGCCCCCCCCCAAAAAAAAGTGCTTTATGTTGTTCACAAAAAATTAAATTAAACATTATAAAAAATTTCAATAAAAAATTAAAAATTTCATAATATTCTTTGACACATTTTTGAACTGCATTTTACAAAAAGGCTAAATGGATCTTATTATGTGAATCTACTAATTGTCTCCACTAGATATAGGATTTTTTGTATTTTTGAGGTATATCACTTCTTTATGTTTAAGAATCTGAATAAAGTTATATATAGTTTAGACAGTTACTTTTATAAATTACTATGAATGGACAAAATGTAATTTAAAAATATTTAAAAAGATATCAAAGAAGAACTTCCGTTTGAAAATAATTGTAAAATTTTAGATCTAAATATTGGTAGATTACATATCATCCATTGAGCATTTCGGTATGAACATAAATATGCTGAATGGGAAGTAGATGTTATTTTATGGGCAATGTATAGAATATTTAAAGATAGTTCAGCTAGACATGCCAATTTCCTGGAAGTAAAAATTCTAAATTTTTATTTAAGTTTTGTTCTTTACCACTGGGTAGAAAGAATGAGTATTGTAAAAATTTTATTAACATTTTTGAAAAAAAGTTTTATACCAAAATATTCAAAAGGTTATAAAGTATAAATGCTTGTCAGGATAAATTAATTCTGACTAAAATTAGCTGCTAATATTCTTCAGCCATTTTTTTTTAAAAAAAATTATGACATTTGAATCACTATTGTCTTTCTTATTTAAAAATCTTTTCGTTCTTGTTAATTTGTTAAAAAAAAATATTGTCAAAAGAAGCATAATCAAAGAAGCAAAAACATTTGGCACTTATTCTTGGTAGATCCTTAATGATGCTAAAAACTTAAAGCTGAGAAAAATATCAACATTGTAAGAATGACTACAAGTTACTTAATTACTAGTTAGTGGAGCTACTGAGAGCTCCACTAGTAATTACATAACTGCACTCTGCTTTAAGGGGGGGGGGCTTTTTAGCAGTCTTTTATATTTGTGATGAATATTTTGAAAATATTTGAAAAACTGTCCAAAAATTTTACTTTTTTCAAAAACTGGATCTTGTTTAAATACACATTTGTTGAAGAACTTTATTATTTAATTATAACCAGCACATTTGTGCTGATTACATTACAGAAAATAAATTACATAGGCAAAGTATTTTTACTAGCATATTTCTTGCTTAATGGTGCATACAGTGGTATGTATTTAACACAAACCATTTATTTTTTTATCTTGTATTTTATAAGGTTTGATATTAAAAAATTAAGTTATAAAGTCAAAGGAATTTAAATATTGTTTTAATATAATTAAAAATTAAGTTGTCTTTCATTTGTATTTATAATGCATGTTTTCACATATTTGATTTTACTTATCTAGGTATCTTAATTCTGTATAACCAAAAGATGCATTCTGTCATTCCTGCAAGTTTTGTTTCCCAAGCCTCTAGAAGGAATAGCTCTGAACGAGAGAGAAACATTATTGCTGCAATATTTAGTGTTAAAGTTATAGTATTATTAATAATGGCTTTGGCTCTTCCTAATTGGTATTATCTTAAAGGAGGTGGCTGTACTCGACAAGTTCTTGGTACAGAACAATTTTTTTATGTTAGTTCTGTTGGAACTTTAACTGTTCCTGCTGATGGAGGAAATATTTCATATTCTAAACTAGCATATTATGGATTAAATGAAGGTACATGTTTAAAATCCTCTTATTTAATATTTTATTTTATATTTTCTCTGTCCAAAAATGTTGTATACATTTTGAAATATTTTTTATCTAAATGAAATGATAATGAAACTATTTTAATCATTAATTTTTTTAAAATGTATGCCATATTTTACAAATAGGAGGAGAAATTTTTATTTTAAATGTTCAGATCAATATATTTAGAAGAATGAATAATTTATATGGTTTCATAGGTATGAAAGATTGTCTTACATCAGAAATTGTTGCTGTTCAACGAATTATTATTGGATTATGTTTTATAACCATCTTCTTCAGTTTTTCTCAATTTTATTTTGACATATCTGGTGTGAAAAATAATTCTCTCAAGTGTACCAGAAGATGTGGACTTGGGAGTATTTTATCAGGTAAATCACTTTGAAATTGCTTGAGATAGTTACTAACTCTTTAAAGTAAAAATTACATACAATTTTTAATAATACATAATTTTTCCTGTTTTTGAATTTTAATTAAATGGATGCACTCACATTCTGTAAGTATTGATATTTCTTAATCAAATTGAACTCTTAATAAGTTTCCTAATTTTTATTTTAAATTAGTCCCATGTTATTTTATCCTAAAATTTACTATTATTTCTTGATTCAAATCCAATTTTTTTATTAAATTATTTTTAATATGCATTCTAAAAATTGCTGACTTTTGCAATTTCTCATGTTCTGAATAAAAGGATAAAAATCCCTAATACCCATGCAATCCTTTCAGAGATACATAAGATTCCCTTTCATAAGTCTACAAGTGTTTAAAAAAATATGCCACTTTGCTCTGGTGTTCTGGTATGAACAAACATGTTCTGCCTTTTGTTCTCTATTATGAAATATGCTTCCCATGATGAAATAAATTAAATTTTATTCCAAAAGTTTTTTTTTCTTTTCTGCCACATATCTGAAAAATTATGCTTACATATACATAATGAAATTTCATTTAGACTGACATAATAAGCATGTAACAGAGCATATATGAGAAAATTGTGATTGAATTTTGTTTCAGAATTTATGGGAGATTATTCTGTAAAGTTGATTGATGCAAGTCATAATAAATGACAGTTCAGCTACCATTATTATTATGCTTTTCCTTAAATTGATTATTATTGCAAATATACTGTTTATATTGACTTATCTTGATGCAAAATTTTTTATGCAAATGCAATTTATGGTGATAAATATTGTATCGTAAATTTTCTCCCACAACTGTTCCCTTTATTTTCCTTCATCATTTAGAAGACTGCATATTTATTATTCTTGTGTGTGGGGGGGGGGAGAGAGAATAGCCATTTGTTATTATTTTCGAGGGAATCTGGAAGTATCCATTTGATAAGAAAAAAATATCTAATAGTTCACATGTCCTTGCCTGTAAGTATTTTTTTTTTCCTCTTATATAATTCTTACAAAAAATGAAATAATGATTTTTTTTTTTACTTATAGAAAATATTGAGTTGAAGATATATTAAAATGGATTTTTATTTCGCTTTTGTTTTAAAAAAATTTGAAATGTGTTGTATTGACACAATTCTGAGTAAAGATTTCATTTTGTAGAAAAGAAATCCTTTTTGTTTTCTTCGTCTTGATTTTATTTTTCTGTCATTTTCTAGTTCTCTAGTGACAAAAGTCTTCTTAAGATATTTATTTTACACCAAAATTGTGCAAGTCATTTGTAGTATTTTATGAGTTTTGCATTTTCTGTTAATTGACTTTGCATTTGAAATTCACTATTTGCTTCAGTGTTTTCTTTCGAGCATTTTAGTCAAGCCATCTTTTTTCTTTTTTAAATCCTTTCTCCTATCTGTAATTATAATTAATTCATATTAAAAGAAGAAAGTGCACACATATTTGCTCAAAAAATTGCTTGGTGTAAGCACAAAAATTGTTTTCAGAAATACACTAACAAATTATTGTGCATCTGAAATCATAAGTATATGAGCCCTGATTATATATTATGACAGTAGATTTAAAGTTCCCTACACTTAATTATTGGTTTATTTTAGTACATGATATATAGACATATCAATCTTTAGGATTTTCTTTTCTTCATTTTTTTCTTTTTCTTGCCCCAGTGCTCTTTGTAGATTGTTTTATTGAAAATTGGTGAGGAGATCCCATAAGTTAAATTTCTTAAAAAGAAAGTATTAAAATTTTGTACCATGTGAAGTATGGATTGTGCTCATAAGTTTTTAATTTTATGGCTATTTTATAAAAGTATTTTTAATTTTATATAGATTTTATTAATTTATTTTGAATGATTAGAATATTTATATGACTATGTAGCTCAGAGAATTTATGAGGGTTCAAAATTAAAAGGTATGTTAAAGGAAATTTACATCATTTGTGTTGAAATAAGAGGTGGTGTGACAATATATATATATATATATATATATGTAATGAAAAGCAGTTAAATTATTTGTTGAGAGTAGATAGCAGAGTCATGGTCGAAATCATGGAGAAAACATTTTGAATTTTTAATTTTGCTTCATTTCATCACAGGCAGCAGGCATTATGTACAAGCTGCAGGATAAGGTGTGGCCGCACTCAACGCAGGTAGAAAGGCAGAAGTGTAAAGAAGGGTGGGATAACATTGTACATGGACTTAAATACCATAAAATTTCGATAGGGAGAATATTTTTAATTCAGCTTATAAAATCAGATTTTGGTGGGGATTTCCAAGACACACACATAAGAGGCAAGGGAAACACAGTGATCTTTTTAAAAGGTTTTTTTTTTTTTTTTTTAAGTCAGCAATCTTCATCCTCTTGCAGAGAGCATGGGAATCTTGTCTTTTAGCTGATTTAACAATTTTACCAAGCTTCTGTTGAATTAATTAACTAGAACTAGTGGAATGGATCAGGAAATAAGAGAATATTTTAGAATATTACTATGGGCTAAATTAAGATAAAGTTTGGAAATTAATTAGGATTAAAATTAAGATCTTAAATTATCATTATATATATATATATATATATATATATATATATATATATATATATAATTTTACTGATGCACCAATTGGTTTGCTTACTTAACAAAAATGATTCCCTCTTTTTTGTTAGATTTGGTAATCATCTCTTGTTAAGCATAAAGATAGTTAAATGCAAAACAGCAACAAAAATAAGCAATCATACATTTCATAAAACATCATCTTGTTAGGTTTATCTCTACAGGTACTGGCTGCTTCTTTATTCAATTAATGTACACCTTTTTTTTTTTCAATTGAGGTGAAAGATACTAGCATATAAATGAAACTTTGAATTAAAGGATTTAAATTACATTAATCAGGACATTTTTTAAAGCAAAATCTCCCTCTTTTCGGTATATATTTTTTACTTTTTCTTATTAAGTTTCTTCAGGAAAGATGTTACATTGAAATAATTTTGATTCTCATATCTAGTGTTATTAGTTCTATGAACTGTTAAACAGTTCATTGCCTGCTAGCAACTTTATTTTGGGGAAGAAAAGTCTTGTATTTGACAGAGGGTTATCAAAATAATGGAAATACCTTTGAATGTGCGTGATATTTAAGAATGTATTTCCCAGGCATTAAAATATAATTTTGGCATACAGTCTTTTTTGTATAAAATGTATATATCATGGTAGTATGAGATATCTTTAATAAAGTTGTGTATGTCTTGAATAAAAAGGTAAAACATTAGACCTTACAGGCTTTTAAAGAGGCCAAATTGTAGGAGCTCAACTAGTTGGAACAACTCTGGTCAAAACATCCCTGTTTTGACCAGGGATAAGATGTTTGTCTTATCATATATCCCTGTTTTGACCAGGGATATATGACGCCATAAGTCTGGGTGTTTCTAGACTTATGGTGCCTTAAATTCATGACAGCATACAGACAGCACAACAAAACAAGCTTGGAAGCAAGGAAGCAAGAAAATGGATGAAAGAAGAAGCTGAAGGAAAGAAACCTATGGGTTTGGAAGATAGTAATATCTAATAAAAATAATAGCAGACAGAATGTCCACAGAGGTTATTCAGCATCTGGATTCTTCACTATATATAATTACTGTTAGGATGCAATTTCATAAACAGAACATCTATGGCAGAGCATCAATTCTCTAGCCATCTGTCACAGCTTTTAATACCAGACACAATCTACACTATGTCATAATCACTAAACCTGTTTAATTGATAAGTGGAAGGCAATTATATGAGAAGATAAATCATTTTTCACACTTTTCAATGCAATGGGCAGGTACATGCTTAGATGATACCTGCTCAAGTATCTGGTTGTGATTGTTTTATTCCAACTGTCAGGTATGGAGGTGGGCATATCAGGGTATGGACAGTTGTGTTGTTGATTTCTTTTAGCCTAATTATAACCCTGAAAGCAAGGATCACTGGTAAGAAGTATAGAGTAATTATCGAGAAATATAGTATATAGAAATTAGTTTAGAGAAAATATAGAGAAGTTTTAACTCACTAGGTGCAATCTATTATATAAACTGTGTTTTGCTGCAGATGAAATTTCCCTGGGTGATAATGGACCTATTCATGCCATGGATTTCATCCTGTGGTTGTTCAATGAACAGGAGGCTAAAGTGAAATATCTACCTTTTCCCGTGCAATTCTCTGACCTCTATATAATCAAACTGTTATAGTTTATTTTATAATGCTAAATCTAGATTTGATATATTGTACAGCCATCTCACTCTGAACTTCCACAATACTTCAATATATCAATATTCAATATATTGTATCAATGAATTATGTTACAGTATTTCTCTTAACACTATTCAACACTTGTATGATTTAATTTCCAGGAAATCCAACCTGTATTACACACTAAATGTGGCTCAATGCTTTATTAATAAAGATTTTTATATTCCTTTGTGTTGTTTCCATTATTTTGATAACCACCTGTTTATGATGTAATAATACTGTGTTATATACTAATTTATATGTCCTGTCTTCAAATTTGAAGGCTGGTAAAAAATAAAGGTTTTATTTTTGTTTCATTCTTAAATTCAAACATTAAGATAGAGTTCATTTCTAAATCAGAACATAAGGATATATTATGCATGAATTTTTAAATGTAATTATTTTATATAAAATTTGCTGAGATTGCCTCTTATGCATTCCAAAAGATGAAATTCCTTTAATTCCCTAAAAGCCATGACAAAATGATTCTCTTAATTTGATTGTTTTGTATTGTGTGGTTGTGAAGTTTATTTTTATATAGTGAGAATATCTCACATTTCAGCATGACTTTAAACTCTTTATTTTGAGTATTTTAAATTAGGCAGAAAAAGATGTAAGAACTGTTCTAGGTTTACAATCATTTGGAAATTATTGCATAAAATTATAAATTTTTAATTCATGTCCTTTTGAATATCATTTTAAATTTAAGACGATATTTGGTTAATTTTATGGATGAAGGGTCAGTTATGATTTTTAAATGTAGTTTGCAAATGAGAATTTTATGAAGTATCCTGCTTTGCATTATTATTATTATTATTTATTGAAAGCAACCCCTACATATATATGAGATAATTTGGATATAAATAATTATCAATCTTGTTGATAAAAAGAAAAGAAAGAAACTTTGTTGCAAATATTGTTGAAATATTTTCTTATATATATTTCTTCTTTTAGTGATTATGATTGTCATTATCATTGGCCTTTGCTATTATGTATCTGACATGATGGAACAACAGCAAGAACTTACCAAGTTATATCCTGCTACAAGAGTAGAAGTTACATTTGGTGTTAGTTATTATTTAATTGCTGCTGCTGGTGTTGCAGCAGTTTTAGCTGCAGCTTCAAATCTTTTTCGTTGTGATCATGTCTCAGGAAGCGCAGATGTTTCCATGTTAGTTGATGACAATCAGGAAGAAGAGACATTTTCAATCGCCTTACCTCATTCACAATCATGGTCCCATATTCATCAACATAATGGTGTATGTATAAGCAATTTACCTCCTCCTCCTCCTTATTCACCATAAATATCAGTGGTAAGTTAAAATTTTAAATGTGCATTCAAATATACCATTTGCATTTTATATGATAAATGAGTAAAAAATTGTTTAGTAGATGCAATTATCATAGAATTCTAATTAAAGTTTGAAGTTTAATATGTTATTTTGATAAAGATTTTTGATGCATTAACTTGCCTTTTGTATCATCTTTTAATAATTTCCATTACAAATCCAATTGCCTTGCATTATTAAAATAATGAGAAGCATTTCGCATTTTCTATATTAATTAATTTTAATTTTATTTTGAATAGATATTGTTGCTAAAAAGAAAAATTATAATATTTTTTTTATTTTTGTTGTCATTTGAGTACATGGAATGGGATTTGGGATGCCAAAGCAAAAAAATTGCCCAAATATAAAGATCATGGATCATCGCGGATTATCGGCAGTGATAATTGGCTTTAAAATTGGGACTGTATATCATAAAACATCAAAATATCTGAGTTTTAATCCTGAATTTCCTGTATCTACTTTTAATTCTAATCACATTTTGAAAAAAGCTTCTGCAAAAAATTATTGAAGGTAGCCCAATATTCTTTTACTAAAATATTTCAGATGATTCAGTTCATAAATATATATATCCTATGACCAACAATAATTAAAAATTCTAACTTTCAATAATCAAAATTTATATTACAAATTAAAAATGTTCTTACATGATAACTTGAAAGTTGCAATGATATATTTATTTTTTCAATCATTTGAGAACATGTTGTTTGGTAGTAAAGTTTGTGATGCCTGAAAAAAATTGTTCACATACAGTTAAAACAATTATTTTTTATTTTATTTTTGTCCATTTTAATATGTTTAGGAGTGTTATTACTATAATTAAACTTTCAGAATTATTTATTTTACTTTATCAAGTATTCTGCCGATTTCGGTTTGTCTGATAATTTGTAATTATCATATTTAATTACTTTCTTTTGCTTAAATTTTAAATTCAACAAATCCTATTGTTAAAATATTTGAATTGTGTACCCATTTTATATTTTATTTTATGGCTTTTACCTAAAATGGGAAAAATTTGAATAGTGTCATAAAACTAAAAATCATTCAATTGTGATATGATTATTATTTTGGATACATGATGTTGAAAGGTATTCTGAATGTGTTTTATATATTATACTATAAAACACAGCCTAACAACTCAAAACTTGAATTGAATCCATTTATGATTTTTAAAGAAATAAATTATTGCTACTGGGCTAACTTTTTAATCAAATAAAATTTTTATGGGTAACATAACTGCTATTCAATATTTCAAGCTGTTTAACTTAAGTAATTTTTTCATTAATTCAAAATAATTCAATGAGATGTTTTACCAGCAGAATGCATGTCTGTTGTGAAACTTCATTAATTTTTTTGTAAAATGTATGTAATACAGAGAGTTTTTTCCCCTCACAATGATTTTCATTTTTTGTGTTTCTTTTATATGATGCCATTGATTGTTATTATATAATTTATATGAATTTATTGTTTGTATTAACATAAATATTTTATTTCTTTATTAACATAAATATTTTATTTCTTTCCCTTTTAGGTGAATGATTTCATGTGATATTTATATATTATCAATCATACAGTCATATCTTTGCATTGGTAGCAGACTGGTTGGTGTAAAAAAAAATTGGAATGTTTAAATATATCTTTTATTGAAATAATAAAATAATTTTATGATAGATGATATTACTACATCTTAAATCATTATGTAATATTTTTTCTTGAACTTCTATATGAAAATGTATTCTGAATTCTTTTCATTTTATTTCCCCACACTTAACTAATTGTTGATTCACTAAGAGAAAAAATTAATATTTATGTTTTTTAACTAAGCAAATAGTGAATTTCAATATTGATTATTTGATAAAGGTATTTTTATGTTGGATTTTCATATCATAGTTAAAAATTACAAGCTCATTACATGCTTTGGGTTCAGTATGGGTATAAATATAATAATTGAAATCTTAATTAGAAATTCACTTAATGCCATTAGTTTTAGGAGTTTTACTTAGAAGTAATATTTATGGCACACACACACACATGGTTTGTCCCCAAAACTCTCTTGATACCCTCTTAACTTCTGAAAGGCTGCTGCTTTATTCTTAAAAATGGCGGCTAGGTATAGTAAAGTAACCATTTGCTACTAAATGAAATAGTTTTCGGCGCTGCCTTGTGAAAAACTGCGGAGTTAGCATTTTTACCTCGAAAATGAGACAGAGGGGGGGGGGACGAAATATAAAGATGTAGAGCATCGTCCATTTAGTACGAAAAAACACCTTGTGGTTATTAATGTAAAAAATAGAAAAGTTAAAATATGCAATTTTTTTTATTTTCTTCATTGTGAAGTGACAAAACGATTTTAAAATGGTGGGAATTATTTATAATAATGTATCTTGATTAGATATGCTCAAACCTCCCACTGGCAGCTGCAATGCACATTTTGGTCCTCGTTTGAATTTCATATTGCACACAGAGGAGCATAGAGAGTGACACATTAGCACAATCGTCATTAATGCATCATATAAGTCCCTGCTAGGGGGAAGGGTTGCATGCAACTCCTGTTTCATGTTTCCCCGCACACACATACACACAATAAAAAAAAAGTCCAATGTAATCAGATTAGATAAATGTAGAGGACGATCTTCGAAATCGCCATACCCAATTATTTGATTCCTGAATTCCTTGACGAAGTATTGCTTCATTGGAGGTCTCTTGTAAGCAGGTGCACCGGCATGTCAAAACTATAGATTCCTAAGATTAAACGACGGCAGATTCTCCACAAAATAGGTTATAATGCTTTTGAGCAGTTGTAAATATTGGCACCCGTTAACATCTCATCGTAAAATATTGTACCTGTCATCTTGTTATTATAAATTCCTCACCTAATGTTAATAGTAAACTGCGTTTGATGCTGAATATCGGTAAAGCTTCCAGGATTTTCCAGCGTGAAAAAGCAAGTGCCTGTTTTTACCATTCTATTTTTCATATTATTGTCCACAAGGTCTTTTCGCACTAATTCAATGATGTTCTACATTTTTCTGAATCACTTTTCTTCCCTTATCTCGTTTTGTCTTCGAGATAGGAATGCTAAGTACACAGTTTTCTATCAGGTGTCATCGTAAGGGGTTTCATTTAGTATCACATAGCTACTTTTACTTAGACGCCACTTTTTTATAGCAGCAGCCGTTGTAAAATTAAGAGGGTGACAAGGAAAATAAGTAGGTGTACTCTCTCTCTGTATATATATATAGAGAGAGAGATCACAAGGATGAATTAGAAAAACCGATAGTAATAATATTTTAGTCTTGCGATTCTGTTTTTATCTGGTTAACATCGTCCCCATCTGAATTGTTCTACATGCCTTTGATTGTCTTTGAAATTATTGTGGAGCATTTCAGTTTCTTATATTTGGGGAGGCTAGACGTTTCAATTAGTTTTCAGATATTTCATCTATAATTAAAAAGAGTGCCTTGTTGTGTAATAATTTAATTTAAATAATAACTTGACAATTCAATCATACTTTCTTAAAAATAATTAATGGAAAATTCAATTACTATTATTTTTTGTGCTTATTGAGCATATATTTTTTATGAGACTGCATTTCTATTACTGATATTACATGTTAATTGATATTATTTGGTTATTGTTGCTCAGTAACTTTATTTGAATCAGTGTATAAGATGTACAAAGATGGCAATGAAACACACCATTTATTAACATTAATTATAAGATTAGCTGAAATAAGGTTTTAAATCAGTATTTCAATTTATGTGTGTATGTTTGTTAATATTTGCAGTACATTAAAGAAATAAAAGTCAGAACTTGGCAAATACCACCTTAGGAATTTGTGCCATTTAAATGAAGCAATTAATAAAAAGAGTTTCTAATCATAATGCATTTAATCCATCCCCTTACTAAAATTATGAAGGGGTGTTTTTTATACATTTTTGGGGGGGGTCTATTTATTTTGAAATCCATTATGCTTCAAATTAATGTTTGTTGTTGTTTTAAAGATTTTTGTGTAAGATATGAAATGATTTTGTTGATTGTTGATTTAATTTGTTTATTAAGAAGGTATTTCATTTTGTTACATGTAGCATAATGAAATTCATCTTGATTACTCCACAACTAGTGTCTGAGGAGGCTCCCTAATGTCTGTGCTTACAGCTTCAGCCATCTATTGACTAATTATCTAGCTAAACATGCATAAGTTTGTATAAGAAAAGTGCAATTTAAAAGAATAAAAGTTGAATTTTTCGAATCTTTACATTTGTCACATATTTGCTTCATTCGTGTATCTCTACTTATCCCTTCAATTAATATCGGATATTAGTATTGGTTTCTAATCAATGCTAATATTAATATTTTCAGTCTCACTATGTTTACCTCATTTTATGTTACAAATGCTATATAATTCTTCCTTCCATCAGCCTATGAGACATACAATTCCGCAAGCTATTTTGTGGAAATAAAGGTTGTATTTGCTTAAAAATTTGCTTTTAAATAGACCACTGTTATTTTGCACTTTCATTTCTATATGGATATGATACTATATTGCAATTTTACAAATAAATGTATTCCTTTGGTATCCTTTTAAACGTAGATTGAACTGTAAAAAATTATTAGTTTTGCTAGTAGGGAAATAGATTGATATAATATTGAGATGTATCATGCAGTTTTGCTTGACAAGTTTTTTGAGAAATGAAAGTTTGATGAAATTAAAGCCAATGTTCTTTTTTAACTGTTTCTTTATTTAAACTATTAGTACGATTGTGCATGTTACATTTTGTGCTGTAGTTTTTAAAGAAAATCCCTTGTATCTGAAATAAAATAATTTGTTTTTCCTGCAGATGTACACAATTTGAATTGCCAATTCTAAAATACTCTTGTCTATACCAAGTGCCAAATAAATTAGGCTACATAGTAGTATAGTAACAGAAATAAGCTGTAACAGAAAGAACATAGTAGTAACAGAAATAAGCTGTTTAGTTTAATGTTATTGTATATCTATTAATCAAGTATCTATTATTTTATCATATAGATACATGCATTTAAAAATATTTTTTTTTCATCTTATGTTAAAGATTTAAAATATTCAAAAATAATCATAATAATAAAAAATAAAAAATATTGGAAATAATCAAAATTTCTTTTTTGAACTCTGTATATAAATATGAATTTTATTCAATTAATTTGTACTATGAAAAGCTTTTTCTCCAGATTCAGAGAGATTTAATAAAATGTGAGAATAAGCCTGTATATTTAGAAATATTTTGAAAGGAATTTGAAAATTTTATTGCGCATTTATTTTTATGCATTTTATTTTTAACTGAAGTGTATATAGCTTTGAATTTCATGCATTTATGTATTTATCCATTGATGTAAACAGTTGATTTATAATATTTGAGCTATATGTGATATTGTTATTAAATATGAAAGAATACTTTTAAACGTGTGTGTGTGTTAAAATGATGTATTTACCTGTTTCATGTAGACAATTTTAAAGGCTGAACATAGTTTGTCATATCGGAGCCAGCTTAGCTGCAATCTTTTAATTTAATGTGAAATTTAAAAAATTGTATAGAGTGCAATTTATTATTTTCTCATTCTATACATAAATATGTTTTAAGGTAAAATATTAATGCACATAATTGCATGATATGTATATTTTTTTACAAATGAATATTTGTCAAAATAAAATCCTCCTATTTTGTACTCTTGGATTCCTTTGCTTTATTTCCTGCTTTTATTAAATGATTTACAATAATATGCTTTTCAGCAGTTAATTACATGTCAGATATTTAACATGACAAATGAAAAAGAAAGAATAAGCACTTCATACAATTAATTGTGCATAGTGAAGTTGTTTTAATAGCATATATGTTTATCCATAACGTTTCGTAGTGAGTTTTCTTCTTCATTTTCATCATCACTTTTTAACTCATATTTTGCAGAACTTTTCTCAGATGTTAGCTAAAAAGAGAGAAAGGGAAGAAAAAAAAACGAAATTATGAAGGTTAATTTTAAAGTGCTATATTTTATCGTTTAATAGTAATTGCTTTCTTTAGGAAGTAAAAAATTAAAAGATAATTTTATCTTTTGATTTTATTGATTTTCTCCCTCCCCCCCCGTAAAGCTGAAAGAGGCCAAACAATGACATAGCAATAATAATTGGCACCTAAGACGAAATGCTTTTTACATTTTCTTCGTTATGACTTTATAGTATATACTCAATATTTTGTTTCCACTTGCTCAATATGCAAATTTGGACATACTTGGCTCTTATGCTTTTTTGTTTCTCCCAGCCACTACACTGATTCGTGAAGTCGTGAAATCTTAGCTGTGAGATAATTATGTTGCACATTTCAATTTTGATTCAACCCAGATCCCTTTCAGCATATTTACAGGATATAGATAATATTCCATTTATAAAGACTTATGAGTCTTTATGTAACTGTAAGCATTTACAATGTTAATCAGTAGTTTTCATGCAGAAAATGAATAGGGAAAGGCTGAATGGAAGACACTTATGTGATTAGAAAAATCATCGTTCACACTTTCCCCCACAACAAAACGGGTATACATTTGGAGGATACCAGTACAAATGTATGAGCGTGATTGCTTCCTTTCAGGTGACATGCATTGAGATGGATCTGTCTTGACCAAATTGCAACTTCTGGTCCAATCTTAATCCTGAAAGGAAGGATAACTGGGAGACGTTTGTTTCCTGCAGATGCTATATTCTAGGATGATAATATAATGGAAAATGCTTGATGAACACGAGGATGGAAGTGAAGCATCTACTTAGACCTGCACAATACCCCGATCTCAATAGAATGGAATCATTATAATCTATTTTAGAGTATTCGGTCTGGAATCGATATCCTCCATCGACATCTCTCTCTGAATTTATTTATGAAGAATGATTTGTCTGAATATTGATTAGCACTTGCAGGATTCTATTCCTAAGTGCATTTAACCACTTAACAGTTTTATTTTATTTACTATCTAATAATATGACACCTTCTATTTTGGGAATATTATGTTATTTTGATTCAAATGGAAATCCATCGAATATTTGACATCTAAGTTTTCGAAGTCATTTTACTATTGAATTATAAATGGTTTACTTTTTGTTTACAACTATCAAAATTCAATAAATTGATGCACTACGATATACGGCAAAACAGTTAAGTGGTTAAGCTGTATTACATGCCAAAAATAGCACATCGCCTTATTAATAAAGACTTGTAGCATCAGCCTTATAAGCTACATAATATCCTTCGAGCTGAAGGG
>JAOUZG010010951.1:3566091-3635364 GCA_026289955.1 Argiope argentata
ATATATATATATATATATAATAGAAAATGTCAAGACGAGTATTTTGATGTACAACATATGGGGTCACTGAATATAGCGTTATAGTCTACTAACAGAAAGAACGTCAGTTACGCCGGCGTGTGTCTGTCCCATAGGTAGCGCGTCCTCCTGGTGTCCTGGTGATCTGGACGTCCCGGGTTCGAGTCCCTGTCAGAGCATGGTGGTTCTTCTGTGTTCTATCTGTGAGGTGTGTGAATGTACCCCCTGTAAAAAGGGGCTGTGAAAGTGGTGTGTTTCATCTTCATATGAGCTAGAAGTCAGACTTCTGCCCTCGGGTGGTAAGGAATTCATACCCTCAGAAGCTACTGCATCTCTCTCTCCGTTGTAAAAGCGGGCACTTCATCATCAACACCATTAACGTTAATTATGAATTCCGCTAATTTTTATTTCAAATTATAATACTTACGATGATTATATAACATGGAAGCTTCCCTAGGTTACTATGGAAATTTGGGTCAACCAATGAGAAGAAAAGTGTGTCTTTAAGAGAATATGAAAATTCTTACGCTGCTTTGTTCCCTTACAAAATTTATATCAATCACCATCTACTGATTTGGATGGTTTAAGGAGGTTTGATTTTTCAAGCACGATGATTAATAAAGTTGAATGTGGCTAAATTGGTTGTAATTGAATCTGTTTCAGTTTCGAGGCCCATTTCCCCCTTCAAGAACATGTTAACAAATACATCTGGAGGTTCTGAGTCACTGAAAATATTCATCATGCAAGAGTTCGGCCACTGCACCCACTTAGGCTCACAGTTTGATGTGCGTTATCTGCCGAAGGCTTCATTTGGGCAATTTTTTAAATCTAAAATGTCACTGATTAAGCTTATTTTGACGTGTTGAATAACCGTATCATCGAATTTTTCCAGGGTCTAAACAAGATAAGACTTTTTTGGTTTATGTAATACGGTGCAAGACCTCACCTCACTTAGTGAAACTTCGATCTCTTAAAGAAAAATATTCACAATAGACTGATCGGATTGGATTCCGTAATGAGAACAGGCAATGCTATAGAGTGACTTCACTCCAAATCTGAACCCTTGCGACTTTTTGTATAGGGACGTTTGAAAGACACAGTATATCTCATACAGCTCTAAACATTTATAAACTTGAGAATAACAACTGAAACAGAAGCCAAAATTTAAAAAAAAATTGGATTGGATGTTTTTCAGAAAGCAGGTGGGAATTTCTAATACAGATTTCACCATGTCATTTGTTCAAACAACTAACATTTCAAAAATCTGTTGTATTGAAAATTCTCAAAAATCAATTTTCACTTGATTTTTCCACCAATTTCTTAAAGTTTTCATGACACAGTTTTCACAGCTTAGTTATACTATGACGCTATATTCGGTGATCCCACATGTTATACATCAAAATACTTGTCATGACTACTCTATCAGAAACTTTGAAAAATAGAAAACATGAAATAACAAATCTAGATTGGTTAAGAAAAAAAATGTAAACGATATTTTGCTTTTAGAAAAATTGCTTTTTTTGAAAATCTGAGCAGTAAAGTTTTCAGAAATAAATGAAACAAAATTGAATGACTTCCTAAGCTAGTTTTAACATACTTATAATATTACAATGTATAAATTTTTTTCAACCTGTAGCTTTTGTTTTTCTTTACAACCCTTGTGTTGTGTGAAAATACCAGTTATACGGGGTGATTCGAAATTCAGGACACAAGCTGTAAGGCGCAAAGTCGAACAATTTAAACAGCAAAGTAGACACCTTTGGAGGCTCCAAGGATTTTTAATTACATTTTCAGGTAATTTTGTCAGGCTCTTTCATTTGATTTACAAGTGCCACTCCCTCAAACTTATTCAAATTGAAAACCAACTTGTTTTGAAGTTTCGGAATACTACTCCTAAGAATTGTTAAGAAATAACCAAACTACCTGAAAATATTGAAAGATTATAATGACAAATGAAAAATAAAATGGTAGGGGCGATATTTCTGGTTTTGTTCTGTAAGTGATACTGATGATAGAGAAAAATCTGAGAATATTACATTAAAAATCAGTAATAAATAATAATAATAATAATCAATCGATAAAACAAACACAAGGAGAAAAAATTATTCAACGGAGTAGGCTATTTCACAGAATAACTATTTAATCGAAATTCTCAAACTTTTACGCATTGCGTCCAACTTTTTAGAAATCGAATTTATAGCGATTCACTTCCTCCTTAAAGCATTGAATTTTTCCAAAGACTAACAGTAAGTATTCTTTCTGAAAGAAGTTTCATTGGCCAAAAAGGCATGTTTGTGATTCGAAAAACATTTTTCATTAAATAGAATTTTGCAAAAAAGTATTTCTAGTATGTGTCTGGAAGAGTGAATCACATATTTGCAAATGTCTCGCGGCTCATCAAAAATTGACCACTGACTCACAGTTTGGGAACCCCTGATAAGATAAGATGTTTGACAATTTTTTATTGAAATTATCTGATATTTTAATAAAATATGAAATTTTTTTTAAAAAAAATGATTGCTTAAGGTTTATCATAAATTGCTGTCTTTTTTGGTGTGTGTGTATAGGGGGAGAAGAACATTGCTAGAGTTGAGCTTTTAAAATTGATTTTGATTTGAAATCTTTTTTTTTTTTTTTTTTTAAAAAAGTTTAAAAGGAAGACTTTTTCATTTTGTTTTTCAGATTAAAAGCAAAGCAATCTCAGAATCTTCGTTTAATGGCAATTTATCAAATAAAGGGAGCGTATTTGAATTTTTATAAATCTTTGTAGCATACATAAAAAATACAAGGGCATGGAAATTTCTACCTGAAAATTACAATTTAAGTAAAATGAAAAGAAAATTTTGATTTTTTGAACCGAATTTCTTTCTGAAAGGAGTTCATTATAAATTTACGATGTTGCTGAATAGCGTTCTCCTTAAAACAGAATTTTTAAAGTAATCAACTATGGCAGATTTTTATTTTTTAATGTAATTTAATATTCTGGTAAAATTAAGTGTGTTTTACGACTTAACTAATAGTTTCATTGTAAGATACGTTTTCCAGACTCATTGATCATGAATCTTAATACTATATGGTGCAGTAGTTGTTCGATATTCATTTCTGTTGAAAGGAAATTATGTTAGTATTGTATGTTATATAAATAATACACTGGGAAATAAATACCTGTAAAGATGCTTTTCCAGGAGGTTTTCTTAAGAAGACTAGCAGGGGAGCAAACAAAAAGCTAGTCATGGCAACCGCACAAACAGACCTAAAACGTAAATCATATAAATCAGATTGCAGTTTTTAAACGATCACATATTATACGCTGATATACGCCCTTGCATTTTTTATAAATACAATGTTCAAATATCGTCTTTATGAGGCGAATTTATTTTCTTTGGTTTAAAGTAAAGACTCCAAATTGTAATTTTTTAAAAATTTCTATTAAATTTCTATTAAAAATTAAAATTAAAAGTCGTTATTACTGGTTATATACAACCCTACTTTATTTCCATAACGATCCCTAAGATATAGCTTTTCCAGGCCCCTAATTCCTTGCCCTAATTGATTTCTATGCGACTTATCAAATAAAAAAAAGCTAATTTTTCTGAATTTAATTTTTTAATGAATTTATTATTATGATTATCACAAAAAATATTTAAAAATTATAAACAAATATTTTTAAAACTTCATAGTTTATTTATTCAGTATGTAATATTTATTAAAATTGCCAATAAATATGATTGAATCACTTTTTGCTGATTTTAGTTTAAAATTCGTCTTTTTCTCTTGATCCATTTTTAGAAAATTTTTTCCAGCTAAATTTTTAGGTAAATTGAGTTTTTGTGAAACCTTAGGATTTTTCCAAGATCGGCTCTTTTAATTCTGGTTTTTTTTCATTATTATTTTCTTTCAAAAATATTATTTGTTTTAATAGATTTTATATAGTTCTTTAAATCTATACATATATAAACGACCATTGAATGTTCATGGTAAAACAAATACACACAAAAAAAATTCTTTTCAATATTTAGATAAGAAATAAGAATTTTTTTTAAATAATGACGAATGGAAATTCATAATAATGGCGAATAATGACGAATGGAAATTCAGTTTGCTCTGAATTTCGAAACAGTTCTTCTTAAACATCAAGATAATTATTTTTAAAATCGTTTATAGCAATTTTGACAGGCTCAACTGAACTTTTTTTCCAGAAAGTCATTTAAATATTAATGATAATTCCTTTAAATCTAAAAGTTATTTATTTTTATAAATTATACATTCGCTATCCAAATCATACATTATCATTCAATTGTAATGCATTACTTATTCCTCTTTATAATGTACTTTGTACTGGAATTCCCAGTGGATAAACTCAATTAAACGTCTTTTTTTTTTTTTTTTGAAATTCGTAGTGGATGTAATCAATAGAATTTCTTTGTTACGGATTTCACAGCGAATGTAATCAATGGAATATCTTTCTTTATAATGGAATTTTCATTATTTTCTTGATGTACTCACATTTGTATTCCCTATGACTATACAGGATTTACTTATGAATCGATCTATTAATTTGTTTAAATTTTTATTCCATACTAGCCGCCTTTGGCGACCAGTCGGTTCGCCAGTTTTAATGCTCGCTAAAATTTTCATATAATATTTTATGTAGCTTTGTATCATAACAGGTTTTTCATCAAAATATATTTAAACCAAACAAATTTTGATAATCAAATAATTCATTTATAGTACTATTTAGTATAATTTTCTTCAGATGTTCTGTTCATTGTACTACTCATCTTTCTCTTTCTATCCGAGCAATGATTGTCCCGGAATTGATATTTTACTTAAATGGTGGAGGGAAAGGTCTAAAATTCTACGTTTTTATAGAATAATGAGATTCAAATTTTCATAAATGTAAACACACTAAACAAATAAAGACACAATTGATTTTCAAGAGATGCGAAAGTTTAAAAACAGCTTGGAAAATGCCGCGCACAAAGGAAATAATGGTGACACACACACCCTTCTTTTCTTTTCTTTTTTTTTCTATCCTTTTTTTCTTCACTACTTTTCTTTTTACAAACCTTTTTTTCGCTTTGTTTTTTTTCTTTCTTCCCTGCCCAGACTTTATTTCGAGCAGGCATAGATTAAATATCCATACAGACTAATAATAAAAGCAACTATTTTCTTTCTTTTTTAAACATCCCGTTATCTATAAATGAAAATCAACTGACTTCGCGTATTTCTTTCTAAACAAATCATAATTTATTACTTCCTGCTATCTTACTCGGTGTGGGGGAACGAAATGAAGATTTTTGGCGGGAAAGTAAGAAAAGTGTCGTTTTAACTATTTTCCTCACAGTTTTTTTCATTTTTTCTCTCCATAAGAACCATCCTTGTGTCTTAACGAAAATATTAAAGTAAAAATTAGCCGAATCGGTCGAGCCGTTCTCTAGTTTTGCCCTTAGCAACGCATTTCGAGTTCCATTTTTATTAATATAGATGAGCAGTGACCTAGCATAATTTGATGGGGGATTTGGGAACAAATGGGGTCCTAGAAACTGTCTGCTTTAGGGTGCACTATAGCTACAAAACATTAGTGCAATTTGGCCATTATTTAAATTGATATGCGAAAAGGAACGAAAATATAATATCATGAACCAGGCGCCATTTACCTCGTTAAACCATTGATGATGACGTGGTAGGAAAAAAAATCCATCATCATTTACTGTCGCTATACCACTGCATGTGAATCTGGTAGCGAATTTGATGGTGCGGGGGGGGGGAATTCCTTTGAAGATTTCATATATTTAAGATTAAAGTATGAAATAATAATTAATGCCAAAAACAATTGAAATAAAAAATTATATTGCTTAATTTACTAAAAAATGTTATTATTATTATTTTAATTATATATTTTTGTGGAAAGTTGACTGGAAAACAGGTAGTATCGAATCCTGCTTTCAGCAACTCCTAAGGCGGCCGGATTTGTGAGTCATTGTAGACCAGAGTCTTGCCATTTTCACTTAATCTTCGTATCTCACCCGTTCTCTGATGATGTGCGATGGAAAAGGTGATAATTTATGAGTGATCTTTGACATTTGATTATTATTCAAAATTATGAGATCCATTCAAAAATAGTTTCAAGTAGTTTCAAAACAAAATCTTAAATTAAATTTCTAAAAAAATTCAATAGTTAAAAAATAAATTCAGTAATTAAAAAAATAAATTCAATAATTAAAAAAAACCTAAACCACATGACCATTTATGTATTCACTAATTTTAAAACTTGACAGAAGTATATATAAAAAAAGGACAAAATAATATAACCATTTACTGTAACAAATCATAATTTGAAAATTTGAAATCGTAGGGAATATGGAAATAGTAATTTTATGATTCATAATTAGTGTTGACCAATAGTTTATAAAAATATATTCTTAATGATTATAATGATACGTAATGACGCTCTTATGTAAATGTGAAAGGAAAAAAATCACCATTAAAATATTTCAGACCGTTTTGAACTTAGGTATTATTTATTTATTTATTTTCTTTGGAGGATTATTATTAGTCGATAAGTCCAAATGTGCACTATTTATTTGGGCCTTTTTCTTTCAAAGAAAAAAAACAATTCAATTAATATCATTTTAAACTGATAAAAGATAAAAAGTGTGAGTGGACAACCATTTTTACATTTTTCATGCAGATAGAACAAGCATTCTAATACAGCTTGTAGTTGCTTTTATAATGCAAACGAAATGTTTTAAATAACATACCCTTCGAATCCTAATCTCTGAATAATCGTAGCACTAAATACTGGTCCTGAAAATGATATAAAAAAGATAAATACAATTTTATGCTCATGCAATTAAATGTTATTAGTATGTAATTGTGCATTAAAAAATCAAATAAAAAATGAAGTCATATGCAGGTATGGCTTCATTTTGAGTCAAAATATTTTTCAGCCTTTTTGAGAATTTTTGATAAAAAATAATCATAAAAATGTGTGAAGATTATCTGGCAGGAATTATGATGAATTCTATCAGGTGTATTAGAAAGCTGAAATATGTATATTATAAAACAGGCTGCTGATGTTTAAGTTTGTTTTTCCCAATTTGTCGCAAACTGAGCTGGGCATTCAAGTCACGTCAATATATCAGTGACATTCCGAAATCTCATGTCAATGCGAAAACCCTTCAGAATTGGCATGGCATGGAAAGGAAGATTGGATATGCAGTTTGAAATTTATTCTATCAGTCTCTAATCATTATGCTATTTTGAATAGGTGCTCTTTGAATCGGGTGGAGGCTTTGCTTAAGTGAAGAATGGGGGGCTTGCGATATATTCTAGTAAGGTGTTAACCAGGATACTGGGAGATATTCATGAAGCCGATCAAAGTGAATAATCTAAGGAATTGAATGGCGTGGAGTGCTACCAGTTCATTGGCGTGGTATGGAGTGATAGTGAATAAACATTTTGAGCGATAGTTCTGGCAATTGAGTTTATTCCTGCGCATGAACTTTTGATGAAAACTTTAGTGATAAATAAATGTTTTGAGCATTAGGAAGTTTTAATAACAGCAAATAATAAAATACGCAATTACAATAAACCTGAAAAGAAGTTCTTAAGTATCTGTAAAATGTATCAAATATAAACAAAAACGAAAACATTTTACTACTTACCTATGATAAATCCGAGACAAAATGCAACATCAGCTATCGCATAAACGCATCCGTAAACCGAAGTGTGTCGAATATCCACGAGGTATCCAAGCATCGGCATCATTGAGGAATCTACCATGCCTGTAGAATATTATGGATTATGAAGTAATCAAAATATTATTTAAGACAACCAATCATTAATAAATGATTCTTAATTAATTTACTGACTATTTTAAAAAACGATTATTTTATTAAACTTTTTATTAGAAGGAAACAAAAATACACTGTTTGGCTTGCCTTAACTATGTTAAAACAAAATATTGTGTTTTTGCCTTGCTTTAAACCAAAATATAAAGTAAAATAAAAATTTTTTTGATTTTCTTTCACTGAATTACATTACTAAAATTACTATTTGATTTGCTATAACTGTATTGTATTGAAAAAAAATGCTTGTTGATTTGCTTTAATTACATTAGACAAAAAAAATCCTTGTTTTGTTTGCTTTAATTGTGCTAAATCGAAAAATCACAATTCGATTTGCTTAATTCCGTTCAAATAGAGAAAAAAAAACTCCTCTGTTATGTTTATTTTAACTGCGTAACGAGCGGTAACCTGACATTCTCTAGAAAGTTTTTTTGATCATACACGAACGCTAAATCTCTGTTCCTGTACAGAATCTGTTCCTGTTAAATGATGCAGTATCTTCCTTTTAAATGAGACATATAATTAAAAAGTTACTTAATAGATAAATTACAATTAATATTACACTAAAATCTTGGTAGAGTGAGAAATGAAATAATGTTTACTTCAAAAATCGAAATCAAAAGAGTAAAAAAAAAAAAAATAGAAGAGCTCATCAACAAATTTAAGTCTGATGAAAATGCCGAAAGTTTGGTCAAAATAGGTGGAAATGTTCAGTTTCATAATAATGACTTCTTTTCTTTGAAAAATGTTACATTTTGAGTTGTTTTCATAATGATTCGAATTCATTTTATTTTTGATTTAAACTTTCAATAATATCTCAGAATCAACTGACTTGAATATATCATTGTTATTATTTATCCCATTTACAAGTAATTTTTATTAGTTCAAAAATATGCACAATTCCTTATCTTTCTTTATTTCTACGAACATTAATCACTATAGATATCTGTTAAATCCTCGTAATTCAGGAATTTTATTAATAATGCCAACTATTCCCAAATTACAGATTTTTAGGGAATACTGTTTATCCACAAATGCTTATTTCGAAGCTGTGAAAGTCAGTTGTAAAAGGACTGCAAAAGTTGCTTTCCAGTAGGCTGCTTAGAAGAAATATAGCCTTGAAATCTGCCTTAATTGCATTAAAGAATTTTAGAAGTAATCTAAATCCCATTAATGTTACATAAAAAGCTAAGTAGTAATAATATTAAAAATACGTCACTATCAAATGGTGCCATTTAAAATTATTAATAAATGATTCATTTAACTAATAATTAAATTCTGAAAAAATTGAAATAGTGAAATGCTTCAAAGAATATAAAAAACTCTGCAAAATGCAGGTATTTCAGGAAGTGGGTGCAAAATCTATTACAATTTTCTGTAGTTAAAAATGGAACAAGCCAAATTAAATAAAAGTATTTTTTAAAAAATCCTTCTTACCTGCATTTGTGAGCTAAATTCAAACAATGTTATTGCACGTTTTCAAACAGCTGCTAAAAGTCTCAAGATAAGGTTGTATTTATATTTTCTTAACAAGGCCTTTTTGTAGTTCTCCATTTTTAATCCAACAAAACTGATAAATGCGCGGAATCGGAATAATTCAGAATTGCACAAATCTATGAACACTAAAATGTTGACTGCTACGTGACTCGCCTGAGATTCACCCTATCAAATTAGATGACACTTTCTCTACAATAGATAAGATATATTAAATAATAGTAACCAGTTTAATAGATGGTCTGAATCACAGGCATGAGCCATGGCAATGAACACGTTAACAACGGATTAGATGTCCAGTCATATGTCTAGTTTAAAGTAAAGGGTGCCAGTTATTGAATATTAAACTCAATATCAGTAGTAGACAATTTATGTCAAAAGGGCGTTTTTTTTCCAGTGCAAATAAAAGATAAAGCAGATGAAAAATGCTAGGTAAACTATTGAATTCCAAAAAATATTGTAAGTTTTTTTTTTTTTTTGAAGAAAATCCAATTCTTAAATAACTTTGCAATATATATTAACCCCCTTTTTTTTACCTAGTAAATAACTCTTTGACATCTTGATGAGGAATAATTTCCTGTCACCAATGATTCTCCAACAGGACTTGACGTCAACTTACGAGGCAAAGGCGGCATCATCAAATAATTTTTATTTGTTACGTAACACCTACGTCAGTGTTACTTAGTACCAATGTCTTAGGAGGAATGTGCTGTGCCACAATCATCAATAGACAAATGTTTCTAATTTATTGACAAAATGCGCTTCTTCGGTTCTTCAAGATTTTAAAATTCTCTTGTCTCATCGTACTTTTTTCTGATATGCTGTCCTGGATAGACTTTCCCACATATTTTTGATCTAATTTTATCCTTTTTATTTCTGTATTTTCCCAGTGAAACATTGAAGAAGCACAATTTGGCATCTGAGATGGAATCGTTCCAGTGACTAGTCTGGGATACTTAAGAGCATACTTAATTTTTTTCCTGAATAATTTTAAAAACAGGTTAGTTTCTCTTTCAATATCATTTAATTTTAAAATGGATTTCAGAGACCCAGAGTAAAGGAAATTATTCGTAAATCCTTTCATGTTTAAAATAAATGACATACATGCAACATAAAACAATGTATAATGATAAGTGCAGAACGTTTTTATATTGTTTACTATGTGTTATTTATCGCCATATTATATAATAAAACCTAACTATATGAAAGTAAGTATAGAACGTCTATATAATAATAAACAAAACATGCAACCATAATCGTGGCAAATATTTTAATTATTACTGACAATAATACTGCCTATATTGCAGCATTTCATGAAAAAATATTTTTATTATGCACATAAATAAAATTATTATTAATAATTGATTATTATTGTACTTAACTATTTCAGTTTAAGTTCTTCATTTTTAAGAAAGCAAAAATCACTGACTCTTTGGGGGAATTCAGTGGAATTATAGAATAGGGCCATTCCTATAATTTCCCCTGAAATGTGGAACACAGTAGATTGAAGGCATTTCCATTCTGTATTTTTAGAAAACACCAAATGAATTTTCTTGCAAATAACAAAACACGCTTCCTATCTCCTCAAATAGGAGATTAACCATTGACTAAACAAGTTATATAAAAATAATTTTTTTAAATCATTTCCTACTTAGGTAATTAGGAAAATTTTTATTTTAGCAACTTTTTATTAAATAATTACAATGGCTCTTGTTCTCGTGTTCCACTTTACAACGGGAGGAAGGGTGCAGTAGTTTCTGAGGGTATGACTCCTTAGCACAGGAGGGAAGAAGTCTAAGGGAAGTTCTGGCTCACATACGTCACAAACCCTTTTTACGGGGCAGACTTCCTTCATGAATCATTCATCCACCGATCGGAATCTAGATCTGGAACAGAGAACGATCACCTCTGACACAGTACCGCCAGTGGCATTAACTCTTGATATGGAGGACTTTGAGACCACCATAAATTTAACGTCTACCACACATGGAGAATCTAAGGAAGGCAGGTTCGAACTCGCAGCCCAAGGGATTCGAATCCAATGCCCTACCAACCAGGCTATCCAGGTCTAACAATTACAGTTACTATAAAAAATTTATCAAAAATTATACAAGCGTAGAATTTTCAGCGCCAATTGAGGATTTAAAAGCAATTGTGACAACACAAAATGCGTAAATTTTCTACACTAGTTGGGCTAATGCTATACATATTACAAATATTTAATTTTGTTATTCTGTTTTAGTTTAATTAGAAAGTACTTCAAAATGATTCCGAAAAATCGATTCATTAACAATGTTTAGTTTTAAATTCCTCAAACATTAAGAAAATAAACAGAATCATTTGAAATAATCGGCCATGAACATGTTAAGTCTAACTTCATTGGCGTGGGGGAAAACAAACTGAATTCGCTACTTATTTGGCGATGGGGAAATGAAGATGTTTGGCGAGAAAGTTAATTTTTAGTTGATTAATAAAAAATTAATGAATTAATATTTGAAAAAACTGTATTAGCATCAAATGTCATCCACTACAAGTTTTAAAAAATTTACTCGATAGAAGAGTGTGAGCTAATAGGAATTGAAAAAATGAGATGGGAAAGGAAGAGTCCAATGCTTGTCTGTAAACTTGATGAAACGGAAATTCTTCCCTCGCTCCTTGAATTCACACGCACTATGTCACCATTCGGTGCGACGTCAAGACTTTCTACGATGTAACTGTTTTGGCCTTGTCTATCGGTGGCTATGCCCTTCATGGAAAATTTGCCTTTCAAGAAAATGTCATATTTTATGCACATTTCTTCAGAAAAAGAAAAATATTTTCTCACCTATGGCTAGACCTATGCCAGCGTTTGTAGGAATTAGTTCCTCGATTGACCTCGCTAATGGAACCTGAAAAATTTACCAGAAAGCATAGGAAATGTGATCATTAATCGAAAGATAAATTTTGAGGTATACATTTTGCTTTGTTTATACTTACACAAATCAAGCAAACGCCAATTGTTATCAGTCCAATCATAGCAGCTAACCATCTGTACAAATAAAAACAATCATGAGTAAAAGAATTAAAACTCAAAAATGATTAATTTTTCGCCTATTCATTCGAAGATATTAGTTATATTAGCACGACATTTTCTATCTATATGGTTCATGATACACTGCCCTACCTTTTAATTACGGGGCATTTCTATTTCTATCCTCTAAAGGTCGCCTCACATATGCAGTTTCAAGTGCGAGAGATGAATTCCGAACTTAAGGCAGAAACCTTACGAAATTATTGAAGACTAAAAATTACTTTTTTCTACCAATGTTCTATTTATCTATGTCTAATATGTAAAGAGTTAATGCACGTTTTAAGTTCAATAAAATATTTTAATATAGAGCTTGTTCAGTATTATTTAACGGAGTCAATTCTTAAATTTATTTATTGCAGTCAACTAATAAAGAAACAAAAGTTATGCTTTCTGGGACGACAGAAAAATTAGGCCAGTCTTGATGTTATATTTTTTGAACTTAATCGGATAAAATAAGAATCTGCTGATTTATCAGAATCAGTAGGATTCTGATAAAATAAGAATCTAAATGCTTAACAGATATTATGAATGAATGACAATCAACGTTAAATATTTCAGAACTTGTAAGCTAGGAATGAGTATACATAATCGCCCTTATTTTTGTAATGTTGGGCGGAGTTAAAAATGTCTCCACCTTTTTAGTCTGTATCATTATCAGATGTGAAATCTCAAATTTTGTATTGGTATCTGAAAACTGAGAAGTTTTTTTAATGCTTAAATTGACTGATTTATTGATATGCGATTAAAGCTAAGCATGAATAAAAATTATTTTTGGGATTGCAAACACATTTTATTTACTTTTTTATGCTTAATTGCTGCATAAATCAATAAGCAGGGATCTGTAATTTTATTATTTTAAGTTCATGATGATTCATTATATTTTCCACTCGCGGATGAGTTGGAGTTATTGATAATATTTTTCTTCGGAATTTTTTAAAATTTTGTATTTGGCATAGCATTGTTTCTATTAGTGTGTCACTAATTGCTTCAATCCATTTTTAGTGTTTAGTTATGATTTCAGTATCGTACCGTCTTTTAGTTCTGTAACGTCTTGGGGTGGGGCTTCTAGTTATTTGCGTCCGAAAGCAAAACTCAGTTATTCGGGTAATTAAATCCAGAATTTATTTTCAGCCACAATACATATATATTATAATTATTGACACCTTTCTTGATTAACAGTTCACGAGTAATTAAGCAGAATTAGATCAGAGTTTCACTAGAGGAAGGGTATGTGTTTTCAGATAGATAAAAAAAAAAAACTCTCCCTGAGATGAAGAGATAAGACGGAAATCTTCGTGAACTCACGAAAGATCCAGTCCGAGGTTTATCCTATCTTTCGATTAACCTGCTGGGTGTGCCGAAATCATAAATTGATGAGTTCGAGGAAGCTTGCTAGAAGATCAGCCCAGAAGATAAGGCTGTCTAAATAAGTGAAGTTCTCCTAAAGCTCGAATGAGCTTTCACCCTATCGACGTCACGAGACGGTCCGTACGACAGTATCAACTTGATTCACGAAGTTCAGATGAACTTGACGTGGGCGCAGCCTATAGGGAGAGGCTGCCTACGATACAACGCAAAATTCTCTCCGGAGAATTGCACACGGAATTCCAAGCCTAATTCCCTACACTCCAAACATTCACGCTCGATTAGTCGTCCGCTAGCTTCTTCGGTCCGTTTGCTCTCGTTGTCTAATCTCTTTTTCCCATAATTATCCTGTTTCTTTTTATTTGGGCTGCCTAGGCCGATCTCCAACGACAAATGACCAATCAGCATTTTCTCCAAGTTTTATTTGACCATCTGACCAAAGATACATTCCCAATCAAATGAGAGAGGAAAGCATCGATTAGCTAACCACAGGTGGTTGAATACCATCTCCTTGATGTGGCCACTAGATAAAAGAAGCGTCATTTGTATTCGGACTCCCCCCCCCTTTGTTGCTCTGAACGACGAGTGTATTTTATCTTCTGGAAATTACACACCTGTTTCCATCCTCTGATGCTTTTCCAAACACATGTCCATTTCCTTTTATCACAAATCTATTTTGTCTATATGGCACTTCACTCAGTAGTTCTGTCTATTTAGACCTGGGCCTTTGTAGATGCTGCAGGAACACATTTTTACTTAGCTCGAAACTGTAATTCAAGAAGCATAACCCTATGTCTAAATTCTTTTGCTATCAATTAATTCTTCAGCTAACAATGTTTTTTTTTCTCGTGAAAAACTTAGTTCGTTAGAGTTTTCTAATAGTCGCTTTGTGAGATCGTCACAGTTCCAAGAATTCCAGGACTTTATTGCTTAATTTTAATGTCACTAAATATTTACATGTAAAGTGCGCTACAAATTATAATTTTTTTTTCTTTAGCCCTGTGCCCATGTGCCAAGAATTTCTACTACGACTTTCTTTAGTTAATTTGTGACAGTTAGATTCGAGATATTTTTAACGGGATACCAACCCTTCTAGATAGGCATTTAGTCTATTTAAGTAAAATACGCATATGGAACACTGTAGTAAAACTAGATTCGCATCATTAGTCCGATCGAATTCTACTATTGATTGAAAAAAAACAACACAACATTAATTTAGTTGCTTATGTTCCTGAATTAGCTATCAAAAACAATTGTTAGGACAACAGCAATTATTATTTTTGTTACTATATGACTGCACGTGTCAAGCGATTTTGAGCAAATCGGCTGAGTCTTGTTGATTGGCCTCTGAAAAAATGGAATAAATTCTATTTCATAAAGTAACAAATGTTACAGTTAATTTTATTTAAAAAAGCTTAATTATTGTTAATTTTTTATAATGATTTCCATGATTTATATTTCAATTTCTGTTCTTTTGCTTGTAATCTCTTAACTGTATTGTGAATGTTAACTGTGAAACAAAATGTACTTGTGAAAAAAAACGTGTTTTTTTTTCACAAGTACATTTTGGTATGCCTATCGCAACCGCTTCGCAGTTGCTGTATTGATATGATAGAAGTAGTGAGCTAAATAAATATCCAGTAGATACTGAAGTCTTGATGAATCATTTCTAAAACACGCAACTTATAGAACGAATGATTATATTAACTGAGTGCGAATAATTTACTCATCTAATAACTGGTGACCTTGGATAAATTTCTACTTGCTGAATATGTGCTCTGCTGATAAAATGTCCGAGACGGAAACTTTGGAAGCAAGCGGCGTAAACATAAAAATACCACCATTTTGGTTCGATAAACCTGAAATATGGTTTTATAAGGTGGAAGCTCAATGCAAGATTTGCAGAATTATATCGGAGGAGACTATCTTTAGTCATCTCTACGCCCAATTGGAGCCAAAAGCTCTAGATGATATTTGGGACATAGTGAAAGATCCTTCCCCGAACAAATATTCAGCGGCAAAGGAACATCTATTGCAGATATTTGTCGTGAGTAAGAGTAAAAAAATTTAACGTCTTCTCACGAGACTTGAGTTAAGTGACATGTTGCCAAGTCAATTCTCAGGAAAATGCGCTCTCTTGCTGATACGAACGTTTCGGAGAAAACATTGCACACCCAGTGGCTGGATAAAATGCCTGATTCAGTCAAGGTAGTTGTCATCGTCAGTGAAAAGAAGCTCGATAAATTAGTGGCTATGGCCGACAAGATCGTAGAGATTGCGCCGAGAACAACAGATGTAGAAGCTGTGCAAAAGGATGTGGGAGTGAACCACTGCTGGCTAAAATTGCCAAATTGCCTCATTGAAGTTACAGTAGAAGCCCCGGAGCCGTAGTTCTCATCACCATCAGAGGAGTATAAATCGCAGCAGATCAAGGCGCCAATACAATCCACAAGACAAATTCTGCTATTATCACTTCAGATTCGGAAAGAAGTGCCTACCTGGCAAATGTGTGCAGCCTTGCAATTGGGACGAGTCTAGAAACCAATCCCATCAGTAGACGCCGTGATCCCAGCAGTAGTTCTCATCACCAATCCCAGCAGTAGACGCGAGTCTTGCTGACGAAGTTTTGGGTCCCAAATCCCAGTTATTATAAGGGATAGAGGAACTGATTGCCAATTTCTCGTGGATAGTGGAGCTGACATTTCAATTATTCCTTGGGCTAGAACAAAAGGTGAGTGCCGAGCCTCTAAATATAAATTGTATGCTTCAAATGGCACAGAAATCCCAACATTTGGCGTCAAAATGCTAACACTGGATCTAGGCCTAAGACGCCCATTTCAGTGGCCATTCCAGATTGTTAAAGTTAACCGAAGTATCGTAGGTGCTGATTTTCTTCAAAAATTTCAATTATTGATATATTTACACAATAGAAAATTAATAGATGGTGTAACAAACTTTTTAATAAAACGGTAAGTTGCTACAGTTTAAGTAAATTATGATCTCAGCATCGTCAACAGAACCTCAAAATATTTCAACCTGCTTAACTCATATCCTGATCTAACCAAGCCTAACTTAGTGAACAGAATTGTCAAGCAAGGAGTGGAGCAGCACATCCTAACAACTGGCCAACCAGTTTATTCAAAGACAAGACAACTAGCCCCCGATAAATTGAAGCTGGCAAAGCAGGAGTTTCAGTTTATGCTCGACAACGACATTGTCAGACCCTCCAAATCTCAATGGGCAAGTCCACTACACTTGGTAAACAAGATGGATTGCACATTAAGACCATGTAGTAACAACCAACAATTAAATGCACAGACAGTGCCATATCGGTACCCAATTCCTCAAGAATTGAGGACCCACTACATTCTGAAAGACAAAATATTTTTGTTCAAAGATAGAATTAGTATAAGCATACTATCTGATACCAATTGTTGAGAAAGACAAGGAAAAAACTGACATAACAACCCGATTCGGTCTGTATGAATTCAATGTTAGGAGTTTTGGACCGAGGAATGCCCTTTCATCCTTCCAACGCTTCATTACAGAGGTACTGTTTGGACTGGATTTTGTATTCCCCTATCTTTATTATGTTCTTGTAGCCTCATCTTCAAAAGAAGAACACAAAGAACATCTAAAAAGGATGTTTGAAAGATTCCAGCAATATGGACTTAGAATTAATATTTCCAAACCAGTGATGGGAGATGACCAAGTAGAATATTTGGGATATCTAATTACTGCTGAAGGTTCTCGTCCACTGCCAGATAAAACTGAAGCCATCAGCAACTATTCATTACCTGCGCACATTTCTTGGTATGATTAATTTCTATAGAAGATACCTGAAAGATGCAGCAAAGACCCAAGCACCCCTACATAAACAGCTAAAAGGATCGAAAAAGAAGGATCGTAGAAAAGGGCCTTGGACTGATGACACCATAAGGAGTTTCGAAAAATGTAAAACTGATCTTGCCGAAGCTGCTCTTCTATTGTTTCGATCAGGACTAATTTTATTACTCTGCACTGATGCATCAGATTTTGCAGTGGGTTCAGTACTCCAACAATATGAAAATGAGAGCTGGAAGGCAATAGCTTTCTACTCCAAAAAGCTGAATGACGCCCAAAGAAAGTATAGTACCTACGACAGAGAACTGTTAGGAATATACCTTTCTGTAAAACACTTCAAACATCTATTAGAAGGCAACAATTTTACCGTCTTTACTGATTATAAGCTTCTCACATTTGCATTTCAACAGAAAAATGAAAAAGCATCCCCTAGACAGCTACGAAAACTACAATATATTTCTGAATTTTCCGCCAACATTCAACACATACAAGGTAAAGATAATGTAGTTGCTGATGCTTTATCAAGAATTGAATCTGTTTCCACCATTGATTACGATGCCATAGCTCAGAAGCAAGTACATGATAAAGAGTTGCAACAATTAATGCAGGAAAGTCCCTCTTTACAGTTTAAACCCGCAACAATACCATCAGAAAAGACACTATGGTGTGATATATCTACATTAAATATTAGAACATACATCCCAGAGGAATTTCGAATGCAGATGTTTTAACAAATACATGGTTTTTCTCATCCTTGAGTTAAAACCACCAGCAAACAGATGACAGAAAAATTCATTTTGCCAGGTATGAAGAAGAAAATAGGAGAGTGGGCAAAAACAGGCATCAGGATGATAGAAATGTAAAGTGAATAGACACACCAAGTCTAAATTTGGAGAATACGAAGTTCCAGATTCCAGATTTAGTGTGGTACACATTGACTTGATTGGCCCATTACCACTTTCAGAAGGCATGGGATACTGCCTGACTTGCATTGACTGGTATTCTTCGTGGTTAGAAACTATTCCTTTACCCAATATAACTGCTGAAATAGTTAGTAAAGCTTTTTACAACAACTGGATTAGTAGATTTGGTGTTCCGGCTCAAATTGTAGTTGTTCAAGGAAGACAATTTGAGTCCCAATTATTCAGATGTCTTTCTGCTATATGTGGTGCTAAAGTATCACATACTAACTCTTATCACCCCCAATGTAATGGGAAAATAGTGAGACAGCACAAGACCTTGAAAGGTGCTATAAAAGTGCATAACAACATTAGATGGACAGAATCTTTACTTACAGTTCTACTAGGTTTGAGAACTGCCATCAGACCAGATACAAACCACTCAATTGCCCAAATGGTGTATGGCTCTAACATAAAGCTTCCAGGAGAATTCTTTGACCCACCAACCATCTAAATGGATCAAGAGACCTTTGTCTCCCAATTGCAGAAGTTTATGGAGCATTTGAAACCTGTGCCATCAGGCAGCGTCAAGCACAAAAAAAATATTTGTACATAAAGATCACAGATCTTGTTCTCATGGTTTTGCGAGAATGGACAGAGTGAAAAAGGCCCTCGAACCACCTCATCAAAGACCATATAGAGTAGTTGAAGTTTCTGATAATTTTTTCACTTTGTCAAGGAAAGAGAAGAATGTAAATATCTCTATTGACCGCCTAAAACCTGCCTATTTGTTGGTCATGTACAAAGATGACAAGCCGATACAATCTAAACAAACAGAAGGAAATTCAGATTATAGAGACTCCCACCTTCCATCTGATAATCAAACTACTTCCAGATGTGGTCGAACAATAAAACAACCAATAAGGTTTAGAGATCAAAGATTTTATATGCATATGCCTTTTGCTCAATTATACCGGGTGTCCAAAAAGTTCCCGTACTGATGATTTGTGAATTTATTTTACAAAAACAACAGGTTTAAAAAGAATTATTTTTATGCAAATGATAAAAAGCACTTTTAACATAACTAAGGAAAAAATACTGAACTCACATTTATAATAAATGTTCAAAATGTCCACCCCTTTCTTGGAGACAAAGCTGAACTCGTTTGCGCATGTTTCTCGAAACGCGTTTTAACATGCTAGGAGTGAATTTTTGTATCCTTTGGGTAACTGCAATTTTCAAATCGTCTATTGTGTGAGGATCACCTTCATAAACTTTGTCCTTTAAATATCCCCACAGAAAAAAGTCGGGGATGGTCAAATCAGGGGATCGAGGTGGCCAAAGTTTTTTTTTTTTTTTTTTTTTTTTGAGATAAGTCGATCGCCGAAAAAAGCCTCACGCATGTCCATGGTTTCATTACTCGTATGGCATCTTGCACCATCTTGTTGGAACCAAGAATATCGTTCATTCACTTCTAACAATGCCACAAATTGCTGAATAAGTTCCCTGTATACAGAACCATCAACAGTTGGTTCGAAAAACAGAGATCCGACAATCCTTTTGCGTGATATAGCACACCATACGTCAATTTTTTGAGAATGTAAAGGTTTTGGCATTACTGAATGAGGAATGATCGTTGACTAAAAGCGAGAGTTTTGTCCGTTGACGTAACCGCTTAAATGAAACCATGCCTCGTCGGAGAAAAATGTTTTATCCAAAATATTGATTTTGCGAATAAATCTCTTGAACCATTTTCAATAACGAAACCGCATCTCATTGTCCAGAGGTTTAATTTTCTGTAACATTTTTACGCGATAAGCATGAAAATGCAAAGCTCTTAAAGAATTATGTGTCGATCCGCGAGAGGCACCAATTTCTTGTGCCAAACGCCTCACGGATTTTTGAGGAGTTTGCAATATCTTTTGTTGAGCGTCTTGCAGAAAGGCTGGTGGAAGAACGTTCGGTCTTCCACTCCTGTGCTTGTCTTCCACTGAACCTGTATTACGAAATCGTCGAACGAGCCGATATAGCGTATCTTTATTCGGTATTGCACTATTTGGATATTTATTTTGACAAACATCTTTGAAACTTTCATACGATTTACATTCAAAATAAGCCTCAAGGAGACAATTCACTGATTCCGTGATAAATTCATTTCACAATGCCGAACAAAATAACATAAACTTCATTCTCGTTCAACTTGAGCTCGATTAAAATCAAACGTTAAAAACTAAAGAATTTATGCAACGGTTAGCAGACGATAAAATTTAATATACTTGAAAACAATCATGGACAATGATTTTTTAAATTTAGAGTACGGGAACTTTTTGGACACCCGGTATTTTGCTTTAAGCCATTAAGTGTTTAATTATGTTGTGAATATACAGATACATAAATAATTTTATCACATTATATTGCTTATCTTTAAATTTTGTCAATATAATATAGTTTTGCAAAAGGTAGTTCCTATTCTTATTCATTCTATCGAATGTATACTAGATATACTGAGTATTGCATTATATTGTATAGACAAGTAAATCAAACATTGCACTTAAAGAAATTTAGATATTGAGGTGTATATATATACATATTTATGTATTGACTGATTCTCTACTTCCTTACTATTGTACTTGTTTATTTCCTTTGTTTTATTTCTTGTACACAATTTTTGTCATTATAGTATATGAATATACATTTTTGATAACTTGAATTTTATTGCTTTTATATCAGTATACCCATTTTGATAATTTGTCTTGTATCAACATATACATTATCTAAGAGATTAAGTATATCTACATAATATTCTTTGTAATAAATTATTCTTATACTATATTTCTGCTAGTAGAATTGTCTATTGTTTGATTAGACATTCGTTTATCAGTTTCGGATATTATAAAAAGCAATCCAATTTTATTTTATGAATATGTTATTGCTGTTATGAATTATGGATCAAATAACTGATTACAAAATTTCTTGTGTTCCTTATTTCATGTCATTGAAAGCATAACGAATATATAAGTAAATATAAACTAGGAAATGTTATATGTATGGATTTGTGGTATATTGTGTTGTATAGTATTTTGTCTGTATATAGATATTTTTTTAAGCATCATCAGAATTAATAGGTATATTTTGAAATGTCTGTGTGTAAGAAATACTCTATACGAGATAAAAATTCAGCAATGTCCTTTTATGTGAATTTTCTTCAGTATAAGAAAGAAAATTTTTATTTAATCCTTATATAATAAAATTATCATGTCTTATTTATGGAATTTATCATTATTAAAACAGTACCTACAGAAAAATATTATGTTTTATATACAATATGTAAGTTGCACATTGAATTTTGTGTGTATTTATGTCAAACTTCTCCTACCATGGTTATCGGATTATCGTAACTCAGTAAATGGTAATGGAGTAATTTTAGGACAACAACAATTATTATTTTTGTCATTAGATGACTGCACGTGTCAAGCGGTTTTGAGCAAATCGGCTGAATCCTATCGACATGCCTCTGACAAAATTGAATAAATTCTATTTCATAAAGTAATAAATGTTACAATTAATTTTATTTAAAAACGCTTATTTATTGTTAATTTTTATAATGATTTCCATGACTTATATTTCAATTTCCGTACTTTTACTTATAATCTCCTGACTGTGTAGTGAATTTTAACTGTTAACCGAACTGTACTTGTGAAAAAAAAAACGTGGGCTTTTTTAAAAACCATTTCGCAGTTGCTTTACTGATGTGATAAAAGAAGCTAGCTGAATAAATATCCAGTACATGCTGAAGTCTTGATGAATTATTTCTAAATCACGCAACCTATAGAACGAATGATTATATAAACTGAGTGTGAATAATTTACTCACCTAATACAACTTTAAATTCGACACCATATGTATATGTATAGAATATGGGAGGGTGAATTATTGGAAGTTTTAACGCTGACTTTGAAAATAGTTTAATTGCATTAAACATTGAATCTCGTTGGTTGAAAGGAAAGTGTCGAAAATGTATACTGAATTTTCTTCATTATATTATGAAACACACATGCAATGTACTGCGTCACTACAAACGGGAACTCACGCCTACGGACTGCCTTGATCTTCATGGGTTTGCCGCCGCCTCTCATCTATTACCCCAAACAAGCTAGATATTAAGAGAATGCAGAAAAACATAGAAGTTGTACAAAAAAGAAGGCCCAAACATTCGAAGAGGTTGAAAAAAGAACATTGCCGTATTCAAATTTCTGTATCGTCGAACACGTTGGTGGGGAAATTAGAAAAATGTAATGTTGGCTAATATAGTTCTCGTTACCCGATAACTGTTTCAAATTTTAAGAGACTTTAGCAGTAGTCATCGTGTAGTGTCAAAACAGGCTCTTAATTAAATAAATCAAGCTGTACCATATGAATATTCGAAATTTTTTGAACTTAAACTCTGCGAGAAAAGTAGCTTTGTAACATATAAAGATTTTCCTCTTTTTCCGATTATTTTTTTCAAACAATAAAATGACGACTATGGTGAGTTGTTGCTGGTATTTGTCACTGATTCTGGGGGCAAAACTAACCGAGTGCTGCCAGAATCTGCTGTGGCTTTGCATGCAATACCACATCCATCGTCAAAAGGATAGTAGGCATAGTGAATATCTTTAATTAAGAATAAAATCTAATAAAATTTGGTAGTCTATATGAAACATAATAAAACTAAACAGTCATTTTTTTTAAAAAAATTGAACATTTTTCAACATGTTGAAACTGGGTATTAAGATAGATTAATAAATTATTCTGTGAAAATGGGAGGACTTTTTCGAAAAATATCTAACGTTAAGAACTAGTTTTAGTAACAAAAGCCGTATCACCTTTCCTTTTTATCCAAGGTTTGTTATTCAATAAGGATATTATCCCTTTTCGGGACAGGAGGCATTTATCCTAGACGCATGCACAGGACGGCACTTACGCGAAAGGAATCATTCTACGGGACTGGGGTTTGCATCGTTAAATCTTTTGAAAAAAAATCACAAAAAATAAAGTTTGAATCCTTCATTTTTTTGCCTTTTTACCTTATTAGTTCATTTCTAATATGAGATCATTCTTCTTCTCACAAATCAGGTTTTCTTTCCGTAAAAAATTAAAACCAAGGCGTTTCGTAATAAAAAGAGATATGAGCGAAATGTAACTGAAAGTTACACAAAATAAGCAGACGGTAAAACGCCGAAAAGACTAGTTACAATTACGCAGTAATAACAAAAAAAATGAAGAAGAAAAGAATTCGGAGGGAGGTTAGAACGAGAGTGATTCTATCAGTGGAAAGTTACAAAACCACTGATTTATTTGAATTACTCTTAACCCCCACCCCCGCAACAGCTGATGAGTAAAACGAGTGGGCTGAATATGAGCAAAATGGAAGTAGGGATACTAAAACTGTATTTATTTCAAAAGTAATAAACATAAGACGCCATCTTGAGACGTTTAAAAAATTGTTCCAGTTTAAAATGCACATATGAATCACTGTCCCATGAGTTCGATTCCCAGAAATGCACGGAGGCCACCTTCGGCTGTGAGAGACGTTCGCTGGTGATGCATATATGCCACGTCCATCACGAAAGGGTTATAGAACTTTTGAATAAATTCTGAGAATTCTATCAAAAATCCGTTTTTTTCCCCCTTAAACTTTTTTTAAAGTAACGAATATAGGGGTTATATGTTTCATGGGGGTTCTTGTTTCATAGCATGCAACTTTTAGCATACTGAATCAAATAGAGACCCTTGTCCTGTAAGGAATCCTAACTTCTAGATCGAAACTGTTGTCTCTGATGAGGCTTGGGAGTTAGGAGAGGAGGATGTCGACTCGGGTTTTGTTCTTGGATTTGGACTTAACACACACAGCTACAAGATCTGGTGATGTAGTAGCTTCAAAAACTAAATAACTCTATTTAATTGAACTAAGTAGCATAGAGTAATATCGAAATGAATTAATTTAAACTCCTGTTTAACACATTGTAAAATTACCTTCCCATTCTGTGTCCAATGGGGCCAAAAAGGTTGGTTCCAATGAGGTAGGAAATGCTTGCTGGTAAGAAAGCGACACCTTGTTGCCATTTAGAAGCATCCATTTTATCCATCATCCACAATGGAAGCGAGGGCTCTAGAACAGCTATTCCGATATTGGAAAATGTGATGGCACCTGTAGAATAGTAAAGTCAGAAACATTTCAGGGTAATCATTTAAGGAAAAAACAGGTGATATTAGTTTTTTTTTCATAACTTCTAGCTCTAAAAAGTTTCTAAGCTTAAAAGTTTTTTAAATTTAATCTATTAAAGTACCTTTTCGTAATTTTTGAGAAAAGTAAAACGATTTTCTATTTTATCTATTTCTTCAGACGTTAAAAAATGTTATTTTTTTATTTGGGAGTGTTGACTCCAAAAGTTCTGTTAACCCCTGAGATAAGCACTGAACTTTATCAAACTAACTAAGGGGGAGTAAATTTCCAACTATCACAGATTTCTAAGGGAGTAGGTAAATTCTGGAAGATCTCGGGGATTCTGCAATGGATTATTCGAAACTCACCTCTTCAGCTAAAGAAAATATTGACGCAGATTATATTGTATTTGACATTCAGATTATCAAATTTCAATACCTTACCGTTATAAGATGGCACCGGACATTATGAATGGCCTAACCTTCAACTATCAGCCTACCCATAAGGGTGAAAGACTGAGAAAGACATAGATGTATTGTATACCAGCTTCGAAGAAAGAAAGCACAAGGAAAATCGAATAACCATCTGTCCTTTTAAATGCAGCTGAAGGTCACTGAGTCAACGAAGCTCTGATATTGACTAAATTCTTGACTCGAGGTAATTCACTTTGGGGGAACTGTAAAGGAGACACACAATTCAATCAAATATATGCACTGATACATTCGACGAATACTCTGATTTCAACCGGGCATCGAATCCCCTTTTTTGAGAATATAATGTAGAGAATTTATGAACCTATATGGTTCTACTTAAAATACGATTGCCAATGTCTAATTTTTCCTCTCGGACAAATAACCGGTACAAACGAATCACTCTTTCAACATGCTGAAGCTGGTTAACGAATTTAATTTTGCCAGTAGCACTAAACTATCTACCGATAAGTATTTGAACAGCCATGCAAATGAGAATATCTGCGGTCTTCATCTACGACATACCTTTTGTAAAATATCATGTAAAAAAGCATTGGCATTAGTCATATGCGAGATTCTATGAGATTTAGTGCTGTCTGACTTCAAGTAAAGCTTAATTTTCAGATATCATAGAAATGACCGATCCTTAAAGGACATATCTAGTGAGTTAAACATTCCTAAATGGAGAATGGCTTTTGTGATTAAGAAGTGGAAGGTGAGTGGTGGTTGTCGAAATGTGCTTCGACCCAGCGGACGCAAGAAACTAAAAGATAGAGACCAAGAACATTCCCTTGGTTTCTATAGTCGTGCTGCTGTCCATAAGTCTTTGATTACAAAATCCAACAGCGCCACTCGGTTGACGTGGTGCAAGGCACACCGAAATTGAGCCATAAAGGAGTGGAAACAGGTTCTCCGGTGCGATGAATCATGGTTCGATCTCTACCAGTTGGAAGGAAGAGTATAGGTTTGGCGTATGCACGGAGAACGTCTTTTGCCATAATTTATTGTGATTACAGTAAATTTTGGGGGAGGGGTGAAACTGTGATCAGCGGATGTTTCTCATGGTATGGACTAAGACCCTTGATCTCAATTCATGGTAAACTCTATATCGATTCCTACTCTACTATTCTATACAACAATGTGCTTCTTCCGCTGAGGCAATTTTTCGAGTTGGATCATTGTTATTCCAGGATGGCAATGTCACTTGTCATATTGTAAGGTCCACCATAAATTGGTGTGAGGACAATGGGGTGAACTGACTGGATTGATCATCCAAGAGTGCAGACTTGAGTTCTCTAGGAAACCTCTGAGACGAGTTGGATAGCCGAATTAAATAATAACTCAACCGTCAAAAATTGGTGTAGAGCTTGTATGTCTTTTCCAAGCAGAGAGAAAAAATTACCATTTTCAATCATGCAAGCACTTGTTTAAAGAATGCACCAGAGGGTTATGGCTATTATTGTCTCAGGTAGAACCTCTACCAACTATTGAATATGAATAATTTGTGTTTATCTCTTTTATCACAGGTGTCCAACTACTTATTGGTAGATAATGTATATATCGAATAAATATTCTATAGATGCTTGCTTAGCATGCCCCAAAACAATGATTTGCGGATTCTATTCTTGGCATTGCAAAAAAAACCTTGACTTTGATCGAGGATCGGGATGGGATTTTTAGAGTATATGGTTCAGCCCATGACCTCCTATAGTAATAACATTTTTTATACTGCCAAATATTTTTTTTATTTCTTAGGACCGAAGATTGTATTCACTCATTTGCTTATGCGAGGCTATCGTAATACTGTATCATATTATCAAGTTTTTACATATTATATTTGTAAAGGCTATTAAACCAAATTACAATGAATAACGTTCCTGTTGTAATAAAAGAATAACAAAATAAATTACAAGTTATACTAAATATATTTTTTCACTTTTATGAACGAAGAAGATCTTACCAGCTGCAATCATAATGTAGGGATCCTTCATTAACGTCCATAGAGAAGGTCCTTCTTCTTCCTCTTTTCTTTTCACCTTTGGCTGAAGAACAATAAGTTGCAAGGCTAATAAAATAATCCAAAAAATAAAAATTTCATTAAAACATTTGTAACACATGTATTTTACACTGTTTCAAATGAGTACATTAATAAAAGTATGCTTTTAAAAACTGTCTTTATTAAATAAATTTTTAACAAATGTGTATTTGTATCTTATTTCATCAAGTAAAAAAGTGACGATCTTGCAAAAATGGCTTTAAAAAACATATGATTGTGAATTGTTTCCTTCAAGTGAATATTAGTGATGTGCATCAGTATCAAGTTTATAATGCCCCCTTGAAGAAAACAGCAGATTCTGTATTTTGCGATAGTGAATCTAATTTTCTACAGTGCGAATGAAGGCTTTCGAAAATTAGCAGTAAAATAGTAATAATCTGCTTTCTTTTAAAATATCGGGGAGCAGCTTTACGAGAGTGTGAACCACGTTGTAAATTCATGACTAAAACTCAAGGTTGGAACTCGATTTAAAATAAGGACGACGTTTAAAAAGGCTAGGTGCACGGCAAATTCGTCGGATCTAAATGTCTTTTGGTTGCCACAGAAGTTAATAGGAGGCTCTGGTTCAGGTGTCATCTTTATCATAACATCTAAATACAAATCTGTATTTAGAAAGTGCGTTCGTCATCTGACCATGGTTTAAAATTATGAGATCCTTCTCAAAATAATCCTATAGTTGCTCCGAAATGAGAGAGAAATATAATTATTTTAAACTGATAATTGAGTTCTGAGAATTTTTTAATATTGTATTGTCATTGAGAAATTTCAGAAATCTGGTTCATCAGAAAGGGAGTGAATAATTGATCATATAATTTCATCTTCTGCAATATGAAACAAATCAATACAAATAAAAGTGTTTAGTAAAATAAGTTTTACCTATGTCAGATAACTAAAAAAACTAGAAATAATTTTCGGATTTATATAATTAAATCCGAAATACCGGCTGGTTAGAATTAAAGTACAAACTTGTTTTTGTATGGTAAATAGGAAACTCATAAAAGAAATTGCACTATTTTTTTTCAAAACTTCTTAAATAGTTACGACAAATAATTTTGTACAGCATATTAAAGAAAAATTTTGCCCCTGGTGAAGGGGGGCCGCATTAAAAAAAAGGCTCAGAAAAATCTGTCGAATATTTACGAAATAATAAGAAAGTGTTTTCAAAATAAAATAAATAGTTAAATTACACATGGAAATGTTTGTTAAAAATTTTATTTCTTATTTCAAACATGGAGAAATTTTCAAAATACACATAATTCAATACTATTTGTCATAATTCAAAACTTTCATCTTCTTGTTATGAACTGGTTCAAAATCACTTTCATCACTTGAAGGTATTAAAATTAATTAATTTTCGAATTGTATCAATTGTTTTATTTTTGAATATTGGAATAAGTAGACGTGATATGGTGCAATTCATAGTAGTACAATTCATTAGTCTACATATATGCACAGGTAGAAAACATTACAATTTTGTTATAATGCCATTACCGATGGACCGCATAAAACAAGGAACACATAGAAACATGTATTCCCATTCAAACTAATGTATAAGCATAAAATTATTGGAAGAATTTGCATTAGTTTGAATTAATAAAACATGCCCAAATATCCAAATCTCAGTTTTTTGCATTTGAGATTATCAATTGACTACTCCGACTAGCTCGAATCCACACAGGAAAAGAAAACTGAATAATCGAACCGTAGCGAAAGCAACACTGGCGGTCCTTGTTAAGTTTGTGTCCTAAGGGCCATGGTACAGCACTTCTCGTGTCAAATACTTCCCATCATCGACGGGAGGTAGCCAACACCCACTTTTTCTATACTCATCAGGATGGCGAGAATATATCCCTATTCCGGACGCTTCTCGTCTCCTTTTATATATATCCATTATGGAATAAATCATGGGGGAAAATATCATTAACAAATTCTAAGCATAGAAGAAGACAGATGAACAATCTATTGGATAAACATAATCTGCCATCTTATAATATTTCAATTACGACTGAGGTGCCTTTTAATTACTTTAGTTAATACGCACCACGATTAAGTATTACAAGAGGACAATAAATACTGTCAATATTCAGAAGTATCCAAATATCAATCACCATGTGCCAAAGAACCTCCCGTTGGTTTTGGTGTAAAAGTTTGGAAATGGAGCTACCAGTTCATGTGTCGTCTTCTTGTTTTGATTGGAGTTCAAAATTACGAAGTCAGACCCAAAATAGCTCTAGTGTTGCTTCCAAATGGGACGTTAATATAGCTAAATCAAATACTAATCTATTATTTGTAAGATATAAAGGTTGCCTAAAGGAAGTGGACATGTTGAATAGAAAGTGTGATTTTATTGAGAATCAAAAGAAATCGCCATGGACATTGTCCCATTATTTAAGTAGCAGGTCTATGCTTTTGCTTTGGATAGATGGTGGTTGAAATCAGAAATCGTACTACCGCGTTGCACCGATCTGGACGCATCCATGTCAAGCATGACTTTACTTATGATCAACTTCCTCTACCACGAACTGCTTTCATCGTTGAACGTCGTATGCAGTGCAAATGAGTTGGTTTGAAGGGGTACCTAGTTCCAGCCGTGGTTTATACTGGGTGATGCTCGACTGCAGACGTCTTGTTTTACGATACGTCATTTCCGTCAAGACCTGATGCTGAACTGGAACATAGCAGAGTTACTTCTACCGTCTTGTCGGTAAGGCAAATGAAGAGTGAGGTGGAGAACTCATATCTCTTTGTTATTGGTTGTAAGGAGAGCGGAATGCGTGAGTATGCAGTTTTGCTAAATGTTGAGAGAAGTATTTAGGGAAATATTAAGTGCTCATACATTTACGACTTTACAAAAATTTTAAGACAAAATTAGGTTAAATTAATTGGATGGGTTATTAATGCGATCGCTAGAATTCGGTTTTTTTTTTTTTTTCGAAAATTCCTTTGGCGAATTTGTTTTTGAGCTGGGTGAAGAGCAAGGGGTATTCCTTGGTAATCTTTTTCAGTTCGTTCATTTCCTCAATTATATCAACCATTTCATTTAATTTGAGTTTATCGTATGCCTCCTACCGCCCTTTTATTCGGTGGTTCTGCTATAACCGCAGTCCTTCTGACGCAATCGTTAGTGTTCCATTTTAATTTGGGCAACCCTTATAGTTCAAAGAATGGTAATTTTCATCGTATTTTTCACTATCTCCTTTTCTTTCATCTTCATATTCTGAAATGCTTACCTCCAATATTTCAAGTTTTTGAGAGAATTTTTCTTTCTTTCCATAATATGTGACAGGAACATGAATGTTTTAATTCAAACTATCTAGCACTTTAAAATACAATTAAACTAATTTGCAAGAGTCAGTGTTTAAAACCGTTCAACCCGCTAAATAATATAACCTGATGAAAAAATTTTTTTATTACCTCCATCAAAAAGAGCCAATCCTGCCAATATGAGAAAAGGAGTAGCTTTTCCGACAAATTCATAAAGAGTACCACCATATACCGGGCCGATGAGAACACCAAGTGCCAGGCCACCTAAAGCAATCGCCATGGCATTCCCTCTTTCGGCATCCTCTGGGTATTTTTCTGCCAACATACCCATACCTGAAAAATATTTAACTCGAATTATTCGGAGCAGAAAAGATAAATAGCCTTTATAATGTTCATAAATAATTCCATGAATTATCGTAATGTGGGAATGACACTGTATTATTACACATTTGCTCTTACTTATAAATAGGAGTTTTTATTCGTATTTTAACAAAATTATATATGCACCAAATAATAGAAGCTTGAGATAAAACACCTATCCAAGATAAGATTTTATTTTCAAAAGGTAGTATTAGGTTCATTGCCATTAACTACAAAAAATTAATTGCAAAATTTTTTGGGTGACTACCCCCTTTTTTTTGTCACATGAGGAAACAGGAGGCATATCTAAAATACTCTCATTTTATTTTATACCTGAATACAAGTTTGATGATACTCATGCATTCTTTTCCAATAAATCCAATTATTAACTCTCTGTTAGTTTCAATTATTGGTTAGACTTAAGCTCAAAGTAAGGTTCCAACGCCAAGTTCATATAACGTTCGTTACCAATTGCATTTCGGAAAAAACATTTGGCATACAAAACATCCAGCTTTCATTTTTCACGGTTATAATTTGTGGATTGTTATGTTTAGAAAATTATAGTTTGAAAAAAACTTACATTTTGGTAACCGTATCTATTAGATACACGCATATCGGAAGATTTAAAATCTTTATGATTAGTTCATTATATTTGTGAGCATGTGTATTAAGAAAAATTATTATTTGGACCCCAATAGAATAAATTACCCCTTTTAAAAAAACACGAAATAACTGCTTAACTCTCTATCGTTCTTTGCGGCATCATGAAAATACTACAAATAAAATTATCAAAAAGCTCTTTCCCCTTACTTTTTTTCACTTCCAGCTAATTTGGTTTGGTTAGTTAAATTTACATTCTGTCACGAAGCAACTTTTAGGATTATTTTTTGAGACGAACCTCGTAATTTTGAATTGCAGTTAGATGATGAGGATGGAACCTAAGCTGGCATCCGTTTTTCCTTTAAGGGAAAGACACTTGATCCCAATAATTTAGAGAGCACCAAGCGTGCTTACAGCGTGGTTTCTCTACGAAATCGGGTTTCGAGTTTGGAACCAGTCAACCCAAATCCGAGTTCATAATATCAAACCACTGCTGCATTTTCTCTCATATGGAAGGAGGGTAAAGTCGATGCTTTAGAACTGAAGATTCTATGGAAGATCAGCCGCACATCGAATTCCCACCTCTCATATTTGTATTGCGGGGAATTCAAAATTGCGAGGTTCGTTCGTAGATAGTTGTCTAGTAACTTCAGAATGAAACGTTAATCTAATCAGATTAAACAAGGAAATATATGGAAAATAGGTCGGTGAATAGGTATAATTAGGTAATCAACAATTCATTTTTTAATTTCAATTAGTTACGATAAAAAAAAATTCTTTAGAAAAATCGTATTTCCTTGGAAAAAATATTTCTCGTCAGTTTTCAAGCTACAAATTACCGATGATATAATATTTTCTGTGAGCAGAGTAAGAAATGTTTCTTAATAATGAATCAACTGTTTTACATACAATTTTTAGTCCATCTTCTTTCAATCTATAATACGTTAATCTAAACATTTTAAACTACAATTTCTTCTAATAAAGTTTGTGAAACAGTTTTTTTTATTCTCATAAATAAGAATTCTTCCGTCCGGCTATATTGTAGCATATATCCAGCTTAAACTTCATACAAAATTATAACAATAGGTTACATTGAAATACATACCTGCCACACTTGTGCATGATGATCCAACTCCTTGAAGGGCTCTTGCCATAAATAAGGTATTGTAGGAATTTCCAATTGCAAATGCTGGGAAGTAAATAAACTTCTTATAAAACTACATTTTAAAAAAAGAATACTTTGTTTACATACACTTAGAAGTTTAACTCTAAAAATTGTGTTTAATTAAATTTTTTTTCATAGTAATGCAGGAAAATATTGGCTAAAGCACTTGAGAAAGCTGTTCCCATTGGAATGTCCTTTATTTGTTTATAGAAATAATATCCATTTAAAATGTTATTTTCCGTAATACGAGGGCAAATCAAAACGTTTTTGCGCCTATTTTTAAAGCCAAAATACGGCTGTGAATACAAAGCGAACCTATGCATTCCCAGCAGTGAACGTTCCTTGAACCGTACCAGCCGTATCTGCCTTTTGCTCCGATGAGTGGCGCTGCTATCATTCATTTAAGATGGCGGTTGTTCTTCAGACGTCCACAGCTTATGAGCAGCGAAGTGCTATTCGTTTTCTATGGAGCAAGGGACAAAGGCCCATAGCAATTCACAAGGAAATGCACCCCACGTACGGGGAAAAGTGTCTCTGAGAAGTGTTCAATGGTGGTGTCGTGAGTTTCAAAAAGGTCGTGAAGACTTGTATGAGAATGAGCATTCACTGGGAGAATCTGGAACAACCACCTTACAGTCCAAACCTTGCCCCTAGTTATTTTCACGTTTTCGGTCCACTGAAGAAGTTTCTGGCAGGGCAGCGATTCACATGTGACGAAGAAGCCAAGAACGCGGTTCGACGGTGGTTGTCTGAACCGGTGAAGTAACTATGTAGAGAAATAATGTAAGGCACGTAATACATTACAAATATTTGTAAATATCTGTATGTACCTGTTTTTGGCGAATAAAAAATAGGCGCGAAGACTTTTGGATTTGCCCTCGTAGATAAACAAAATCTGTTTCCAATAGAAGCTTCATCGGCTATAAAGATATTTTTACTTGAAAAATTATTGAATATAATTTAATTTTACACAAATTGAACTGACATCTCATCGTGAAAAAGCGTTACTGATTAGATGGCCGCAAACTAAGATGTCATAAGTCACGAGTTTTCGTATTGCGCTTTTTAAACTTTGTATCATGAATGAGTAGATTCAAGATCGCCTTGTGACGCAATAAAAACTGACTATGACCAACCAATGGATCGTCACTCACAATTTGAAAATAAAAACTGATATAAATAATGAAAAAGAAGACATTAAAGCTTCAGAAAGAAGCTTAAGAAGAGACATTAAACTATGTTCTTTTATCATATACGTTTATTTTCATATATAGGTATTCATAACTACGATATTGTGTTTTTTTTTGTGTGTACTAAGTCTACTTTCAGGTTTCTTGCCATCCTGCGAAAATCTCCTGAAAGGAGAAAGGGGGTAACTGTACCACCCTGCCGCTCATTTAAAGGCAAGTCTTTCTGGAGCAGAATCTTTTTGGAACCTCTTCAGCTTTATTCAGAGTTGAACTGAAGTGAGCGATTGGCGTTATTGGAAAAGAAAAAGGATGAGGCGAGAAAGGAGAGGATATTTTTGGTTTTATGTGTGTGATGACCGGATCCTGAACTCTTTAATTAGTTGATTTTGAAAACTCCGGAAGATTTTAAGATATTAAACCTGTCTTTCTTTTACACTAAAGTGCCAAAAAAAAAACTGGTGCATCTATCTAATATCATGTACGAGCACGTAAATGTGTCGCAGTAGGACGTGGCAGGGATTCAACTAATTTGTGAAGTTATTCTGTAGACAGTTCACATCATGATTCCTGCAGGGCAGTCTACAAAGCCATGGGAGTGCGAGGTGGTGGAGATCTCCTTAGAACAGCACATCGCAAAACATCCCAGATATGGTCACTAATGTTTATGTCAGGAGAATTAGGTGGCCAAGAGAGGGAAATACGTTCAGAAGGATGCCCCTCAAGCCACTCGGTAGCTACTGTAGACTTGTAGAAGTGTGGGGTGGAGCATTATCCTGTTGGAATTTTTCACGACCGTCAGAATTCACACAGGACATGAATGCATGTAGAGGGGCAGAAAGGATATTAAAGTATCTCTGACATGTCATGGTCCAACAAACACCAACAGTCCCATTTCATGCTAACTGCACACGCCCTTTACCCTCACAGAGCCTCCGCCAGCTTGAATATTTCCTTGTAGGCATGAGGGATCCATGGTTTCGTTAGGTTTTCTCCGCACCCGTATATAGCCATGCACCCGATACACTTGGAAACGTGACTCATTAGACAAGGCAACGTTTTTCTAATCATTAAGAACCCAATGGCAGCGCTGGAGAGCCCAGGTATGGTGCAGAGCTTTCTGTCTCTAAAGCACCAATGGTACCCGAGAGGATTTGCGGCTGATAAAGCCCATATCAATTAGGTTACATTGCATAGTGTTTCTGACACTTGTTGACAGGCCTGCCTTCAAACCCGCAACAATTTGGAGAAATATTGAACGTCTAGCTCGTGTAAAGATCCTTTTCAGGCGTCAATGATCCCGTACTATCAAGACCCTTTACAAGCCGCACCACTGTCGGAGATTTGAGGTTTTACCGGAAATCTGGTATTAGCGGTACACTCTAGAAATGGTCGGGCGAGAAAATTTAAATTTCCTCTCTACTTCGAAAATGTTGTGCTCTCTCTCTCTCTCTCTTGCACCGTCGATAAGTCACCTTAAAAAATCTCTTAAATCTTGATAGCCTGCCATTATAACAGCAAGAATCGATGCAATAGCCTCCTCAGACACCTGTTTTCTTATATAATCACTGTCGATTGCATCAATTTACGCTGATTTGTTGAACATCACCATTATTTGCTTATGACCTCCTATATCAGGGGTGGGGGTGGGGCTCTTTAGTATATGTTTAATGTTAATTGTTGTCTATGTCGGTAGATAAATGTCTTGTGCGTTTTTAAAACTATTCTTTCTCAAGATATTACAGCACGCTAAATGACAACATCCGGTATAGACGACTGTTCACTAATGAGAAGAAAAAAAGTAGCGCTTGCACTAAATATTTTCGATTTCATTTCGCTCACATTGATTAGCACCCACCAAACTAATTTTATTTTGTTTGATGTATTTCTGATTAACTCATAATGATATATTCTGATTGCCGTTTACTGTTTGTCTTTTTGTCCAATTTTAAAATATACTCTTCTTGCAATTGCAAGCAATATGTTGGCAAAGCTTCATCGCAGTCAGTTGAACAGTACGGCAGGGCTTAAGGTACGAACAAACAACAGTTTTTATATACGTAACTTTATTCTCAAATATTATTTTCTGATTCCATTTCAGTTTTTCTATTTAATTAAATCTACACGAATTCTAAAATTGCTGACAAGTTACCTCTTTCCTAGTGAAGGGATAAAAACAAATTATTTTAAAAGATTGCTGTGTTTTCCTTATCAAAATTGACATGTGTACAAAATCTCACAGCATATAAGCAGCGGGAAAAGTATTTTCCCTCTCTTTTAGCTTTTCCTCATTTCATTTTGCATCTTTCTGTGTTGTGCTGGTCGCTTCTGCTTGCTCATAAATCTTATATATATATATATATATATATATATATATATATATATATATATACTTTTATTATCAGGGGGCAGCTGGTAAAGGCATATTATATTATTAGTCTTATATTATTAGTCTTCTGCACAATTATTTTTAACTCAATTTCTAAGTTTGAACTAGATTTTAACAATTAAAAAATGATGCTTAGTATTACGTTTTGCGTATTGTCTGGATATCTTGCTGAAAGTAAACTGTTTACTCTTCCTCCTCAGTATTAACCTACTGAGGGAAAACATATTCCTCTAACACTTCACAACAGAATCACCATTTATGGAATTCCTTATAAAAATGAAGTGGGATATAATTTATTTATGCTTGAGGCCGCTCCAAATATGTACTTTCGGTGAGTAATGTTGATGTTCCAATAAATTATGAGGTAGCTGGGAATCCCAAATTACATTACCATTTACTTGAAAAGTGGTCTCATCAGAAGAAATAACATTTAAAAAGTCATTAGTATCTATCATGGCTAGCATAGTAACAAAAAACTCTAGCTTCTTTTTTTGTTGTTGTTTTAAGTTCTTGTGTAAGTTGAACCGCATTCTCAGTTAGGCAGAGCCTTTTGTGAACCACCTTATAACAGTTTATTTGGGACTTCGTCGTCTCAATGATTTTGACGGATTTCGTCCGCGTGATGTACGGATTCTATTGACATTATCCTTAGACACTCTTGGCCTACTAGACGATTTTTGTTATAAAACTTCCAATTTCTTTAAACGCACGTAGCCATTGATGAATGGTTTAGCCCGTAGGTGCATTACCGCCATACTCGGGTAGAAAGTTCTGCTGTCCAGGGGTAACATATCCAATTTCTATAAAGATGCGTTCTAGCGGCCTATGGCCTTTACAGATAAGGTCGTAAATCTTCCAACCAACCATTAAATGACCATCCTTGCTTGTGGACGTCGGTACGGAGCTCCCAGAAAAATGTCGGTAAAATGGACATAAAGAAACCCAAGTAAACAATATGAGAGGGGAAAACGTACTTGTCTCCAGATATTCATCGGTCGTCAGAATGGGGTTTAGGCGAGATAACACACTGAACCTTTTGTTTCTGCGTTGCCATCGCACTGAGCTACAGAATAAGCATCTACTGCATTACATTGACGCGCAACGCTATCTAATGTTGAAAAAACAAACTAACTTATGTGAATAAAATTTAATGAGCTACTGATTTCTTCAAAATTAACTGAACTGACTAACTCGTACCGTTAGTTTGATATGAATTTTCCTAACCCCTGAGTGTTTTTTTTTATGAACGTCCTGTATACATGCACTAATAAAAAGCAAAACGACAACAAAAAATATAAAGGCAAAATACAAAAAAACGTTTCGCAGACACAGAAAAATTGATGAGTATATCGAAAATAAAAAAAATTATAAGATGATAGATATTTTTTTAAATATTTTCGTATTTTTCTTTGAAATCCTCAATACAAAAGAAAGAGTGAAATTTCATCAAAAATAAAAAGTTGCATTTAAGACATTTTGTATTAGGTAATTTATACTTTCAAATTTTTCATTTTTTATTTACTAATATTTTGTATAATTTAAATAAAATGAGGAAAAATAACATACGTATTTTAAAATTTTCCTATATTTACCAAAATATATATGTTACTTTTATATATTTATCTACATATAATTAAATAACAATTTTTATTTTTGATTTTTGATTCAAATATAAGTAATGTACACTTTTGAAAATTAAATTTTATATTTGTAATATTGAAACACACTCATGCCCTTAAATAAAGGATAATTCAGAGTCAACCGAAAATTGAACTCTAAAATGCATATATCACCCTTAAAATGACTACACACACCTTCAAAAATCACATGTAAATTGCAGGGAGCCACCAAAAGACACCGATAGTATGTCACAATGACGAGAGTATAGAAGATTGATGTATAAGAAATACAGGCAAAGAAGTAAAATAGTTTGCAAGCTCTTTATAAGCCTTTAGGTGCAATAACCACATAGATATGACACAAAGGATGCATTTGGATGATTTTTACGTGGGAGAATTATCGATTGTCTGGAATGTGGGCGTACTCAGCTAGAAGTATCAGAGGAATTTGAAATCATCCACAGTGTCATCTCCAGGCTTTGACAACGATTCCAAGATGACGGTAATGTGAGTAGACGTTACAGCACAAATCGTCCCTAGAATTACCACGCCTAATGAGGACCGGTATTTGGCAGTTCTGCCAACAGAAACAGACGAAGCATAGCATCAGACCTGTCTCGCCAGCTCTATTCAGCCACTGGTACGACAGTTTCAAAGCATCCTGTGTGCAGATGCTTTGGGCAGATTGGTCTGTATGCTCGTATGCCTGTCAGATGTGTTCCACTTACTGTAACTGACTGTCATCTGAGTTAGCCTGGAGTAGTGAGCATGTATTGTGGACACCACAACTGTGAGCTTGTGTGATGTTTTCCGATGAGTCCAGGTTTAGCTTGCAGTCTGATTCTCACCAGACTTTCATGTGGAGAGTGCCAGGTACCCATTACCCCAAAGAGAACAGCATTGAACAATACCATTACGATGGTTCAGGATTGCTCGTTTGGGAGGGAATTATTCTGGGTTCAAGAATTAACCTGCATGTTCAAATTGCAACCAGGACAGGCCAAATCTATCGGGTCGTCATTCTGGAACAACATGTACGCTTGTTTCGGGGTGCCAAGAGCTCAGAATTAGTGTTTATGGACGATAACACCCGTCTTTACCGAGCAAAAATCATAAAAGAATGTCTTCGATTGGAGGATACTACTCGTATGGACTGGCCAACATTCTCACCGGACTTGAATTCAGTAGATCTTGCTCGGGACATGCTTGGCCGACGAGTTTTAACCCGTCAACAGCCTTCTACATGTCTACTGGAACTTCGGGGAGCATTGCTTGATGAGTGGTGTAATACTACACAAGATCAGATCGATAATTTGATACTCAGCATGCCTAGGCGTTGTACGGACTGTATTGCATAGTCTGGGAGACATACTGTGTACTTGCCATGATACCAACCATGGTATATTGTTTTTTAATAGGTTTTTTTTTGTAATTTGCTTCAGGGAGCAAAAAGTCGCATATTTTATTAACGATGTCAAATATATAGCATCTTTTTTGCTTTTTACCTTTTGTTTAATAAATAAGCTTTACAAATAAGTCACATTTGTTTTGTTTCTGACTTTTTTAAGGAAGTTGCTTTATCTTTAATTTATGGAGATGAGTGTAAAATTCAATATTATAATTTAATAATAGATTAAAACAGAAATGTAGAGATATGTCAAAAATAAACTTGCATGTTTTTATACCAATTTGATATTGTCTGCAGCTAAGGAATTTACCATTTTTAATTTTAGTATAAGCCATGAAATTTACCACTTTTTATTTTAGTATAAGCTATGCAATTTACTACTTTTGATTTTAGTATAAGCCATGCAATTCATCACACAATCGGATCCTGGACAGAGTGGTAGAGGGCTCAGAAAGTAATAATCGAAATTCATTGCAGAAAGAATTTACAAACGCACTCTGCACACCAGCTCCTTCGACTACAGTTAATAGAGGATAAAACTCTTTTCTTACAATACTTTTAAAAATGAATAACGGTAAATAACAAAAAGGAAATAAATCTTACATAAAGAAGTTGCTATCAAGATGAGGAATCCCATGAACATGACTATGCTGTAACCCACCCTAGATTTAAAATAAATAAATAAATAAATATAATACATACATAAGTTACTTGAACATAAATAAGATATTTAATCACTTAATTTATATGCGAAAAAGAATCTTATTATAAAGATAGCTAATAAAAAGAGACAAAAGAAAAATCTTACTTGATTCATTTTGAATATCATTTATATCAAAACTACATTTCACATACTTTAGAGATAATGAATTTTAGATATGAAAAGCTTTAAATAATTAACAGTAAACTCTATATAATGTTTAAATACCCTTCAGTTATATATGTTTTTGTAACTATTAAATTTTTTTATTGTTATTGCTTCTATCCTTTACTGTTATCTATGCTCTGTAAAGGTTTATGCTTTTGTAAAGGTAACGTAGTCGAGAAAATCTTAATTCTACATGAAGTGTCAGTTTCATTTTGCTTCGTGTAGAATTAAATGACTTCTTTTTGCAATTTGCAAATTTGGGATTTTTTTGTAATTCTCATTAACACGTTAATTTTAGGATGTTGATTATGAAACACTTCTTTTAAGCGAAATTGTATGCAATATTTTGTATAGAATAACTAAAAATTATAAAATATAACATCAATTCTTTCCGTGCATATAATAAAAGATTAATGTTCAGTTTTCTTTGAAGCTAAAAAAAATGCAACTAATTATTTCAAACAATAATTTAAAAAAATGATAACGATTTTAAAGTAATTTTCTCATGATCACTTAAGAGCAAACCAAATACGGAGTGTTTATTTTCTCTTATTCGTATCAAGGTTGCCAGATCAAAATGCGAAATGAGGCTAAATTTTATTTTAAAAAATGATAAAGTGAAAAATTTATGGAAAATTTATCTCTCTAAATCATCATTACAATATTTTTTTCGTTGAAACGAATCGCATTAAATAAAAACTGCATACAATACTTTATTTTAAAAAAAATCATATTGAAGTAAAAATAATAAAAGCCTCTATAAGACATTTTGTAATAAATTCTGTTCTTGGCATTTTTAATGAAATAACGGAAGAAATTGCATTCACACATGCGTGAACATAAATGTGCTGTAATATTTATCAATTTGGTTATTATTATTAAAAAATGATTTAGAATTCATGATAAATGACTAACAGCAAATAAAGAAATTTCCATTAATGTATAATAATGTAATAAATAAAATTGATCAATTCTAATAAGTGATAATTTTTTAACTTTTTGATCTTATTCATCTAATATCCAAATCCACTGCTTCATATTTTTCTCCTGTAATATTGAATATTTGTTATCTAATTGTCGTGGTGGTTATTTCATTCAATATAAAATATAAGGCCTAATCTTTGAATTGAAATTTTAGAAATTATGCCCTCTTCTAAAAAAATAATAAAAAATGAATAAAAATTTAAATAATAAATTCGTGTTTTATTATCTTTAACAACTGTTCATTTCGGTTGGAATCAGAAAAGAATTTAGTGGTTCTTAAGATGCTGTTTCAAATACCTTGATTCGCAAGGATACAAGTGTAGCACAAATGAAAAATATTCCACTACTCACAGTCATCATTAAAAAAATTTCTCATTTGGCAGTTCAATATCAAAAGGCTTCTCAGAGAAGAGCAAAATTCTTTCTGAATTTCATGAAAGGAAATAAAACCAAAAGAGGACCAAAAATGAATTTAAGAATATATAAAATTATTAAGGTCAGACATGATGAAAAAGGGACACATTTATAAAATTTTATCTGATAGAAATACTGGTTTGAATATAAGAAAGGTCAATAACAAATCACACTTACAAAATGGCCAAGAACTTTTAAGTTTTGATTAAAATTAACCAATTAACTTATAATTAAATTCTGAATTATTATTTTGCTATAAGAGACATGCAAGCGCCAAAAATGTCAGAACTCCAAAACACCCCGAAAATACGTGAAAAATCCATCTCAAAATTCTATTGTTATTTATATGAAACAAGCCAAGTTAAATAAAACGGCACGAAAAGCTTTTCTCTTCACATAAAATTTCATTGTAACCTTAAACGATTTTAACCATTGGATATTGAATTAACCTGTAATCTCTTCGTGGCTTGAAAGAGTCCGAATAAAAAATTTCTTTATTTGGTGAATAAAACCTTAAAATAGTCATGAATATTTCTGCGTCTTTACTATAATTTTGTGGAACTAAACATTTATTTCCGTTTATATCAGTGTTCTTAAGCGAGTGCATATGAATTCATTGAATAATAACTTTCTTATCATCAAAAGTTGTCAGCAATTCTGCTTAGGAAATCATAAGCGAAAAGAAATACTTTTCTTCAAGGTCTTCTGTTACATAACTCGGTAACAGAGGTAAATGTATGTTTTGCACTCTAATTACTGCAAAAGACGATGCTTTGGAGAATTTATATATTTTTTCAAGGACGGGATAACAGGTTTCTCTAATGAACTAAAACAACAACATATATTGCTGTTTCTCCTGCTGAATCGTTTTCGTAAGAAGAATGAAATGGATAAAATGCTTCGTTTTATTTGATTTTATTAATGAATTCTCGAAAAGAAGAATTAACAGTTCTGCTTTACCATTAGATTAGTTGGTAAATTCCTTCTCATTAAATTATTAAACTGAGAAAAAGATTGAAAATTTCTAATTTTTAAATTGGTCAGAATTTCATTTTATTTGTTTTAAAAACATGTCAAAAGTTGAAATAGGAGGATGTAAATTAAATCCTTTATTTTAATATCCATATTTTTCAAAAAATTAAGTAAGAAACATTTTTTAAATATGTATTTAGTATACATTTTTTAAATTATTGTACTAATTATCACCGAATATTAAAGATAACTTCAAAAATAAATAAGAATAATTTTTAAATAAAAAGGAATGAACCCTTTTTGGTGGGAAATAGAAACTTCTTCAAGAGTGAATAATTCTTAAACTGAATTATTGATCCTTGAAGACTTGTAATGAGTTATAATCACATAAAGTAAACTAATTCAAATAGCTTTGAGCTACCTCTTTTAGAAACAACTTTGAACCCAAATTTTTAAGCATAGCTGTAATAATGTGTCCGTTTTCTTATGAGAATTGGATTGCTGGCCTTGATAAATGCTCTATATTTTAAATTGATTAATTTTATATGCTCGTAATAGCAATTATTTTTCATCATTTACATCAAACACAACTCAGATCGTGCAAAATTATCAGGAATAGAAAGGTGTATACAAAAAAGCACAAAATAGAAGCAAAATAGAAAATAAAGCAAAAATATCAATTTAAATTTAGAGAAAATGCTCTATATTTTAAATTGATTAATTTTATATGCTCGTGATATCAATTATTTTTCATAATTTACATCAAACACAACTTAGATCGTGCAAAATTATCAGGAATAGAAAGGTGTATACGAAAAAGCAAAAAATAGAACAAAAAAGAAAAGAAGAAGAAAAGAGAAAAAAGAAAGAAGAAAGAAAGTTCTTTAGACCATTATTGCCTTCTTTGTCTGGCAGCTTTGTTCGGAAATATGTTCCCCGATTTTCTTTTTTTTTTTCGGGGGGGGGGGGGGTAGCGAGCGGGGGAGATACTTATGAATAATAGCTAGAACTTTTCCAATATTTTTCATAAAACTAGGTTACAGTTTAAATATTTAAGTAATTAAATCTAAAATCTGAACATTTAAAATCCGTATAATTTGAAAGAATTTATCATGGCTTTAAATTAAATAAAGCCACTACAGTATGATTATGCATAGCACTGTCACAGGAAATTAGGCCAGATTTGAAGAAAAATCTGGAAGTCTTATGGCATAACATAATATAAGGGTTGATATATAATAACTTTTTTTTTGTTTGAGGGCATCCACAGTAAAAAGTATTGACGGAATGAAACCTAATTTCATTTGGAGACTGTGCATACCATGGAGATATAAATTCCATTTTTATTGTGTAACTAAAGTCCACAAAACTTGAAAGGATTTTTGTACTGTCGGAAATAAACGAAAACGGGTCAATAATTACGATTAACGTATGTGAAATTAATGATACAAAATCTCATTAATATTCGAGTTTTTAAAAATGTATGTACGGAAATGAATGATATACAGGGCAAAACTCTAAGAAAATCCTTTTTAAAATCAGTGTTAAGGTCCCTTGGACTATGCTCAATATTTTCTATGTGCTGACTTTACCCGTAAATAAGAGAGGCCGCGGTTACACGTTAGCAAGGTCTTGGCTCCGAGGCGGGAAAGTTTTAAGCTTAAAACAGGACATCACTAAAGAACTGCCAAGCCAGCCAGTCAGTTGCATGTTAAGTTCATTGAGCCAAATGCCCTCCTGTTGGTTCAAAATGGAAGTTTTGAGAGTGTGTGCAAATTCAGTTGTCATCCTCGCCATCAGATCACGACTAAAAATTGCAAGGCCTGTTCCAAAGCAGTCCTTGTAATGCTTCAGGTCGTAAATATTACCGAAACACACTGTAAATACTACTGAAACTAAAAACTAATCCTTATGTACAAAATATTGTATTGGCAATAGTTAGTATTTTATTTTGTGGATTTCCTCTTCCCGTAGCTTCAGCAGTATGCATATGAAATATGCTTTTACTCCGTTTAATAGTTTCAGTTGCAAATGCATTTAAAAGGAGAAGGTTATTTTATGTGAATCTTCTAGTTAAAAAAACCAAAAAAAAATGTAGTTAGAAATATCTTACCTATTGCTGATGGGTCCAATGAAAGGGTTCGCCAATGCCTGCACCAAAGGCTTGGAGGCAAACATGAGACTGACTTCAAAATTTTCATTGACTAGTTCTTGATGCTTGGTCAATTTCTTAGGGGATGCTGGAACCTCCGTGACGTCCGCACGAGGAGCTGATGAACTCGTGAATTTCCAGAAGATATCGTCCGGCACCACGGTGACGCCTGGTAGATCCTCGGGTTCGAATGTGTCAGTCTTTTGAAAATACGAAAGGAAGTATGGTATATTGACATCGTTGAAAGCAACATCTGGCATAGCATCTTTTGAAATCTTCTCCTCTGGTATAATAAGAGTACCGATAGGACGATGGCGAAGATGATACAGGAATGATGGAATGATGGGTACTAGACGGATGAATCAATTGTACGTTATATGTACATTTAAATATACATGCCTGCATATTTCAGTTTCAATTTTTTTTAAATTAAATTATTTTTATTTTCAAAGCTTGAAAGTCAATTGCATTCTTCTAAAAATACGCTCTGAAAAAGATTTCAACATATTGAAGAAGATTACAACATACTGAAGAAGATTGAAATTTTACTATAATAAGTCATTCTTCAAGATAGTTTCTGCACGAACAAAGATATTCTGATTTATTTGGATACAGCACAACGAATTAGTAGCGTTAACACCCTTACCGGAGAGCACCTATATGAGAAGCTTCAGGTGTGGTGGTTGGTTCTCGCTACCCGGATAGGAACAAAAATGGGGAGGTTGGCTTTCTCAAACCGATGACAAGACGTGATTCCCATTGGAAGTGTTGTACCGTAGTCGGTGATGGGCCTTAGGACTCAACTTAAGTTCCCCCTAACGTTGCAGCAGCGATGGTCCGGTATATCAGATAAAAGCATTTGCTTCAGTGGCGAGTCGGGTGACCGGTTATGATTGTTCTTAAATGTGTTAACAGGAAATGAAATTTATCTCATTCTCTCGTATTGAACTAATTTGATCAATGTCATGCATTTACAAAATCGGATTGATTATCCTAGATTCAAAAAGTGTCCCAGATTTGTCCAGAATCTTAATTAAATGGCTCTCACCGCATCTAATTTCAGTAAAATGTCTCAGCTTTCATTGAATTTCAATTAAATTTCTTGAATTATATCTAATTTTGTAATTGAGTCCTACTAAAATGAAGTTAATTATAGTTCACTTTTTCAATACAAGATCAAAAGTTGATTCGACTTTCCCTCTTTTGATTCAATCAGACATCTTCCATTGTCGGCTGTTTCTTCCGAACTGGAAATGAAATTGTAATCACAATTATAACAAATTTCGTATATTTAAATCATTGCGTTTTGAAGTGACTATGCTTATAAAATTGTAATCAGACCACAGGACCACAGTTTTTGTCCTCAATGGGATAAAAGTGAAGTTATCAAATTGATAACTTATCAATTTGATAAGTTTTGAGCGAACGGATTTCGCTCAAAACAATAGTCTATAAATTTGGTGTAAAGACCATATACCAAATTTCCATCTTATAACTCAAAACATTTTTCACTCGTTCACAGATAGATAGATAGACATAGCCACAAACGCGTTTTTCGAACTCAGGGAAGTCTGAAACATCAAAATTTGCTAAAATCTGGAATCTCTTTTTAAAAAGCGATTACAATATTTTCGCTATACTCAATACATGAGGTAATTTCCCAAAAGCTCTGCTGTTTATCTTCTGACTGTACCTAAAATATAACCCCTTGCTTTTGAAAATGTTAGATAAAAGAATCAGCTTAAAGGAAAAACATCAAAAAATTGTAAGAAAATACATCACTGATGCTTTTGATAAATAACTATAGATTTTTATTTCATCTTTTTTTCATTTACATATCTTTTCAATTTGGGCCAGGTTATCATTATTTTTTATTTTCTTACCTTTTGGATACTAACCATTATCTAGTGTTAAGTTCATGAGAGTCTGGGAGTGAATTTTGAAATATATATATCTTTAATTGAACGAAATGACAAACTTTAAGCAAAGAACACGTAATTTTGTATCTATGATAGTAAAAATCCAAAAAAAGTCATGAAAACGTAAGAAGAAACTAAAAAAACTAATGAATTTATTTAAATGTTTTCTATTCGTAATTTCCCTGTTTATAATATGCTATTGATTTCAACAAGCTTTTTAAAAAATAAAATCAATCTTAATTTGATATTCATGAGCCTCATAAAACGATTCGTTCCCTCCTATCTTTAGAATGAAATTACTATGTCCACAAATTAGTGTTTCTCTTTCCCTAAAAAAAGAGAGAGAGAAGGTAAAAAATAAAAATACCTCAAATTAATTTGAAAGAAAAGTTTATCGTGCTTTAAGGAATTTTAATGCAGAGAAGTAGATTTGATTAGGGAATGTTTCGATTCCATGAAACATATTTTATAAGAATGCAATGATGTTTACTAAAAACTTGGAAAACAAAATTTAGTTACAAAAAGTAATATAATTATTGTCACTCAATTTATATCTTTTTAAACAAGTACTAATTAACTATTAATTACATAGTGTACCATTAAAGAAACGTAGAAACGACTATGCGATACCTTATTGTAAGTCAAAAATTCAAGCAATTTTCTAAAAGAAAGCCAATATATATAAAAACATTTAAGGGGAACAAAGCTTTATTTACTTAGGGAAAATGCTGGATATTTTCTTGTTTATTAATAGTGTCATAGAAAAATATTAATCAATCAATATGAATGAAATATAAAATAAATTTCCAGTTGCAAACAGATAAAAAAAATTGTCCTTGAAATATTTTTGCAGGAGACGTGTAAAAGAATATTTGTTTTTTTTTTTTAATCCCTGTATGGATGAGGTTTCCTTCAACGTGTAACATTTCATACAAGCTTCTATGAAGGTTATATTCATCGTATCCGAAACTTTTTTTATAACTAGTTTTAAGGTAAAAGTTTTCTAATTTTTACTTCGGTATAGATTTCGTATTTCCATCAGCGAAGAATTCTTATCCCTTTTTCGTACACGAAACAGGCAAAGAGAAGATACTGTAATCGTCAAAAAAATGCGAGCTCAAGATTTGGACAAACCTCCCCAATTCAGAAATCTCTGAATGTGAAAACCTATTTTTGGGGAATTTTATCTATTCATTTGTGAACATGATGACTCTCAAAGGCTTTGGGTAAATTGGGCTTTTACACCGAATTCGCAGATGACTAAAAACTTTTTTTCAAAAAAATCGATTCAGAGCTCGGAATACAAGATAAATACTAAATAAAAATTAGAGGGTACACTAATTTAATACTTAAGGAGCAGATATGTATCAATTTTGGAACATAATCTGTTAGGGGGTTGATCGTTTGCAAATCAACACTTTAAGAAGCTTGTAAACGCGATACTTCAAAAATAATAAATACAACGACTTAAATACACGACATTTGGTATTTCGTTTTGTGATTACAATTGTAATTCTGTGTCAAAATTTGATTTCAAACGGATAAAAAAACGTATACAAAATATACTTTTCTATTATTTGTGTGTTAACTGCCTCCCAGAGGTTAATCACCAAAAATTCTCGAAAGATTACTCACTAATAAGTTCTTTCGTAACTATTATTAGCAATGTCATGTAGTTAATACATAAATATATTCATTTCAGACCATACGAGTAAGTTTTGGTGAGACAATTCCCATCGGCTGTTGTAAAAAATGAAAGCAATTACATTTAGAAATACTTTGAATACTTTTCGTGTGACCGAAGGTACAGCCACCAGGATCAAAAAGTTTATTGATGCCCCAAGCACTAGTGTTAGGGCACTAGTGCAGCTTGAAGAAGAAACATTAGTGAGTTTGAGTCACTTTTAAAAACCAAATATGAAGACGGGACAAAAAAAAAGTATTAAACAGCGGAAGCCATTTATCCGCGGTAAACCATTTATTTGACAAAAAATATGAACAGAGGACTTCAAAACCTGCAGGAGCATTTTTATCTTGACTTTTGCAAACTAATACAATATACCTCGCTACATTAAGTCGGAATATGAAAAAGTTGTAACGAATAGAGAAAACTGAGTATGGGTATATTTTTTCCATCGATTCCATCGATTTCCATCTAAAGCTTGATATAGATCTGCAAAATTGACGACAAGACCACGAAAGAAGTTTCACTTCTATAATTGTTGTGTTTTTGAGTTATTGCACTCATACACTCGTAAGCATACAGACTAATACACGATCAACATATTGACGGATTGGGACCCCAATTTAATACATTAAATAATTAAATCTAAATCCTAAATTTCATCTTTTCGCTGTCTGTGCTTATGAGTTGTCTTGTCCACATGGACCTAGACGGGCGAATAGAAGGCCTTTCCATCAAAGAAGTTTGTTTGAAATTTTAAAGTAATTTGGAAATTTGGTGAAAAATCTATATGCCAAATTCCATGTCTGTTGCTGGCTTTGTTTTTTTTAACTGTGGGGAACCGAGGGGAAAACAAAAAGACGGACTTGTATAGTTCCAAAGTTGAGTTTTCTGGATTCAAGGAGAGTATATATCTGAAAGGTATTAAAACATGGTGAGGGATCTAATAAACTCCTGAGATTTGATTTCAGAAAATAACAATATTTTTTTGTGTACTTCATCTAGAGAGAAGCAAAAAAAGGTTTCTTTCGAAGACGAAAAGATACGAACAAGGAGATACAGAGTAGATTCTACTTTTGAAATCGATTTCATACTGAACTTAGTTGGTTAAATTTGATCAAAACTTTAAAAATATTTAATTTGCTAAAATACTATCTTTAGCGAATAGCCATATCCAACATTCAAAATATGTGACAAAAGTTATTTAAAAAATAACCAAAATAGCATTATGTAATCAAATGTTTATGCCTCGAATTATGAATATCATTTCTTCTCTTTCTTGATAAGCCATGGTATTCTTTCTATATTTAAGATCTAAATTTTTTAATTTTTTAATTTTCTGGTTTCTATGTATTTATTATTCAATTTTTATCATTTATGATATTTTAAATTAATGTCTAAGAATTCTATTCAAATCTATTTAATTTAAAATTAATTATGGAATTTTACATAAGCATGGTAGTAGATCTTATTTAAGATTAATATAATGAGATACGAATACGGCATTTCTCTTCTCAAAATAGTTCTGATTCTAAAAGCAGAGAACAGAAAGAATGTTTTAGCCAGCAGATTCGATTTAACTAGCCTTTCAATCAAATTATTTGCATGTCAAACATACAAGAAGAAATTTAAAAAGTATTTTAATCCTTTGACTTGTAGAGCTTAGAATTTATCCCAAATCTACAATTCCAATGATAAATTTATATTTTTAGTTTACAAGTCAAGCTATATTTGTTTTTCATGGATATTTTAGAACAAAAGACAGATAATCCATCAACGGATTTTGCCTGAAATTTAATGCAAATCTTCAAAGTTATTGAAAAAGCCCATGCCAAAATTAATGCCTTTAGCTCGATGTGTTTTTGAATTATTGTGTCCTCAGACAGACAGACAGGCATGATTCCAAAAAAAATAATTGAAAGAAATGTGAAACTTGGAGAGTTATCAAAATCTTGAGGCCACATATTTTTAATGATCGCAATTCTGTCTCCTTGTGTAATTTGCATATGAAAAAGTAAAAATGATATTCATACACATGAGGACATGAAAAAATACTTAATGGAGCGCAACATTGAGAATAGACAACTGAATCGGAACTTACCTACTGATGTCAGTAGCATGTTATCCAAAAGCAAGGCTATTGCTACAATCAGGAGGACAACGCGGCGGCAGCCTCTCAGCCGACTCAGACATCCACAGAACATTTTGACGTTTTTGATAACCTACCCTAAAAAATATCAAACGGAAGTCGCAACGACAGGAATAGTATATGAAAATATTCACTTTTTGTTTATTCCATTAAGTGTCAGTACTTACTAGTGATCTAACAACCCTGGCTACAATTAAGCTTGCATATGACTTATAAATCGCAATGGCGTCAATTCACTTTAGCGCAACGCACGTGAATACGGTAACTGCAAACGCGATTTAGGCAATTCACTCATGTGCAATATATGTCAACTGTACTGTAAATTTAGACGAAATGGAATCAATGCTCTCTCTCGGGATGCACATCAGTACCCGTAACTATAAACGAAATTTAGTCTATTCACTCATGTATACTGATGCACTCTAAATGTATCGTTTAAAGGAATGAAGTGAATTCCCTCTCAAGCGATGTTAATACCGCAATTACAAACTCATTTTAGAAAATTCACTCACTTGGGATGCACGTCAACTATACTGAACTTTAAACAGTCACTCTCGTGCGATGCACATCGGCATAGTAACTATAACGCAGTTTAGCCTATACACTCACGAGTGATGCACGTGAAATTAATTGCACGCTGAATCTATAAATAAAATTCAGTCAATTTCATCTCATATGATGCGCGACAAATGTAACGTACTTATAAAATTTAGTATCCATTGAGCATCTTAGAACAGGGGGTGGGAAGATATCAAACCACAGCGCAAAGTCAGAGCATTTTTTTTTTCAGTTTTAATTCTATTAATAATCTCTAAATTTCTAAATAATCCACCCTAAACCCTTTTTTGTACAAATCTTTTCTGAAAATCAAAATTTTATGTTATTTAGATACTAATAATGTTTCTCAACTTTTGTTTCAAATGCCTGAATCTAACGAAATGTCGTTATGAAAAGATGATCATAGACTTAAAATCAAATATGCTTAAAGACTGAAAAACTTAATATGGGCTGAAGACGATGTGCAGTTAGATGTTGAATGCATATTAATTAATTTACCGCAGATATATTTGCGCTAATATGGCGCTATGTAAATTGATTCCATTAACCAGAAAGAAATGTCCTTTCTAAATTGGTAGTACTACGTTTAGAAAGTATGCTTACTACTACGTTCAGCAGTTTTTAGATTTCCACTGCAAACGTTTTATACCTCGATTTAAACAATAGTTTAATATTTAATTCATAGTTGAGCTATATAATTAGAAGTAATTAATTAAATAGTAGTGTACCACTAATCATTAATAGTTATTATCTCTTCAAAATATTTAAAAAACACAAAATATATGAATAAACACTTTTGCCACTTTATAAGTTTTAAAACAAATTAATTATGAACAAATTATCATGATTACTAATTTTTGAGACAGAAAATATGCCAACATCTAACACAAAAAAAGGTTGACGCTCATTGTTACATAATTTTTCCGATGAAACAAAAAATAAATATTACATATCTCAAACTGCGACGAAATATAGAGATTTGATAATTAATTCTTAATTTACAAAATTTTATAAAAATCATCTAATGAGCTAAAGAAAATCACCAAATCCTCTAGTAAACTAAATCCCAATTGCAAAAATATTTCCATACGTCATTTCTAGATTTGAAAAAATTGTCTTTTAAGCTGTTAATGAAATTTCTTTGTTAAGAAAATTATTTGCTAAAATTAATCAACTCTTAACTATATTAAATATCTCATTTTTTGGTTGATTTTTTTCTCTCTTTAAAATACGACATACTATTGAATTTCAGTTTTGCTTTAGATAAGGTTGCAACAAGCGGCAACCCAAATGCGATAAATATTTATTGCAGATGCTAATTGAAAACATACAAATTAAGAATTTTAAAATTTCAGACATCGTTTTTTTTTAATTTTGCCAATATTTCGAAGTGATGGAAAGAAAAAAATAGGAGTGTTCTCCCTGCGATTTGAGCTTATACTTAAATAGCCTAGAGCTTTTGGTTTTGTTCTCTTTCCGTCTGCCTCTTCATTACTTGAAATGGGAATTGGATAATGCAGGAAAGGAGGCGATAAACACTCGAACTAGAATTACAACTCAAATTTGATTTTGTGCTGTCAATTTTTTGGATCTGAATTTGAATTTGCAGCGGCAATTCCACAAGTGTAAATGTCGAAGATGAGCCTCTCTCGATCCATCGAAAAACAGAAAATAGTTTTATGACTCCAAAATCGAAAACGCAGGGTGTCACATTTTTAAAAAGTCAATTGTCAGTTTTTAAAAAAGTCAATTCGGTTGAAGGGTTAAAAAAAAACCTTATTCAGGTCGAAATTTACATTTCCTAAGATACCGATGATGATTGGGGATGAAAAAAGACATCTAACCTGGGGCCACTTAAACTGGGTTCACAATAGAGTTTTATATAAATATGTTTTAAATCGCTGATGAAAAGAAAAATAATCGAGGAACAAATTGACATTTATATTTTATTTCTGGTTATCTAAAAGCTAATTGAATTATAAGATTCATTGTCAGTAATCCATGATGATGTTCCTAATTCTAAGGTTACCTAAACCATATTTTTATAACTTATTATAACATAAATTGCAGCATTAACTGAATTTCCCATTAAATTCATATTTTTTATTCCGCTTTATTGAATCGTGTGTTTTTGAATTTTTCAAATAAATTAATCGTCTGAAAAACAATGATTATTTCAAATATCTTATGTTATAACTGAACTAAATAACTTCACAACTCGAAATATTATACGCTGCAAGTGTTTACATAAATACTGTGGAACATTTTAACTACATTTCTGGTTAAACTACAAGCTCCAAACCTATAAATTTAGAGCCTCCCCTCAATCCCCTTTTTTTTTAATCTTTCATGTCCATCTATGACGTAAAGCCTTTCAACATGAAATAGATGGGATGAAGCTCTTACAAGGCCGTTTTTAATTAAGTCCCGCGTTCTTTATTGGCGCATACCTCCGGGGAATATGCCATCGCGAGGAATTTTCAAATAACGCCGGCGAAATATGAGAAGCAGCAAATCAATAGGATGGCAGGGGACGGCAATAAATGCGCAGATTCACTCTGGGGTAGTAAAAGAGAGCTCACACTTATTTAAGCTTTGCCTTTTTCAAAACTTGCTTTTTCAAATGAATTGAAACACAGACTGCGTTCGTGAGTAATGGTTGTGTTAAATTAAAGACTTTTGAAAAGTTGTCAAACGCCAAATAAGTGACATTATTTTGATGAATTTGGCCTAATTCGGAAAGGACTTTTCGGTAATTTTCTTGAGGCAATGGTAAAGCAATCAATGACGGTTTCTTATTAAATTAAAAACTTTAAAGATCGTTATTAAATGAAATTTTACGTTTTTGCGTTAAATAACAAGAGTAGCCAAAATATAGAATTTATATTATGAAATTTTATACTAATTATTTGACAATGAATGAATTCCAATAACTTTATATTCTCATCGAATTAGTTTTTTTTTAAATTCCGTTTTATGTTTTATCCATCAATTGTGTTAATTTTGATTTTTTTAAGTTGTCAAAAATGAAATGATTCACATAGTTTTTTAGATTTTTATTTAATTCAGATAAGGGTTTTGGTAATTTTTTGAGGCAATGATTAGAAAATTAAAGAAAAACTCTTGTTAAATAAAATTAAAAAAAACTTTTAAAATTCTTATTAAATTAAAAACTTTTAAAATTCTTATTAAATTAAAAACTTTTAAAATTCTTATTAAATTAAAAACTTTTAAAATTCTTATTAAATTAAAAACTTTTTGAAAAATTGGCTTTAAATTAGGCTCTACTAGAAGCCCTATAATTTTAGATATGTACAAAAGAAAATCAAAAGGCACATAGCAACAAAGACACAACTTCACATTTCAAAGTCCAAGTAATTTATTAGGTACAGAGCGTTTGACGCTTGCCATTGTAAACACGAAAAACCCAGTCTTTTTTTTCTCACTCTAACAGAACATGTTTAAAAGCAAGCGGAAAGTTATTATAAACAGCTGATGCTCAATATAGTGTCATATTAAAAGGAAAACTCATACAATTTAAATTAATTAATCATTAAAGTGATAACTTTAAATGACCTTCGAAATCAATTTAATAAATTTTTGTCACTTTAAATAATATTAGATAGCATTGATATATTGACACAGATGTACTTAGACAGATGGAGATATTGATACAGATAAAATGTTTACAGTTCTTTTGTCAAACACACACACACACACACACACACACACACACACACAATCTGGTCTCTTTTTTTTAGTTATAAAACTCTGCCTTTAATGAATCATCAATTTTTTCAGAAAGTTTTCCGATTTTTGAACTTTGTCACGCCCTCTTTCAAATATTACCAGAAGTTTTCGAATATACGTAGACGGTTCTAGCCATCAGTGCATCTTTCGCAGGTTATGTAAAAACTCATTTACCTTGGAAAAGGACTCGTTTTGCCTTTCCGTGCAAGGCTTCCGATTTTCAACCCCATTGTTATTCTTCAATAATATTAAATAACAACGCCATTTGATGCTTATTAAGGAACAAAAATTTATGGAATTTCGCCTAAATATTTAACATTCAAATAGCATAGATAATAATTTAGATAAATCAAGTGACATAGACAATAATCATCTTGGTTTTGAGATGTTCATTCCCCAGCCAAAATTTTTCGGTTTTGTCTAGGCTTAGACAACTTTTCTCTGTTGAAATATTTTAATATGAAGGATGTCTGCAGTTCACGTTTCGTAATGGTAAAGTTTACTTTTAAACTCTCCTCAAATAACTTATTTTTTATGGAGGTAAAAACATCATCCGACATTTCTTGTCTTCAATTCAGCTGTAATCTTTAATACTTTTTTTTATTTACTTGATTTTCTAGCACAAAATGCTTTATTCAATTCCTACAATTAGTTTCCTATATTCCTACTATTACTGCCTATATATATATATATATATATATATACATATCTTTATAAGCTTTTTATTCATCCACTCAAGTTCAAGTAAATTTTTTAAAACTTGTTTTGGATGACATTTGATGTTCCGACAGTTTTTTGAAATATTAATTCATTAATTTTTATTAATTAACTAAAAACTAACTTTTTAGCCAAAAATCTCCATTTCCCCACCTCTGAATAAATAATGAATTCAGTTTGTTTTTTCTCAAGCTTATGAGGTTAGGCTTAACATGTTTTCGACCAATTATTTCAAACTGTTCTGTTTATTTTCTTAATGTTTGTGCATTTAAAAGTTAACGTTGTTAATTAATTTATTTTCCGGATTCATTTTGAAGTACTTCCGAATTACAATAATACAGAATAAAGAAAATTAAAAATTTCTTATCTATATTGCTTTACCCTAACTGGCGTAGAATATTCACTCATTTTGCGTTGCCTCAATTAGCTTTGAAAACTGGACATTGGTATAATTTTTTGATCAATTATTTAGAGTAATTATAAGTATTTAGCTGCGATAGCTGGTTTGGCAGGGCATTGGATTCAAAACCCTTGATATGAGAGTTCGAACCTGTCAGCTGAAGACTCTTCGTGTGTGATGATGTCGTGGTCGTAATGTCCTCCATATCGAGAGCTAATGCCACTGGTGGTACTGGGTCAGAGGTGATCGTTCTCTGTTCCAGATCTATATTACGATCTGTGGATAAATGAATGAAATGTATGAATGCAGTCTGTTCCGTAAAAAGGGTTTGTGATGTGTGTGAGCTAGAAGTCAGACTTTGCCCTCGGGTTCTCAGGGGTCCATACCCTCAGGAACTATCCCCCGCAGGGGCAACTATAAATGAGGATGAGATGCTTCCCGAATGGTGGTGGCTTCCCCACCCTGATGGGTACACTAATAGGTGGGGATGGCTCCTTCTATCGATGACGGGACGTACTTGCTAAGGGAAAGGTTGTACCATGATCGGTGAAGACCATTAAGACTTATTCACAATTGAAATCAGTGTTGCTGTTGTGGAGGTCCGGCCATTCCCCCTTACGGTTTAAATGCGTGTGCTTTCGGGCAGGTCAGAGAATCTGAAGCTACTGCAGCTCTCCTTCCATTGTAAAGATGAATACGAGAACAATAACAATTGCAATTATTTAATAAAAAGTAACTAAAATAAACATTTTCTTTGTTAACCTAAGTAGGAACTGATTTTAACTAAGTGTTTTTTATATTACTTGTTTTATTTTACTTTCATTTTCTTTTATTATAAATTAATCCTAAACTTTGCTTTAAACTAATGTTTTAGCCACACTTACCCGATTTAAAGATTTTGTGCCAGATATGTGATTCAAATGCAGCCAGTAAATAATCTGAGTATCGCACAAGACTATGGAAAGGAAACTTATTTGATGATAATAATTTGAGTTTATAAAGTATTTGATGATATAAAATTCAGACAATGAAAAGGAAACTTATTTGACAATAATAAGTTGAGTTTATAAAGTATTTGATGTTATAAAATTCAGGATGATTTATCCGTATTCAATTCGTTATCTTATTAATAAACATAGCTACTTGATTGAATTGTTATGAATCAATAGTAAAAATCCAAACTACACTCTTCTTTTTGCTTTGAAAAACGAATCTGTTAGCTGAAATTATAGAAACATTATCAATTTGTGCTATAAAAAAATTAGCTCGTTTAAAGCTAAAAAAATTGAGCACGGTTTTCTTTCTTTGAATAGAATTGAAATGCCAGCTTCTATTTATCTTTATTTTATATTTATTTAGGAACATATATATCTTCATAGAGAAAAAATAGAAGGTAAATAGTACTTATCGAATTTCTAATGAAAGAAAAAAAATAAAAGGAGCAAGTTGAGCAGCAATGGATATCTACGTATAGATATAATTAGAATTTTAATAATTAAATTTCCTAGATAGATAGAAAATGAGGTTTCCAGATTTTGATTTAGAAAATGATATTCTTTATTAGAAATTGATATTTGATATTTAGAAAAAATTACCATAAACGTTAAAAAAGATTGAAAGAAATTTCTGCACTAAATTTTAAATTGTAATATTATCTTTAAAAAAGGAAAGATTTCACTTTTTTAATACCCAGGAATAATTTTCTAATAAGCCATAGGTTTAAATTATATTTAAGGATTTACGTAATTTAAAGGATAAAGCAATGTAAAATATTTAGTTTGTGACTTTGTTTTATTGTAATATCGTATATTAAATTCTTAAATCTGTTTTTTTTTTGTGATTTGTTAATAATAATTTTATAATGAGGCTTTTAAAAACTGTAAAGTTATTAGTGCATTCATATGATGGAGAAAATTAAAAACAAGCACATAAATTCGGTTGGGAGTTTCGTATGTGATTTCTTAAATGAATTCTAATTGGTTTATTTCTTATATACGTATTCTTAATTTAGTAAAAAACATAAAATGGTTGAAAGAGAAATAAAATGTAAAGTGAAAATTATTTTAAAATGTACTAAGAATTTAGAGTAGAAATTTAAAAAAAAATGTAAGAAAACATTACACATGTAATCAACCTCTTTAGATGATATTTGAAACCGCTTCAAAGTGAGAATAAATCGATTATTCTCACATTAATCAATTAATGGAATAATTCAGAGTAAATCAATTATTCACAAAATAAATAACTCAACCAATTTTAGCAAAATAAGTTTTTAAAATGTTTAAAACTGATTTGATAAATTGATTGATTTGCAATCACAGCCTTTGTCAGAAAAATCATAATATCTCAAAGTGTATATTAACTGTAAAAGTGTTTCGGAGTTCAATACCCTGAACTAATGTGATGAGAATATCACATTAGTTCGAAGAGTAATATCAAAAAAAGATTGTGAGATAAAAATAAAATCGGATTTCTGAAGAAAAATATCATCAAAATATGCTGTTCCAAGGATTGCATTTCATGTTAAGCTCCATAATAGATGATACTTTATTAATAGTAAGCGAATAAAGTATTAATTAAGTTATTTTAAATTTATATAGATTTAGCCAATAAAAATCAGCATAAAACTTAAATTTAACAAAAATTTTAATGGAAAATGCGTATAAAGTACATCTATATAATCGACATAAAGTAAATCACAACTTATATCGATCTTAAATAAATATAATAAAAGAATTATTTTTAATTTAAATCTATGATTTTTACGCCTGAAATTGGAATAATAAAAGAAGGATTTTAAATCTAACTCAAGTCTAAGGTTCTAAATGATAGAAATGAGGAATAAAAGACGAATTTTGCAAGATATTATCTTAAAATATTTTAATGTTAAAAATTTCAAAATGTCTAGAAAAAGGTAAGCAATAAGAAAAGTTGAATACAAATTTGAATTATGAGCGCTCTCAGTTACTGAGTGTCAGAATCTGCTTTCGAATGGCGTTATTTCGGGTATATTTAAGGTATTTTTTAACTAATTGAAACAAATATATTCGTAACTTAAATAAATTAAATAAAAAGGAATATGAATCAATTCTAATATAGCATTTTGAATTTACCACACTGTCTAAAATTACCTTATATATAAATAGTGTCGTTCTTAATTAAAAGTATTAGTGAATATCGTTCATTACAATTGTAGAAATTACTCTGCCAATCGAACCCTGCATTCAACAAATGCAATTTTTATTGATTCTGCTCACAGGACAATCTCGGAGATTAACAGAGATTAATTAAGAATTACTTCTTTTTGTCGAAGGAGAAAAACAAAGAGTAAAAGGAAATGAATAATTACTAAAATTGAAAAGGTGTATATTTTTCGAGCGTACGCATTATATTATAATCCTCTCTCTCTTAATTTTTTTCTCTCTCTCTTTAAATTACAATATGTTCTTCAAAATCAATAGCATTACATTGGTAAAGTCAAAGAAATGGTATACCATGTAATCAGTTTCAAAGATAAGTTAAATAGCACGCTAAAACGTACGCAATGTTTCTACTATTTTTAACGTTTCTCACGATATGTGCGTTTACAAAAACAGTAATATAGATAGGAGCAAGCACTTTTATATATAAGTGCATGTTTCAGTCAAGTCTGGTAAAAATTAACGCAACTAACTTGAATGTAAATGTTAGAAAAGCTCATAAAAAACCCTTAAAACTGTAGTCAAAAGGAACATATTTTTTAAAAAATCTGTCAATGTTTTTGTAGGATTTGAGCTTAAAGAGCTCTCGGGGGGGGGGGGATGGAATGTTTTTTAAATTCATTAATACATATAATAAATACAAAATAATATTTTTTGTTCGAATAAATTTTATTGAGATAAAGTTTTCAAAATAATGGGAAATATAAGTTATTCCTAATTTATCAAGAAATAAGTTTAAATTGTAAGACAAAAAAATTTTTATTAATCAGAAACACTTATTTACTTACCTTTGAGATTTTTTCAGTATTTTCAAAAAATTCAAACGCAGCAACAATTTTCTTTGTTTTCTTACTTATGCTTTAGTTCTTTAAATAATATTGTGATAAACATAACAAGTATGAAATATTGAAAGGGTTAAAATTCTGGACAGGTTTAAAATTTCTTTAAAGTAACATAATAAAATTAATTCTCTCAACTCAGACAAAAACTCATCAACATAAATAAAATAATAATTTATTGAGTTATTAAAACTCACTCACTCACTTATAATATCTATAGAATATCACTGTAAGCTTAAAGTATCAAAATATAAAAAATAATTTGATGAATTAATAACAAAATAAATAAATAATCAGAAACTCTTAATTGAAGCTAATTTTCGGCATTAAAAAGCATTATTTATGATTAAAAATTAAATTTTCTTACAGAAAAATAATTAACTCTCACATATAACGGAAATTTGAAGTATGAAAATGATAGATATTAATTGTTTTCAATGTACCAGCAAATTTACAAATCAGGTCTAAATTTATGATTCAATAACAAATTATTAAATAATAGATATACACAATATTTCGAAGAATTGTTGCAATTTTTTGTTACATATAAATCCCAAACATTAATTATAATAACAGTTATAAAAAGTCATAGTAAATGTATAAATTCTGAGAAACTTCAATATCTCAAATTTCAGAAAATAAACAATTATATCTGAAGCTTATTTCAAAATCAAGAAAATTAAGTTAAAAAAAACATAAAAATTAAAAAATAGAGATTTTAGACATAAATAATTTTAATTTATTGATTGAAATACTTTAATCATTTTCATTAATTAATAGGAATTCTTGACTAGTTCAGAGCTTCTTGAATTCTTCTATTCGCGACACTTTTCCAGCTGGAAAGCAAATATGCAACCCCAGATAAAATTATAAGAAATTTTTAATTCTTTATAAATGTCTTTTATTAATTAAAATCCAAGTTTTTTATCCCCGAAACAGATAGAATTGAAGCTTCCTGTTCTATATAAATATACTATACACTTTGCCTATTTAAATATATTATACACAAATAACCTTTCAACTTTTTCCCCCTTTAGTATTTAATTAAATAAAAATATCCTTTAGGGAATGTGCTGCCCTAATAATTAAACTAAGATTCTACATGATAGTTTAGATATTTGCAGATTATGTTTTTGTATGGAATTATAAAGAATTATTAAGAAATATAAAGAAATTAAGAATTATAAAGAAACGCATACGACATACGAGCACGATGACTAGAAGGTTAAAAATCAAACAAAATCAAAATTTATAATTTTAAAAGAAAGCAGTGACATGCAGAAAAATATTCTACTACAGTGAAACTAATATTTTAAAGTTTTTTTTACAATTCAAATATTCAGGTTTCTTAAAAAACGGATAAGAGGTAAAGAGCATAAGAAATTAAAAAATAACTCTGTTGCAGCTAATTTTATTAGTCCTTTCACTATCATGCAATAGCCCAATAATTGAAATATACATGATTAGAGACCAGAAGCGGAAGACAGTCGTACTCACCTGTCATCTCGGGAAGATGCTAAATGTCCTGTGATAGCGGAGAAACTCACGTGTATGTGACCACGCCAAACAATGCCAAGGACAGCGCCAAATGGCAATGAACAGTTTATGAAAGAAACACACGAAGATAAAGACTGGTTCAGAACATTTAAAATTTATGTTCTTATTTCTTATGTAATGTTTCAGAAAAAAATTATTACAACAGGTAGGTTTTGGTAAGTGATTTTCACCTTGATTGTTCAGGAAAAGATAATAATCAAAAGGCCCTTCAGACGAACAAATAGCATCTGAAATAAATGTAAGGATCTTGAATGGCTATTCTTCATTGTTATAGATGCTCTTAGATTTCAATTTCATTTTAATAAACTTAACGAAGTTTTAACTTTTATCTAATTGCCACTCTGTTGGAATTATTACACAGAAAAAAATTATATCTTCAAAGTAATTTCTGACTAGAATAAAATTATAATTTTAACATAAAGTATTAAAAGCATCATGTGGAATTTTAATAAATGTTCGGTCACATTTAATTGAATTAAAATTAGGTAACATTTTTCAAGTTATAATAACTTATTTTCAAAATATTCTTAAATAAAATATGAGGACGTTTTATTCATTTAAATACGATTCGTTATGAATCATTAGTTTGATATTTAAAGAATTCAATCCTATGACAAGTGCAACTGCGATAATGTTTAATTCTTAATTGTACGTTATATTGCATTACATTGTGTGGCTCTTTTTTTTTTTTTTTTTTGTCTCTTTTACAAGATGCGAAAGATATTTTTTTTAATTAAACCATGCTGAACGTTTAACAAGTATAAATATGAGTTTGGATCAATTCTAGACAAAATATTCAGTCAATGGTTTTATAATTTATTTACATATGAGTAATAATTTATTGTATTTTTCTTTTATATCGTCATTCATTACGGAAAATAGAAATTTTAAGGCTATTGAGCAGTCAGGAAGAAAAGGAAAAGAGCAGCTGGGGTCAGGACAGTGTAAGCGGAGACGAAAACAACAATCTTAATGATGTGACAACACCGGATGCTGAGATGGAATCCAATGGTTACGAAGTAGTAAATTTACGAATAGCGCAGAGAAGTTGTGAGTCACTTAAGAATGCTTACCATCAAGGGAAAAAGAAAACAAATGGGTATATATTTTTTGATGATCTTCTTTATCATAAAGATAAAATATTAGGACAGCCGGTAATCAAATTAGTACTACCTAAAGATAGATGGGAACAAGTGCTGAAGCTAGCGCATGAATCAATTTTTGGTGCACACATGGGAATGCGAAAAACTAAAGAGAGAATTCGATCTGGTGAAATAGTCAGAGTCGTTCCTCCACATGCTTATGTAGTCAAATTACCTGATGGTAAAAGAAGGAGAGTCCATGTGAACAAAATTCGAAAATTCCATACGAGAGTTAATGCAATGGGAGTTATTTTTGAGGACGAGGAAGAATTTGGAGAAATTATAACAGTTCCTGAGAAAGATTATTCTGTGCCTTTGAAGAAAAGTGAAATTAGTGAGATTGATTCGGAGCATTTAAATGAACAACAGAGAAGACAGATAAAAGCTCTAATTAAAAAACACCAGGGATCGTTTACTGGAAAACTCAAAAAAGCAAAAGTTGAAGGACATAAAATTCGCTTGGTACCAAATATGGAAAGGAAAAAGCCGTATATTTTTCGAATACCGGAGGCTTTGAAGAAAAAAGTTGATGAACAGGTGGACGAATTATTGGAAGCAGGATTAATAGAAGAGAGCGACGCCGACATAGCACATCCAGTAGTGTGCGTTAGTAAGAAGGATGGGAGTTTGAGACTTTGTGTAGATTATCGAACACTGAATGCCGTTACGAAACCAGATGATTTTCCTATGGAAAATGCTATCGACTTAATGTATAGTATAGGTAAAGCTAACATCATCACAACCTTGGATCTATTAAAGGGATACTGGGCTATTCCAATGGAAGAACAAAGTAAAGACTATACATCTTTTAAAACTCATAGAGCTCAATATCGGTTCAATGTTTTACCGTTTGGAATTAAAAATTCTGCGTCCACATTTCAAAGAGTCATAAATAATATTTTAAAAGATTGTAGCGAATTCGCAAGAGCATATATTGATGATATTGCAATATTTTCTCCTGATTTTGAAACTCATCTACAACATCTGGATTGTATATTTACGAAATTAGATAAACTTGGTTTCACTGTAAACTCGAAGAAATGTTCATTTGCGAGAGCTCAAATCAGATATCTTGGACACATAATAGGCTCTGGAAAGCATCAACCGGATCCAGAAAATACAAGAGCGATACAAGAGTTGGAAGTACCAAGAACAAAAACTCAGCTGAAAAGTGTACTTGGATTGATGAACTATTACAGAAATTACATTCCAAATTATGCCGAAACTGCTCATCCCCTTACAGAATTGACGAGGAAACGAGCACCGGAAATCCTTAACTGGAAAGAAGTGCATCAGGAATCCTTTCAAGAGCTGAAAGATAAATTGTCAAAAACTACAGAACTTCATATGTCATCGTTGAAACAGCCTTTACTTATTCATACGGATGCATCTCAAATAGGTGTTGGAGCATGTTTATCACAGAGTTACAACGGAAAGCAGTATCCTGTCTTCTATGCGAGCCAGAAATTGACTCAAGCCCAAACTCAGTGGCCAACGATAGAGAGGGAGGCTTATGCAATAATATGGGCATTGAAGAAATTCGAAGCATGGATTTTTGGAGCGTCTATTAGAATCATCAGTGATTACAATCCTTTGACTTACATCGTTAAGAATGCTCCGCAGTCATATAAGTTACAAATATGGACTCTAGCTCTTCAGAGATATCATCTAGATATAGAACATTGCCCAGGAAGCAGACTTGTGAATGCAGACGCGTTATCTAGACTGCCCATCTGAAGGAGTAAATAGAACTTTCATTTATAATTTTAATATATGTATAAATATTTTACTGTATTTCTATTTGGTAATTTTGCATGCTTAATTTTTTTGAAAATTTAATTGTGGATTTAAATGTTGTATATTTGCATATTGTAACGTTTCGGCAGACCGTCACAATGGTAGACAAATTTTTTTAATTTCAGATAACAATTAAGTTGAGATTAATCATTATCTTGGGGGAAAGGTGTGATGTTTGGCTGCCATTGGCGACGTCTGCGGAAACGATTGGCGAGGTTCGCCACCCCTTTTGGGGTTGTTGTTGTTTTTGTTTTTGTAAGGAGAGGGAGAGAAGAGCTTGTGTAGCGGACGGAGAAGGGTGTCTTCTGCTTTTGCTTAGATTTAGAATAGATATTTGAAGAAAAGTCTGAGTGCTGTATTTTATTTGAGTATGTGCCTTTTCTAAAGAATTATAGAAAGCTCGAGTCATTACACCTTTCACAAGTAAATACAGAACGAAATTCTTTACCATATTTAGCACATAATAAACACATTTTTGATGGGAAAAAAAACCTTGGTTGAAGGATTTGAAGAAATTTTTCCTTACATTCATAACAAAGAATATTCTTCGAAAAAGAAAACTAAAGTGATTCCACTGAACAATGTAACTATTATATGCAATTTTAAGATGATGATTTCACTATTTCCGGTTTATTGCAGTTAGTAGAAGCTTCCAAAATGTCATTAGAATTGCTTGGTTATGAATCAAAGGATTTCTTTGCCCATCATAACATTTTCAGACTGTCTGCTTTTATTTGGACGTCCTTTAGGCTTTCGGTAGTGAAAACTGATAAAAAATTTTAAAAACAAAATTTAGGAAAAAAAGGTAATTAAAATTAAATTTCAATTTCAACCCTGAATAGAACGGGTTTTGTATCTAATTTCAAAGGAACTGAAACGAGCCATTCGAATATGAAATGTATGACGAATTAATAAACAAACCAAAACAAACAACAAAAGAAAGAAAAGGTAGAAGTTTTTAACACCTGCCAAAGCAAAAACAAAAGCTTAAAATCAGAATTACAAATAGCAGTGTTTGGAGGAAAACGAAACTGTTTTTACTGCAGCTGTCCAAATGGAAACAAGTGGGTGTGGCCTCCTAATAACAATAAAAAAAATGCTGATATTGAGCAAACGAATTAATATATCAAAATAATTTTTTTTCCAAACGATTGCTTACAGCTTAAATATACATCAAATATCAAAATAAAGATATCGCAAAATTCACCGAGTTTTTACATTTTTATCTTCCAATGTACTCTCAGTGTGTTTATTTAATCCTGAAAGGATATATGTTTTTAAAAAGTATTATTTTTTTACTGTTTGATGCATTTAAAATTAAACATTTTTAATTAATCGATTTTTTTCGGATTCATTTTCAAGTACTTTTGAATTAAAATAAAACAAATAAAGGAATTAAAAATTTATAACCAATTTTTGTTACCCAAACTGTAGAAAATTCACGCATGTGCTTAAAAATTTAAAACAAACTTCCTCTAATTGTCAAACATTTGACATCAATCAAAGTATAAGAAAGGAGTATTAGGATTATCTTTGTCAAAAACTTCAAGTTGATTTCTTTCGACCCTGCTATTTCATGATAATATGCATTTATAATGTATACATTAATAACTCAATTAATAAGCTTTAAAGCAAACATGTTTTAATTTATATCCTTTGAATGCAGAGCTAATTTGTGAAACTTCACCACATAACTTGTGATTGAAGATTGGCTCACCTATCATTTTGCTACGAAATTTGAATGCACCAAAATTATGTAATGGCACGCGATTAGTCATTAAAAAAATCATGTGAAATATTCTTGAAGCTACTATTTTGAATGGGAAATTTCAAGATGAAGTTGCACTTTTACCACGGATCCCAATGATTCCTTCAGACTCACCTATCCCATTCAAATGTTTGCAATTTCCAATTCGCTTGGTATTTGGTATGGCTATTAATAAGTCACAAGGTCAGAAAATCCTTGCTTTTCGCTCGGCCAATTATATGATGTTCGAAGGTTGGAAAACTATCGAATTTGTTTGTTTATACCCCACAAGGATTAATCAAAAATATCGTGCATGAAATGGTATTACGATAAATTTATTTTTTGTACATTTAAAAAATATACCTTTTAAGAACAATAGATCGAATTTCATCTTTTTTTACCCTTTCATTAAAACACGTTTAAGTTTCTATTCAACCAAGTTGAATAGAAACAGTTAAGTTTCAGTTCAGTTTAAGTTTTATATTGAACTTAGCTCATAGTATACGCATACTCACAAGCAATCGATAAGTTTAATTGTGGGAACAGTACACGTGATGACGTCAGGCATTGTAATAACATTTTCATACAATTTTTCATCAAAACGAGCAAGATTGTTATAACTTATTCAAGAAGATTTGAAATTTTCGGACAACGTCTGTCGGGTCCGCTAGTATATATATATATATATAACCGAAAAGAAACGGGGATATAACCGAAAAGAAACGGGGGGAAAGGAAAGGAAGAAAAAGGTGGGGGGGACGGAATCCCATCTCATCAGAAAATGTAATGCAGAAGCAAACTGCGTCTAAGAAAACAAATTATTTAGTAAAGTTCAGTTTTATTTACTTGGTTGAATGCACGCCACTTCTTGTTTATTAGAATTAACCAATTCTTTTTGAATAATAATAATAATAATAAAATTAAACAGCTTTAGGGCTTAAAACACGATTCTATGACGTAGTGAGGATGTCTGGTTCCCGAGACATTATATTATTGCCTTCCGTTTCGCTGCCAGTGGTTTGGAAAAAGTAAATTCTGCTAGGGTGTGGATTTATTTTAAGTTCTTTCTTAATTTTTCTCTTTACTAAAATGCAAATGCTCTAATATTTTGTCCCCGGAACGCTCCTTAACACTGGTTTCTGCCTCCTTCCTTCCTTACCTTCGTTTCTTCGCCCTGGCATTATTATTAAACTTATCATAATAGTAAAAGAGGATGATAGAGACAAATCATTCCATTAAAGTGTTATTCAATAACAACTTATTTTTCTTCCAAACCTCTTATTCTCATAATTAATCATAAATTTTTAAGAGGTAAAAAGTCGGAGCTGCCTTAATAGTCTGCATCTTCGAAATGTTTAACATTTGATAATTTTTACCCTAAATACAAATTTCTATTTTTTTTTTAATTTTTGGCAACAATTAAATATTTATAACTTCGGTTGATATCATTTCCTTATAAGCGATTAATATTAGAAAAAATTTTGAATTCAGTTACTGTATATCAATTAAGAATATAAGCGCAGAAATAATCACCAAAAACAAATCACTCGAGAGAAAGAGAAAGAAGGATTGATTTAGATTATAAAAATTAATTCATGTTAATTTCAACAATTAAAACAAGAAAAGTGAAATTATATTTTTATAAGAATGAAAAACTAGCTTTTGATATCTAATTAAATGGAGATCATTCACTTTTGTTTGGTAATCATAAGAACTATACCCGACCCGAGAGCTGGAGATTACTTGACTGACTATCGGTGCGGCAGCGCGGATGACGAGCATTAAGGTAAAGCGTCTCCTGTAGGAGATATGCCCTGCCATGGAAGTAAAGGTTAACAAAGACCCACAGCCTTATGAGCCCATTCGTGAAGAGAAAATCAACCAGAAGTTTATCTACCCATATCTGAAATGGGAATTGCTAATTTGCCAATATTGAATTTTACTTCAACGCTATCTCAACACTAATGGCAGCATTTTCAAACTAGTGTATGACCCTTTGTTCTACTCAAATTCACGCCTTTGTCTTAAAGATTTACTATAGCTATAGAACTACTCAAAAGAGATTTTAGGAATAATATTATTATATAATGCAATAACATCACATTATACAATAAAAAGCTGGAGCGCAACTTAGAAACGATACTGCTACAACATTTAACTGTGGACATGACACGAATATTTGCCACACGACATCTGAAATTGAAAATCTATTAAATTAATAAAAATTGTTTATTTCACTTTTCTGCTTTTACTAGTAAAGGAAATACCAACGCAATCTAATCGGGCTCAATTGATACCAGCCAAATAAGTCAAGTTAGTTTTATGCTAGAATTCATTTCGTATTGTTCAAAAAACAAAAGACTTTATAGAATAGCGTAAGACAACGTACAATTAAAGATGAGATGCAGTTGTGTTTGCCATTTAACTGTGACATCATATGAAATGATACTATTGCCTTCAGGTGATTATTAGGATATCTTAAACTATTAAGTTTGCAATAACATTCTTCAACCATTTACTAGTCTCTGAGATCACAAATAGCCTGGTGGATTAGATTTGGTAAGGTGGAGATTATGCATCGAATGAAGAAAACTATTTTAATCTAGCTGTTTCTTTAATCAGGATTAATCAAAAACTGGTAGACCTACCTTTAGCAGCAAATTCAGTCGAGTTGTCTGAGGCTCAGTTTCCCCTGAAAATTTCACAGGTCGGGAAACCCCTTATATAAAATATTTCTATTTTAGGTGCAACAGCTAACCGAAAAAAGATGCCCCAGACCCTTTGCTTAATGAGACTTTTACTCGCATATTTGAATAAATAAGCTAGACCAAGTGAGATTAGAATCATATAACTAAATACTTTATGTCATTTAATAATTATGGATTTTTCGCAAGTCGAGGTCTAATTTTTGCTTTGATACTGGATTAATTTTTAAGAATCTATATGACTGCTCAGTAAAGCAACAAATGGTAACTGTGCACTTTCCACTGGCTCTAAAAGGCAATTAAAATTAAAGTTGTTAGATTTGTGTACGCAAGAAATTTCCATGAAACTATTTTTGTCCCTCTAAATACTAAATCAAAGAGTAAATTAAATTAATTTGCTAAACACCTGTGTGTGTGTGTGTGTGTGTGTGTGTGTGTGTGTGTGTGTGTGTGT
>JAOUZG010010951.1:3635374-3655021 GCA_026289955.1 Argiope argentata
GTGTGTGTGTGTGTGTGTGTGTGTGTGTGTGTGTGTGTGTGTGTGTGCGCGCGTGTGTGCGCGCGAGTGTGTGTGCGTGTGCGTGCGTGCATGCGTGCGTGCGTGTGTAGGATATCCCACAGAACTATTTTAATTAACCAACATCTGCCTTCATCTTGTTTTGTCAACACCAGATGATACATGAAATCCAAAGAGTTGTAAAGGTTAGATCATTTCCCAGAGGACGATAACTTTTAATTAGTTTAGCATTCCAAAACAACGCCATCTATCGGTCTTTTGAAAATCTGCCCCAATTAATTTTGAGGCAGAGGCCATACTAACTTCCGTCAAGAAAAGACGCCTGTCTTCACATATTAGCTATTCCCGCAAAGCTCAGCGGCTGCGCGGTAATATATATTTTCAGTCATAATGTTTCCTTACCTCTAACGTTCTTCTAGAGGAAATAATCTAACTTTCTGGTTATCAAATATCTCCATGTATTAATTCTTTTTAATATTTCCCTGTAAATATTCCCCTTTAACTCTAAATAAATTCTTTTATTTTTTCTAAAGAAGTCTCTTCATCCTTCGTTTTTATTATTTTAAGTTTGGTTTAGAAACTAACCCGTAAATATTTTTAAAAAACCCTAGACATCACGCCACTAAAACCCTGCTATCTGAATAGTCGAATTTGTTTTGAAGGTTTGGTTAGACTCCCCCCCCCATTTAAAATATATATATATATATATATATATATATATATATATATATATATATATATATATATATATATATATATATATAGCTTTCAGATTCATTCATACATAGTTATAGCAAACAATTTTATTACCAATATTTGTAACTTATTGAAATACAATCTATTTGATATTTTTATTAAACATTTAGAAAACTCCATGCGCCACTAAGTATCAAACGGAGCTTATAGAAGTTGACAACACAGTATATAAAGACATCACATAGAGAACAGCTACTCACACATCACATTCGCTTGCACAGTCCCTTTTCACATGGGGAAGGAAGCACGTTCGAACGGGATTGTGTCACTTACGCTCAGTCTCATTAGCACTAACTCTTTAGAGAATTGCGCTCACATGGTTTTACTGGGATTTAATCATCTTTGGTAGGAAAACCTGGCATGCATCTAAAGGGGATATAAAGAATGCACGTTTCTCGCATTGATAAGATTAAGTGAGTTAAGTTTCCTTATCCTCGAAATATTCGCTTTTTTTCTCGCGAAAAAACTGATACATTTTTCTTTAAAAACACTAGAACATTTTTGAAATTTTATTTTAGATTAAGTGCTTGGTGTGTTTGCTTTTTTTACCCCTCCGTTATTTTGCCCCGATTTTAAATATGAATAACAGTATTGAAGTTTTCAAAACATCAAAAGGAAAGCCATCAGTTGTTTATAATGGATATCAATATCGGAAGTATCGTTGTAGCCTGGAAAATGAGGTAACATGGCGCTGTATTAACGAAAAGTCCGAAAAGTGTAAAGGACTGCTGAAGACAAAAGACAATTGTGTTCTCTCTGAAATGTCTCATTCTTACAATCCGGATGAAGCTCAAATCGACGTGAAAAAGAAATTAAAAGAAGAGTTCTTGATACTGATGAATCAGTCACAAAAATATACCATGAGGAAATGTATCCTCTTTTTCAAAGTGGATATGGATTTTTGACAGAAATTCCTACTTGATCCTCCATCAAAACTAATGTACATAGATTTAAAAGAAAAGTACAAGGGGTTTCCAATGAAATCACTACAGCAAGTGAAATACACCTTCCCATGGAACTGTTAAAACTGGATGATTCGTCGAGTTTTTTGCTCGCTGATACGACTGCAAATGAGTCAAATGAAAGAATCATTGTCTTTGGAACTTCAAAAGGCAAAAATATTCTACAAACATGTAAACAATTCTTTTTAGACGGAACATTCAAAACCTGCCCTAAGCAATCTCTGCAGTTCTGTTCTTTACACGCAGATATTGGAAGCAATTTAGAAGAAATTAATATTATTCTAATTATATTCGCACTTATCCCTAGTAAAAAAACTACTTACGAAAAACAGTTCAACGTCTTAAAAGAATATAACTGGAATCCTGAATGTTTGACTATGGATTTTGAAACTGGTGCTATAAGAGGAGCGGAATTTGTATTCCCTGCAATAGAAATAAAAGGCTGCAATTTTCATTTCAACCAATGCTTATGGATGCAAGTGCAAAGTATAGGCTTGGCAGAAATTTACAAATCCAATGCAGAAATTAGACTCCATGCTCGAATGTGTACTGCTTTGGCTTTTATACCAGAAGAAGATTTGGATGATGCATAGATAAAAATTCAGGAAGACAGTCCTCAACATTGTCTTTTAACCAAATTTTATGACTATTTTGTTGACCAATGGTTTGAAAACTCCAAGATTGCTGTTGACATGTGGAATCATTACAAGAAACTCCATAGAACAAATAATAATGCTATAGAAGGATGGAACAACAAAATGAGGTTAATTGGAAAGTCACATCCAAGAATAGAGGGGCTGATTCGTTTCTTAAAAAGGGAAGCTGAAAACAGTGACTTTTTAACAGCACGGAAAGAATTGAATTTAGAGGAAAAACGGAGAGCAAAAAAATAAATAAATCTAGATGATAGTATTAACCGAACAGTAGAAAAACATTCTTTTGACAAGGACTTAAAGAGCTGCCTTGTAACCCTTGCTAGTGTAACGAAATTGATGTAAAATTATTTTAAAGCAGTGAATAATGGAATTTTTGTTGCAAAAAATAAATAATTTTTAAATAATAATAATAATAATTGATAAATGATTTGTAGTAATAAAATAGAATTGAAAAAATTAATCAAGTGTAAACTTAAAGAAATAAAATGCTTTTAAGTAATATGAATAATTTTTCCTGCATTGGTTATTCATTCTTCTTCTTATTATTATTTTTTGCATTTATTAATCATTTGACTTACCATTATTAATTAAAATTGCATTTAAGTTTCAATATGATGGAGGATATTTTGTATATTTTAAAAACTTTTGAATTGAAATAACTTAGGCTTTAAACTTCCTTCTTAAAATAGTCAAATATTTCAGTTGGTGAAAAGACTCCTTATATAGATACCATCAAATAATTTGAATAATTACATAACAATTTATATAATTTGAATAAAATTGTCTTCAACGGAAAATGAAACAAAATTTGTTTTCCCTCGTATAAATGTAAGGCAAGCAAATGTCCAAATTACCATCAATATTTAAAATTTTCAAAAATGATAATAAAATAATTATTATATTTTTAGCCTTTCCTTAGAACTACTTAATTTTTTTGAATATTATATTATGCAAAGCTACAATTTATACTAAATATATAAAAATCCTTTAATATCCACCCTGATTATACTATATTCAAAAATAGTTAAATAATCTTTGAAAAATTGTCCCTAAAATCTATAGGTATATCAAATTTTTGAATAGCAAACTTATATAATAATTATCAATTTGTCAAATAATTGCAATATAGCTAAAAAAAATTGAAATAATGTTTGAAAACTGGGCGTTATAAACTATAGGTGTGTAAAGTTTTTATTATAATAATTGTTGTAGATATAAAAGTGTCAAAAATTTTGACCCCCATAGCTTTCATGTCATTTTATGTTTTTTAATCACGCTAGTACTCAAGTTTTATGTCATTTTAATAGAAATAAAATTACATTAACATTTATTTAAATCAGATTTGTTATGGGAAAAAATTGTACATGAGTGCATTAATTTGATTTGAGATTCTGCCAATGATTTGCCAATTTATATTAAAATATATATATATATATATATATATATATATATATATATATATATATAATTTTCAGCAGAAAAATAATAGATTTTAAGTATTTTTCTGCATTTTTATGCAATACATTAGTTAGGAAAAAAAATACCATTTGTTCATTTCAACACATATTTATATTAAATGCCTTTTTGAAAAATATTTTTAAATCATGTAAATATTATTTACGTAATCAATACTACTTTTATACAGAGAAATTTCTTGTAATATCTGATAGAAAATGCATATTTTACTAAAAAAGAAAATAGATGTCTAAAGAGAACATTTTCACACGCGAAATTTGAAAACTATATCTTAGATAGAATAGGATATATAATACTCAGGTAATTGAATTTTGACGCCATGACAAAACATGAGTTGTGGCTTCATATTTAGGTTTTAGTGATACAACTGTATAAATTAAAAAAATATATAATACATTTGGTCAGAACATAGAATGATTTGTGCTTTCCGCACAATGATCTTTCTATAGATTTTGTTTCCATCGCCATTTTAATTATTACGTTAAAAAGAAAATTTATTTTCAAACTGTGATAAAATTTTGTTAGAATGTGAAAAAGAATTTAATCATCAAAGTTCTTTAGATAAAACCAAACACTCTAACTAAAATATAAGTTAATTACTTCGCGAAAAGAACTTTATTATTATTATACTACACCATTACAAGCAAGCACATGTAAAAATCCTTAATCAGATTCTAAAAAAGAACACACGTTTGAATGAGAGGCATAATCTAAACACTTTAGTAGCTTTTTATTTAGGATCAGTCGCTGAGAGCGAAAGAAAAATAAATTTGTAATGAAGCGTCAGGGAGAAAATCGAAACCGAAACTAAAGAACTATGCATATCTGGCGAATGACACTTAAAAAACAATATAGAATAGGATGAATAATTTCGTTTTTTAAATGAAAATATAAAAATACAACAATTTGAATATTACCCCCGATTTCCTTAATGTTTAAAAGATATACTTATATAGTATATTGTTATGCATCAGAAATAGAAAATAATATTTAAAAATATATATACTCGTACTATACTTAAAAATATGATAACATACACTTTAAAAATAAATGAAATATTTCTTTTACACAGCTAAAAACAATTTCATAAACAAGACTGCAGTCCTGAAACTCTTCGGAAGGTTCTTCTTTTTAATGAAAACATTAAGAGACAGTACCTTATATAACGGTTTCTCTCTTGTACAGTTGATGTTTTCACTGGTAGTTTTATGATGTTTTAGTTGTTTCTTGGAGATCGACGGAGACACTGCTGATTGCCGCTGTAGAAAGGATTTTTGAAATGGACGTAAACTGTTAGCTTTCATCTGCAGGACTTCTGAAGGGCCTTTTGAGAGCAGCTTGAATGACGAGATAACCCCACTTGGGCATGAATGTGTTGTTAGATGTTAGTAATGTAGTAATGAGAGGCGAATCGCGCGCTATAATTCAGACAGTTTTTTGCATCTTAGGCATTAAGCCAATTTCTTTTTTTAAGGGATAGTAATTCAAAATAATCGGATACTTAGAGAAGATTTTTAAATCAGTACCGGCCAAGCCCTCATTACTTCTGTGGGAGTCTAACCAAACCTTCTAAAAAAATTAGACTCTTCAGATAGCAGGGTTTTAGTGGCGTGATGTCTAGGGTTTTTTTTAATATTTACGGGTTAGTTTCTAAACCAAACTTAAGATAATACAAACGAAGGATGAAGAGACTTCTTTAGAAAAAATAAAAGAATTTATTTAGAGTTAAAGGGGAATATTTACAGGGAAATATTAAAAAGAATTAATACATGGAGATATTTGATAACCAGAAAGTTAGATTATTTCCTCTAGGAGGACGTTAAAGGTAAGGAAACATTATGACTGAAGATATATATTACCGCGCGGCTGCATAGCTTTGCGGGGATCGCTGACGGGTGAAGACAGACGTCTTTCCTTTACAAAAGTTAGTGGGGCCTCTGCCCATTATTAATTGGGACAGATTTTCAAAAGCTCGATAGATGGCGTTGTTCTGGAATGCTAAACTAATTAAAAGTTATCGTCCTCTGGGAAATGATATAACCTTTACAACTCTTGCTTTGAATTACATATATCATCTGGTGTTGACAAAACAAGATGAAGGCAGATGTTGGTTAATTAAAATAGTTCTGTGCGATTTCCTACAGAAATAACTGTGAACCGTGCTTCAATGCTCGAGCAAGAATCAGATTTTTTAAGGCAATTTATATTTGACACTTGGAACTCTAATAAATTCATTCATTATGCTATAATTTTCTGTCAAGAACAGCATTACTCTTAAAAATTTAGGGAATTTTTTCTCTTATGTACTCTTATCTACAAAATTTAACTCTTGTCATATATGATAACTTTTTAATTTTTACAATTTCATATAGCAAAAAGAGAAAAAAAATGTACACAAATTTATTTTTTCTTGTATATGCTGATAATATTCTTATATTTTAAAATTATAGAGTTTTCTGGTTTTCTCATTAATTAGGTATTATTAATATTAAATTTAAGCCAGCGGGAGTGGACTCCCAGTAGCTTTCACGGTTGCTGAATAATATGAGTGATATCCCCATAAAATTGTGAAACAAACTAAGCTGTGAATTGCATGCATTCTGAGATTTTTACTTAGAGTGAGAGTTTTGTGCTTCATAATATTGTCGCTAAAAGAAATTTAATTAAAACATTAAAAGTTAAAAGCAAACGATTTTTTTTGATAAACATATTGTATTAAATTTATTTTCGGGAATGATATATATGTGAGTGCGAAAAAGCGAATAAACCTAATATTGCGTTACTTTGTGACTTGTTTTCCTTGCATCTTCGTGACAAATTTGGTGGAGGCGCTGGGTACAAACCATTTAACTGTGGATTCCGGTGATAGTACTCGTTCAAGTTGTCGTTTAAAACAACTACTTCCTGAATTTGGACTGTATTTTCCAGAGCCAAGACATCGTTCAAAAATGCCCGAAGAAGTGACACAAACACAATCAACAGTATTCACGCCTGTATATCAACAACTGAGGAGTCCATCAATATTTCGGGGAGAATCTGAGGAAGATCCTAGCAAATGGCTCAAAGAATATGATAGAGTGGCTAACTTTAATAAATGGGATGAAATGATGTGTTTAGCAAATGTTTACTTCTTCCTCGACGGCGCAGCAAAACAGTGGTTTGTTAACCACGAGGATTCTTTAAATTCTTGGGAAGCATTTAAAACTGGACTGACTCAACTTTTCGGTGATCATCAAAAATATAAGAAGAAGGCCGAAGAACAGTTAAAATATAGAGCTCAACGCGGGGGGGGGAGAGTACGCAATCTTACGTACAAAGCATATTAGGACTTTGCCAAGAAGTAAACCCTCTGATGCCAGAGAATGAAAAAGTATCACATCTAACGAAAGGAGCGGCTGAAGATATCTAACAAGCACTTTTAGCAAGGGAAATCATTACAACAGCTGGTTTTATAAAATGGTGCGACTTCATCGAGGACATGAAGCAAAAGAGGGTCGGAAGACGAAAATTCGAAAGACTTCCTAACGTGGTATCAATGGTCGCTTTGGGTGAAGAGCCTGACCTAGTATCTCTAATACGCAGGATTGTACAGGAAGAAGTACAGAAGATAATTTGACCAACAGAGGAATCTTCATATGTACATCCTCAGTCATTGGAAGAGATAGTACAAGAGGAAGTCGAAAAAGTTTTGGTCCCTGTTTCTGCAAGACCAACGGAACGCCGCCAACTCACCAGTCAACGCCGAACACACAGTGCTATAACGCAGAGTCTTCGGTCCGTTCCATCGACACAACCTAGAAAAACTGACTTGTGCAGAACGACCGACAACATACCAGTTTGCTTTCATTGTGGACGTCCAGGACACGTCGTACGTTACTGTAGGGAAAGAAGAGCTATCTTCAATGACTATAGATCTCGCCGACAGAATCCCACAGAATTCAATGACTATGGAGGCCGCCGACAGAATTCCACAGAGTTTCACCCAAGCAACGAAGATGGTTACAGACGTCAATCCTCACACAGTCCATCCCGAGGTCGATCTCTAACACGTCGCCCAAGATCACCGCCTCCCTACCGTCGATTCAATCAATCTCCTAGTCGTAGAACAGAGGGAAACTGAATGAGGCAACCGTCCTGGGAGATGAGGCCGCATATGATGAAAATCCTCCATCTGCCGCCAAAATGTCTTGAAACCACCTCGAAGTAATGATTGATAACAAGTTATACGAGCTCTTGTGGATTCTGGAGCGTCTTTCTCAGTCATTTCAAATAAGTTTCGTTCATTCTCTGATGACAAAAATGTCGTTCTTAAAGTCGCCATTGGAAGTTTTGTATGACCAATGGGAAGATGCATACTACGAATTTCCATAAACAACCTAAAATTGCCGTTCGAATTTGTAGTTTTACATCATTGCAGCCATGACGTTATACTTGGATGGGACTTTCTAGAAGCCTCTCAAGCAGTCATAGACTGTGGTCGGAGTGAGCTATTTTTTGAAGACGTCTGTCAAGAACTTTCAGTGCCGGATACTTGGAACTTGTATGCCATACAAGACTGCACTTTGGCTCCACGGTCTTTAACTATATCGGTAACGGGAGTACATATTGGTAAGGACTCCGACGTACTTGTAGAAGGCAATAGAAATTTACTGTTCACAAAGAATATTGTAGTACCTACCACAATCATTCATTACCATAAAACTGGAGGAGAAATTTGGGTCACCAATACACACCTTGAAAAACAAATTATTCCGAAAGGAATGTGCGTCGGTCATGCTGAGTGCCTAGATGAAAATAATTCATCCGCAATAACTGATGAAGAAGATATTCGCATTCCCTTGAAAAAGACATCAGAGCCTCTTATCGACTACTCGCTTATGATAGCACCTGGGTTAAGAAATAAACAAAAAGACGAACTTGTGAAGCTTCTGAAAGAGTTTTCAGGAGTATTTGCCGAAAAGGACAAATCAAAAACTACACAGACGAAAGTTAAACACTGAATTAATACTGGTGATCACGTCCCTATTAGTCAAAGAGCTTACCGAGTATCACCAACTGAAAGGTGTATCAATCATGAAGAAGTGGAGAAAATGCTTGAGAAAGGTATAATAAAACCATCTGAAAGTCCATGGTCAGCTCCGGTGGTCCTTGTGAAGAAAAAGGATGGCAAATGGCGTTTTTCCATAGATTCTCTTCGATTGAACAAGATCACTAAGAAAGATGTTTATCCCCTACCTCGGATTGACGATACACTTGATTGTTTAAAAGGTGCAAAGTTATTTTCTTCAATGGACTTATGCTCTGGTTACTGGCAGATCGAAGTTGACGAAGCAGATAGAGAAAAGACGGCTTTCGTTACTCCAGAAGGTCTATATGAATTTAAAGTCATGCCGTTTGGGCTGTGCAATGCGCCTGCGACATTTGAGAGAGAATGATGGATACTCTTTTACGTCATCTAAAGTGGACCATATGTCTTTGTTATCTCGACGATATCATTGTGTTTTCAGAGACATTTGAAGACCACTTTACTCGATTAACGACTGTTCTGAAGTGCGTTCAAGAAGCAGGTCTGATACTGAATCAAAAGAAATGTCTTTTTGGTGCTCGAGAAGTTAGAGTTCTAACGTCATCTTGTATCCAGCGAAGGAGTCCGACCGGATCCCGAAAAGGTGAGGACCATGAGAAATTTTCCAGTTCCGAAAAACGTGCGTGACATAAGGAACTTTCTGGGTCTATGCTCATACTTTCGAAGATTTATTAAAGGATTTTGCTATCGAGCTAAACCATTGAAACTTCTGTTAAAAGGCAGCGCGAAATTTAAGTGGAGTTGCCGGGAAATTGAAGCGTTTAATGATCTGAAGATAACGCTTACTTCTTATCCAGTCTTAGGAATGTACGATGAAAATGCTCCAACGGAAATTCATACGGATGCTAGTGGATACGGTGTGGGAGCGGTTTTGGTTCAGATACAAGATGAAGTAGAAAAAGTCATGGCATATGCGTCCAGAACCTTGACGAAAGCAGAAAAAAATTACTCTATTACTGAAAGAGAGTGCCTTGCCGTAGTGTGGGCTATCAACAAATTTCGTCCATATCTTTTTGGGAAGCACTTCACTGTTGTTACAGATCATCATTCACTTTGCTGGCTCATGAGTCTCAAGGATCCTTCCGGACGACTTGCCAGATGGGCACTTCGACTTCAAGAATATGACTTTTCTATAACGTACAAAACCGGCGGGAAACATAAGGACGCTGACACACTCTCTAGAAATCCAGTCGATGAAGAAACTTCTATGTCAGAGGAATTTATTGCTGCAACTAATGAAATGAATTTAGCTTTCGAACGGAAAAAAGATCCAGTTCTCACAAAAAATAATCCTTTCTCAGACCACCCCATCTACTGTCAAGAAAGAATTTGAAATAATTGATGGGATTTTATTCAAAAAGAATTTTGATCCGTAAGGGAAAAAAATGGCTACCAGTCGTTGCCAAACACCTACGTACGGATGCTTTGAGACATTTTCCATGACTCTCCTACAGTCGGACATCTTGGTTTCGCAAAGACGTATGGCAGAATCCGAAAACTATTTTACTGGCCGAAGATGTACCGTAACATCATTCGATACGTAACCCATTGTCGGGAATGTCAACGAAGAAAATCTATTCCTCAACGACCTCCAGGGCGCTTGGTTTCCATCCCACCAGCTATGGCACCCTTCCATCGTATTAGAATCGATCTGCTTGGACGATTTCCAAAATCTACCAGTGGAAACAAATGGATCGTCGTCTGTACAGATTATCTGACGCGTTTTGCAGTGACAAAGGCGTTGCACAACAGCTGAAGCCCCTGAAGTGGCTAAGTTTGTGCTTGAAGAAGTTCTATTGAGACATGGAGCCCCTCGAGAAATTATCACTGATCGTGGGACTGTCTTCCAGTCGAAACTAGTTTTATCCCTCGTAGAACTGTGTAACATCATCCACCACAAGAAGTCAGCCTATCACCCACAGACAAACGGATTGATGGAACGTTTTAATAAAACTTTAGCTGATATATTATCAATGTATGTTGATACAGAACATAAAAATTGGGATGAGATATTACCGTTTGTAACGTTTGCGTATAATACTGCCAAGCAAGAAATCACTGGTTTCATACCTTTTTATTTATTGTATGGATGAGAAGCAGAGACAATGCTAGACACAATGCTACCATTCTATCCTGATGACATGGATGACAGTTATATTTCAAGGATGATTTCTAGAGCCGAAGAATCAAGATAGTTGGCTAGACTGCGGACTCTGGAATCACAAGACAAAGATCGCCGACGTTATGACTCAAAACATCGAATGGTATTCTATGCCGCTGGAAATCTCGTGTGGATTTATACCCCTGTGCGAAAAGTCGGTCTTTCCGAAAAACTTTTGAAGAAGTATTTTGGTCCATATCAAGTGCTACGCCGGTTATCAGATGTGACTTATGAAGTTCAGGACTTTGATACGACTTCTAGAAGAAGAAAGCAAAAGGATATAGTGCATGTTTTGCGCATAAAGCCCTATCATGATCCAGACAAATAAACTCTAAATGAAGACGAACAAAAACAAGAAGATGCCATTGATGACGAAGAAAACTTATGCACTGGACCCATGACTCGTGCAAAAATAAAAGCTCTTAACAGAGTTTGATTTTTTTTCCTTCGGCGAGTCGCTGTTCTTTTAAAAGGGGAGTAATGTCGCTAAAAGAAATTTAATTGAAACATTGTTAAAAGTTAAAAGCAAACGATTTTTTTTATTTTAATTAAAAACATTATTAAAAGTTAAAAGCAAACGATTTTTTTGATAAAATATTGTATTAAATTTATTTTGGGGATTGATATATATGTGAGTGCGAAAAAGCTAATAAACCTAATATTGTGTTACTTTGTGACTTGTTTTCCTTGCATCTCCGTGAAAATATAGTTTAAATTTAAAAAGAAAGCATTTTGGACGCTTTTTTTAAACTAATTGAAACTAAATCTGATACATAGTTACAATTTTATTCATTAGATCACATGCAATTGCATGTATACATTTTATGCTGTGCAGTATGGCATTTATAAGCAAATCAAAGTACAGGCCGACTGGCAGTCAATCCCTTGACGGATTTGGTTCAAAATTTGATACGGAACTATACTTTAGACACTTTATTTGTGTACCCAATTTCATCCAGCCAGCTTTTCACGTTTCGTAGCTATAGTGCTCATCCGTATTCGGATGGACAGACTTCTTGTGGAGATTTCTTTCCTGTCCTTGTTAGAAAATGAGATTGCATCTATTTATAAATTTGATGTAAAGAATCATATTTTCAATTTCATCCATTTAACTTGGTGATTTTGAATTATGTTCACTGACAAACTGCCATATTTCAAATATGCTTTTTTCAGACTCAACGAGGTTAAAAGCAGAGATTCGTCAGAATTTCGAATTTTTTAACAATTACAATTCTTTATATACTTCGTATACAAGGTAGTAAAAATCTTATTGTCTTATAAAGATAATGGATTAATTAATAACATTAATTTTTTTCGCTATACTATTAACACGACATATCCTTATTTGTACTACAATTATTAGAATTTTTTTATTTCAGTGATCATATATTCATAATTTTCTGGGAAACCGTTGCAAGAAAAATTGATTATTACATCGTTTACTTATGATTTTCTTTTCTGCCGATGACTCTGCGGATGTTTTGTTCCAACAAATCCATTTTACCGCAATATTGAAAGCTACTTTCTCCATTAGATTGAAAATGGTGAAATAATCATATCTTACATAATGCTATACCAGAAAATTATTACCAAATACTTTTGATTACGTAACAAAGAAATACAGGGTGGTAAAAGAAAAGGACTTCCCGCTTGGGTTCCATATATATGAAACTCTAGCAGCTTATCCGCTCAACCAATCGAACTAAAATTTCAGACGTGGTTGTTTGAAGGTATGCGCTAGAGATTGTGATGATTCTAAACAACGCAGATTTCCCGATTACGATATCAGTGAGAAATTTTCGAGTAGCAACACCCATTTTTTCCTTGCGCAAATTGATGAGCGTATTGAAAAACCACAAATGGCATGGTAATGATTAGAGTGTGACGAAAATTACGGCCGTAAAGCTTTTGCAAAGAGGAGCATTATAAAGGACCAATGACAGAGAGGAGGAGCTTTGACTAACTTTGTATAATTCTCAGGGCCAGATAGTAGAAGCGCTAATCACAGTACACCGCGTGCAAAGCATTGTGGATAAAAGTTTAAAAAGTAATGTGGAAAGAGTGTTTCTTCAGTCAGATGTTTGGGTGTTTCAACAAGATGAAGTTTGCAAAGAAACAACGAGGTGAATTGATAAAGCTGTTTCATCTGAACGGTGGAAATGCTGAAGAAGCAATGCAAATTTATCGGTGAAATCCTAAGCTAAGACGAGGCCCATATTCCTTAAGAAGTGTACGTGATTTGCTAAGAAAATTTGAAAAAACTTGATGCACTTGCGATCGACCTCGATCCGGGTGACCTGTTCCAGTTGAAGTTGTTGCGGAAGTGCATAACACGATTACTGCAGGTCCATCGCATACTGCTAAAAGTGTTGCTCACAATTTGGATTTACCGAAAACCACAGCTCTATTTTGCGGATGTTTCCTTATCGGTTCCAGCGCGTTCAGATGTTGCAGTCTGGAGATAAGCAATTGCGTGTGGGCTTCACAAATTTTTTCCTCATCAGATATGATGTTGATAGACGGCCGTTGTGGATAATATGGACGGAAGAAGCACTCTTCTCTTTAACTGGAAATGTTAACATCAAGAACTTTGTTCCCTGGGCTGACAAAACCCCTCATGATTTGATACCACTGCCTTTACACGAGGTCAAAGTGACTGGTGCAGCATCGCTAGCACATTTGTTTTTAGTCCGCATTTCTTCGAAGAGATCACTACCATAGGTTTGAAATCGTGGTCGATATAAATCAATGTTGCAGAATTGCGTTACTCTTGTTATGTTCGGCATTGTTGTCCACAATCTCCTGAATGCAATGCGTTATCGCCTGCGAAGGTGAACACGTTGAAAATCTGTAATTATAACTATTCATTCCAATCAAAGTTTTTTTTCTCTTTCCTCTCTGTGCTGTGTTTGAAAATGCTTTACGCCGGCAATGTTCGTCACAAGTTAATCGTTCCAACGTTATTTGTGATTTTTCGGTACGCTGGTCAATTAGCGCAAAAAAAAAAAAAGGCGTTGCCATTTGAAATTCTCTTGCTGTAACCGTGAGCTCTGCGTTGTTTAAAATCCCCAGCGCACACCTTCAAACAGCCATGTCTGAAATTTTGGTTCGAGTGGATAGGCTGTTAGGGTTTCTTGTACAGGGGAAGTTTTTTCACCACCCTGTAGAGCAATATATGCTTTATGTTAAATATCTACCTAAGATCGCTCTTAAACACCAAATCATAAAGCTTTCCTTCCAATTTGACTTTTTTGGGAGGGGGAAGTGCATTCAATAACATTAAAGAAAAATTTAGAATGGCTGGAAAACTACTCATTGGAATGAACGAAATTTCGCACAGACTTATAAAATAAACTTCATCAACTTTTTTTAAAAATTTACTTTGATTCAACATAGTTTACTCAGATTTTATAGCCATTGTTTAACTTATTTTATTCTACTTTTTATATTAAAGATTGATGCGATTGGAAAGAACTAGACAGCCGGAATGTGAATACCATGTACTTACCCTAAAGCCTGCTATTCTCATGTGCGGAAGGATTTTTCTTCCAAAGTAGATACTCTAAACATTGTTTTACTAAAGATATCGGGGCAAGAAATTTTCCAGATATAAAAAAAAAGATTCTCATCCGTTTTTTCTGAAACATTTAGCATACGGCTGCCATTCCACCCTATAGTATTCCCCAGTGAGTCGTCTAATTAATTTAAGGGGAACAGACTCTTTTTCACTTCAGGAAATTCTTAAGAATTTAAACATTAAATCTGAGTTTATTATTCAAATTTCGCATGATCTAGATTTTCTAATTCAAGATATATGTGACATTCATCTTCATACTTTCGTTTTTCAAAATAAAAATTTACCCAGCAGCCTGATAAGATCCCTTTTTGAAGAATTTAAAGAATTTTTTTGTTAATGCTACGGATGTTTCGAAAACGTGGTACCTTACCTCCATCGCTGGGATAGCAAACAGATTCATTCTCATACTAGATTCATCATATAAGTTCCATTTTTACGGCGGATGATCTTGTTAGTATTGAAGACAACATTCTAATCCTAACAGATAGTCTCTTTTTACTTTAAGCTCTTAATGGTATATCTAAAAGATCGCCAAGAATAATTCTTCAGCCTGCGCATAAAATTTACATTCGAAACAAATTTGACCAAAAAGTTGCTTTAGTGTGGTCTTCAGGCCATTCCAGAACTACATGGATTGAAAGCGTAAACTTGCTAACCAGAAATGTCACCAAATCTGATCTTAAGATTGAATGGGTTGCACTGGAAGCTCTAGTCACCCAAATGAAAAGTAATTCTCTTCTGAGACCCTGTATCAAGAATAAGTCAACAATAATAAGATAATAATATCAAGAATAAGTTGGAGACATTCCAACCATTCAAACTCTCATACCGAGGCTAAAATATAGAACGGAAGATATAGTAATCGCTCGCATTCTGACACGAACAATCAAAGCGCTTCTAAATAAATTGTCTTCTTGAAAATGAAAATCCTCACTGTATCGCATGCAAACAAGATACCTGGAATATATCCTTCTTTTGTGTAATAAATACAGCCAGCACACACGAGGCTTGAGTCAAAAGCTTGTTCTGAATCCTCAAATCTTTTCATAATTTAAAATGTTTCTATCTTCAGTTTGCTCTTCGAAGATCCATTTGCGTATTTTTATTCAAATGTTTAAATGTTTTGTTATCTACTAAATACAGTCCTTGGGCTTTTTTTTTTTATTTTTTTTCCTACCCTTCACTTTATTCATCATTCCTCTTGCTTTTCTCAATAGGATCCTCTTTGGTCGTTTGCTACTTTTTGGAACGTACAGTCTTGGTGGCAATTAGGGAGGAGAGTACTTTTGTCAGGGAAATTTTTCTGGACAATTGTGTCATTACTTTTTTATGCAACATTAGACTCTTCATCAACTGAACGTCGGGCACTGCAAATTTTTGGCGTCAATTTCTTGAGATCAAGCCTTTCCTGTGCCATTACTCCCAAATTAATTTGATCTTCTTGTCTTTGGATACTAGAGGATAAAAGCCATAGCAGCTATAAGTTCCAAGAATTGAAACTATACAAAAAAATACAAAGATGATAAACTTTTGTGTTATTTTGATTTTGAAAATGGTTGCCCAATGCTTAGAATTAGACGATTTACTTGACGTTGCTCCTCCTAAATAAATAATCACTTATGAAGTAAAAATGAACCAGAAATGAAAATTATTTATCATTAGGACATATACTTAATATCGCAGATATATCAGGTAGTTAACATAATCAAATATCTTTAAATAAAAATTTCGTGGCATTAATATTTACCGGATCATATATGGGATATCCATTCTAATCTGATTCAATAGTTAGTTTCTAAAACATTAGAAATAAGCACGTACTTCTAGTTGAAGAAATGTTTTAAATTGAGTGAGGTAATATGGTTCGTATTGCTGTAATTAATAAATTTACTCTAGGAAAAAAAAATTATGATTTTATAGATTACGCCCCCCTTTCCCTTTCATACTACTCATATTTAATAAAATATATTGAGCATTCTTACAAATTTACTCACAAAAATAAGCCTTTTTTCCAACTAAAATTGTCCAAATTAAGAATTTCTTAACTTCATTATTTTAAATATACTGTTTTTTTCGTGGGTGAAAGTGAATCTATTTTTTGCTGCATTCCATATTATTCGCTGGCCAATGTGCTTTTCTATTAATATTGCAGGTATGAGTTATATTACACAATCGTCGAGTTTGCATGTAATAACAGTTCGTTTTGTTGTAAAGATAATTGAACTCATTTACCAACGTAGCATCTAAACAACGATTTAAACAAATAGGCAGTCAAAGTTTTAAACAAATGAACGGCCCATTCGAGAAAGCACCGATCGTTAGTTGATTTGTTATTCAAAGCTTTATAACCATAGAGTTGAAATAATAATAGAGGGAGTGCAACCCTATTTTTTGGAGCACAAGATGAAATCACGTGACTTAGAGATAGAATTTGTATTCACTGCAACCGTATTATCCATTCCCCATTATATTTCAATGGCAGATTATTTCTCGCTTTGAACTGTTAAATTTAAAGCTTATTTAAACCAAGATTAACTCTTGCCGTGCAATTGGATGTAAAGAAAAAGCTTCTAAGGATAGTCCTGTATCATTTCTCAGCTATGTACAATAAAGATACTCTATTTATATGCATTTTAAGTCAGTTTAAAATTTCGTAACTTGGATCACTCAGTGATTTTGAGGTTTTATCTGAATAATATTTCGTAGTTTGGTTATCTATTGTATTTAATTTAATTAACTTGTTATCGCGCTTCATTTAAATGGATATACGTATATGCATTATATTTTGCTAATCGCTTTATTTTAATCTCGAGTGCGTTGCACGCGCTTGGCTGAAAGCTCGGCTTGATTTTTTTCTCACCAATACAAGTGTATCTATAAACATCATTCATCGACTAATAATTATGTATTTATTTTTATGCAAATAAATTTTCTTATTATTTATAATATGTTGTTTCTTTTTTTTTACCTTAAATATTCGAAACGTATTATACCATGAACTATATTAAGTCATCATTGTGAAGGAAATAATGAAACTAAAACGTATGTTTTATTGAAAATATTGTATAGTAAAATTTCATAAATGTTGTATTAGTAATTGCATGTTTTTATAAATTTTAATCAAGATCTAAAAAGAAACTAGCGGATATTCTAAAGATAAGAAACTATCAAAGAAAGAAATACTATCTTTACAGATAAAACTTTCACCTGAATGCCAAGCTTTATTAATCACTTGCGATATGTACCTACCCTAAAATCACCGTTATTGTAAATATTTCAAATTTCTTTATTATTTTATATTAAAGTCAGTACATTTACGATTCCAAAAATGATTTACTTTTTTTTTCTGCGGTAGTTAGAAACAAAGTTACGGGCAAGATTATAAACCAGAAGTGAAACATTTAAATCTGATATCCATGAGGGGAAGGCACGAGGTTTCAAATTGATTTCGGGAAGAGACTTAGTGTAACGGTTGCATACATTTAGAATATTCATAAAAATATAAGCATTCAATAACCAATTTTGAAAATTTCAATAAAGCTTATTTACTTATAATGTATCACCATGAATGAGTGCTTGACTGGTAGAGTGGTTAGAGAAATGCCGAAGCATTCACGAGTTCGATCCTGGGCTGGGTTCTTTTGGTTTTCTTTCTAAATTTTTTGGAAATAATTTAACAGTTTTAATTAATATCTTTTTTATGTAAAAATTAATATTTATTCTCTGAATTCTTGGTTTTGTAATTTAATTTTTAGAAAGAAAAATAATTATAAATACGAATGCCCCTTTTTTTTAAAAAAAAAATATTCTGAAAAAAAAAAGATTTAGGTCACTTTTACATTATCTGTTTTTATGAAAGTTTTTTTTTATCTGTTTGAAATAATGATAGAAGTATTTGAACATGTAAAGGAAAAATTAAAGATGTTTTTAGATAAATAAAAGAAATAAAATGTTTGCTTAAAGAAGAAAAATCATTACTTTTAATTAATTCAAAAAAGTAAAACTCTAAACATGATCTAAGTCAACAAACTCAGCTATTGATGCTTTTGCAACGAAAAATTATTTTCGAAACCGCTTTGCTTGTTTTTGCTTAGAAGAATGATTTCAAAACAGGAAAAGCAAAGAAAAATCTTTTCAGGAAATGAAAATCGACCATACCGAATGCCGGGAATCCAAAGATTGTGGGACAGAATGTGAGTTTGTTGAGATTTGGGGTATGTAGCCAAAAAAAAAGAATTTTTGCTCTCAGATTTTCTCAAGTCACGTGGTTCATATTGCGTACACTTGTTTCGATAAGAAACATACAACTGGCACCCTATATTTATATATCAGCTCCTTGTTTATAACTCGGAGAGTTTTAGACTTAGAAGAACAGAACTTTTTTTGTGTCTGTGTTTCAAGAATATTAGTCTAAATATTATTCATAGTATCGGAGGACTTTATAAATGTTGAAATATTGTTTTTTTTTGTAGTAAATTAACTGACTCAAATTTCATAAATGTCTCTTATATCTTTATTGTGTTTTTACAATATTTAAAGTATTTCTCTTAGCCTCTCTGTCTGACGGTTTATAAATTAATTAGGTTACGATTAGAACGGAAACCCTATGAATATTACATCGTCCCACTGCGAAAAGGACATTCAATGACTGATTTTCGATCATCCAGCATCGTAGTCGGACTTGATTAAAGAGTAAGTGATTACTGAGTGTATGTACCTTTAGTGATTGTGTAGTAAATGTAATGTGCCATAATCATGTTCGTTTTGAAAGAGTCTTTTTATGTCTAGCTGATAATGAAGCTGGATCATTATCACGTATATGATGCCTCAAAATGGATTTGAATCTTAATGGTATAGTAGAAGATAACATGTTTCTTTTCCTTCGAAGAAAAGAGAGCTAGATGTGTCGGTGTAAGAATAGAACACAACATATTTGAATTAAATCACATTCCCCC
>JAOUZG010010951.1:3681573-3699420 GCA_026289955.1 Argiope argentata
ACCTCTCATCGAAGACGTTTTGGACACTTTGCAAGAAGCAAAAGTATTTTCAACTTTAGATTTACGCAATAGTTTCTTCCACGTCGATGTTGACGAATATTGTAGAAAGTATACGTCCTTTATTATTCCAGACGGACAATATGAATTTAATAAAGTTCCTTTTGGACTAAGCACAAGTCCTGGAGTTTTTAAATGCTATGTATCGAGTATATTTAGAGATCTTACCCGGAAAGGAATTGTAATGAGTTATTTAGATGATCTCGTAATTCCAGCGAAAAACGAGAAAGAAGGTCTAGAAAAACAAAATTGTGTTCGAATTTGCAAAGAAATGCGGATTAGAAATTAAATTCAAGAAATGACAATTCTTAAAAAAGAAAATTGAATTTCTAGGTCACATTGTGGAAAGTGGAACAATTAAACCATCTACCGCAAAGACATTGGCTGTCCGAAAGTTCCCAGAACCAACAACGATAAAACAAGTACAAAGTTTTCTTGGTTTAACCGGGTATTTCCGCAAATATATCTAGGACTATTCAAAAATAACTAAACCACTTAGTGATTTAACTAGAAAAGAAAACCACTTTATTTTTGGTACTCAACAAAAAGAAGCATTTGAGAAATTGAAGAAAATCATGTCTGAAGGCCCATTTTTGCATATTTACAAGTTTGGAAGAAGAACAGAGCTGCATATAGACGCTTGTAAACAAGGATACGGCGCAATTTTATTACAAGAAGACGACGATGGAAAATAACACTCAGTTTACTACAAGTCGAAAAAGACAAATTCCGCAGAAGAAAAGTACGACAGTTACGAATTAGAGGTACTTGCAATTATTAACGCATTAAAGAAGTTTCGTGTTTATCTTTTAGGACAACGTTTCAAAATTGTAACTGACTGTGCAGCATTTCAAAAGATTTTGCATAAGAAGGATCTTATTACACGCATAGCCAAATGGGCACTTCAATTAGAAGAATTCGATTACGAAATAGAGCACAGAGCTGGAAGTCGAATGAAGCATGTTGATGCTCTTAGTCTCTATCCAGTAATGATGATCTGCGACGATACATTAACTTCAAAGTTGAAAAGAGCACAAGATGATAACATAAAAACATTGAAGTTACTTTAAGAGAAACAAGAACCTGAAGAATTTTTTGAACGGAACTGTATACTCTACAAATATTTAAATGGTCGAGAATTAATCGTGATCCCTAAAGCAATGGAAACTGAATTAATTAAATTGATCTACGACAACGGACATTTCTCAGTAGCAAAAACAGCAGAAATTGTGAAACCGGAACCTTTTTATTCCAAATTTAACCAACATCGTCAAAAAGGTAATCGTTAATTCCGCTCCATGTATCTTAGCTAATAAGAAAACTGTCAAAAAAGAAGGGTTTTTAAATTCTATTTCTAAAGAAGACATACTCTTAAGTACGTACCATGTCGACTTAATTGGCCCTTTACCTTCCACAAATAAAAGTTATCAACTCATTTTCAACGTAGTTGACGCATTTATAAAATTTACTTGGATATATCCCGTCAAAACTGTATCTGCTGAAAACGCCTTGGAAAAGTTAAAACTACAAAAGAAAACTTTTAGCAACCCCATAACAATTATCACTGACAGAGGTTCAGCATTGACTTCCAAATTTTTCAACTACTGTACTGAAGAAAACATACAACATTTACAAATAGTAACAGGTGTTCCCAGAGGAAACGGTCAGGTTGAACGAATACACAGAACTTTGATTCCCGTCCTCACCAAGTTATCGTTAGACGACTCAACCAAATGGTATAAATGTGTCGACAGATTAAAGAATACTAAACAGCATTATATGTCGAAGCACTAAATGGATAACATTCGAACTTTTAGTGGGAACCAAAAGGCGAAACAAGGAAGACATTCGAATCAAAGATCTATTGTTAGAAGAAATGACAGAAGAATTACAACGTGAATTTCTAAGGAAAGATGCCAAAAAGAACATCGAAACCATACAATCTGAGAATCGAAAGACTTACAACAAAAGACGAAAAAGACCTTCAACATAGAAAGAAGGTGATTTAGTAGCAATCCAAAGGACTCAATTTGGAATTGGATTAAAACTAAGACTGAAGTTCTTAGGTCCTTATAAAATAACTAGAGTGAACTCGAAAGATAGGTATGAAGTGCAAAAAGTTGCTCAGCACGAGGGTCCGAACTCTTCCACCACCTCAGATGATATAATGAAGCATTTTTATACTAACTGAATTTTGAATATTAGTTAGTATTTTTAATCCTTTTCATATCATTCCCTTTGAGAAATTAATTGCTACTGTATGGTAAAGCCCATTTCAAATAATTATATTATATTCGTTTACAGTAATTATCATATTTCTTATCATTTTTTATCAACCTATTCTAAAGAATTTTCATGAATAAATATTTAGTTAATTGTAGGCTCACAGTATAAAATATTTTGGAATTTTTTATATGCTTTATTGTAGAACCGGAATTGTGGACACTGAGTATACATCTTTTCATCTTATATTTTATTTTGTTATCTTTAAGAATATTATTATTTGTGGTTATTTCATGAACATTCTTAAATCATCAAATTTATGATTGTAACAGAAATTAGTTTATTAGTAAAATGCGAGATCATGCTAAAGAAATTTAGCTCTCAACGTTCTGTAAAATCTGAGAGACCAGCTCTATCAGGAGAGGGTGATTTTGTAGGATATCACCCGGAGCTATTTTATTTAGCCATCATCTTGTTTTGTCAACACCAGATGATATATATAATTCAAAGCAAGAGTTGTAAAGGTTAGATCATTTCCCAGAGGACGATAACTTTTAATTAATTTAGCATTCCAGAACAACGCCATATATCGAGCTTTTGAAAATCTGTCCCAAGTAATATTGGCAGAGGCCCCACTAACTTTTGTAAAGGAAAGACGTCTGCCTTCACGCGTCAGCGATTCCCGCAAAGCCATGCGGCAATATATTTTCAGTCATAATGTTTTCCTACTTCTAACGTCCTCCTAGAAGAAATACTCTAATTTTCTGATCATTAAATGTCCCCATGTTTTAAATATTTTTAATATTTCTCTGTAAATATTCCCCTTTAACTCTAAATAAATTCTTTTATTTTTTCTAAAGAAGTCTCTTCATCCTTCGTTTGTATTATTAATTTTGGTTTAGAAACTAACCCGTAAATATTAAAATACCCCTAGACATCAAGCCACTAAAACCCTGCTATCTGAAAAGTCTTAATTTTTTTAGAAGGTCTCGTTAGACTCCCACATTTATGTCCTTAGAAATGAAAACTTTTTCTCTATAAAGCACTTTATAGGTAGGCTTTCTATTTGAAGATTGCTTTACATTTAGAACGATTTTTTTTAGAAAACAGAGCAATAAAAATAAACATGTCTCTAAAAATCCACTTTTATTAGTGTAATAATTTTTTTAACTAACAATATAAACGTCAGAACAAAATCGCAAACGTGTGATAGGCTGAGAAATATTCAACTTGAGTGCATTTATAATATATTTTAGTAGTAACCGAGTTTTGAAAATTTCATTCACATGATATTCAATGTCACTTAATTTCTTTAAATTATAGCACCTCAAGAGCTTTAACGATTTCGTTTTGATGTCCCCCTGATGAAAGAAGTGTTCCCAACTTTTTAATATACTAATAAAAGGGTATTTTGAAGAATCTTTATCATTTCCTACAATATAGTCTCTAATATATACTTCTTAATTCAATATTTACAAATCGTAGAATTCTGAAATCATATTTTTCTCCTCCAAATTTACTCCATGTGGCACCATTGATTTGGAATGAAATATCAATAAACTACATTAAACTAAAATTCTGAGATGATGCAACAAAGAGTGAGTGAAAACTCCATTATAAAATTTCCTCTTCACAAGCTTGAAATAAATTAATAAAATATTAAAGGTTAAGTCAACGAGTTAAATTACACGTTATAAAAAGTGGGTTTCTAGCAATAATAAAGTGATCCAAATCAATCAAAATATGTTTAATACCATTCTATAGAAAGACCTATTAGACCAATTTCCCAATTTTCTGAGTAAAACTAAGCGTGCGATTTCGATTTCTGGCGCGCGCACACACACACACAAAACTATTTTGGTTGCTGGGGGAGAAAATGAAACTGCAGTGCAGGCAATTAACATATTTCTCAATTACGTATCAACCTTTACTAATATAAGAAGTTATAAAGCATTTCCTTGTTAAATGAGGGCTTCCTCATGACTTTGCAGATCGCACATTGTTGATCTACGATTTCATTTGTTCAAAGATATGAAAACATGAGTAAACTTGAGACTGAGAAACAATGTGTTAAGCTGTTTTATCAAAGAAACAGCATTGCGTTTACTGCACTTGAAGCATTTCAACAAGTAATATTTACCCAGAAGCCTTCTGGCAATTGTAAATCTAAATAATTTATATTGCTAACTTTATTATGAAACCCGAGTCCAAAAGTTGTTAAATTTAAATAAATTCTCTCATACGAAAACCTTATTCATTCAAAACATAATATTCAGTATTTTTTAAACATAAAATATAAATTTTTGCATCAGGGTGAATATTCTTCACACATTAATCTATAAAAAGTCAATCATAGCTCTGTCAGTTTAAACTAAATGCCAAGCCTACAGTCAATTGCTATACTCTAATATACTTTCCTTTGATGAATAAAATTTTGCTGTTTCGTTTTTGCATACTCAAGCCCAATTAGGTCCATCCACAACTTTACTCAATAGGGAAATACTCTCATTGCAAAAATGGAAAAGGGCTGATATCTCCCAATTTAATAATGACAATTCAATCAAAATTTGTACATAACAAATTTGGCGATGTTATATTTAGTTATTGGAATAAAAAATGGGAGAATGCCATTGAACATTTTACAGGAGAGCATATTTCAACGTGACAGATCTCTTTCACACACACATACATACAAAAGGTTTTGTTGTAGAGATGGTTAAAAACTACAATTGGCTATTTAAAAAAATGTTTACGAGTTTTACCAATAGAATAAATATACAGAAACAAATTTCTTTTTTTTTATAATAGAACATAGATTCACATTCTTCAAGGTGGCCTGTATGCAATGAAATAAAAATAGAAGACACATGAGATGAAGTGTACAACATACATTTCATGCAATACAAATCCACAATGGCCACAGCTGCATTATTAAGAAAATGTGTGGATATGAAGTCGAACATACTTCAAAATTTTGCTGCTGATACTGTGCTCTATTTGCCATAACTCACTAATTTCTGTTGAACATTTTATCTTTTGTCAACTTTTTAAAACTTAATTCAATTTTAAAAGGTCCACTCTATACATCATGTAAATGACCTAATGTTTCACTGTAAAACTACCCCATAATGTTTGCTTTCTTTTGTAAAATATGCATTTCATTTCAGAAAACTGTTGTTTAAATGTTTGATAACAGAATAGTTTTGAAGAATTAACTAATAGTTAATAAACTAATAGTTTGATAACAGAATAGTTCACAAGAACTGAATAAATGTTTCAACTATCTGAAGATAATTAAAATCATACCATTAAGTCACCAATGTCAAATTTAAGCCTCCCTCCCAGAATTGATAACTCAGAGTTATATTAATTCTATATACCTCTAAAAAGATATAAATGACAAATTTAAAGATATGTATGCATATCTAACTCCTTGATCAGATATCAGCCATGCTGTGCACCTGAATTTTATTGTAAGATTATTAAGCATGAAATTTGAAAAATATTTATGTGTTAGTTAATTGTGTATTTATGCACTGCATATACATTCAAAATGCTTTCTCAGACTATAACATGAAAATAAGAAAATTACTCAAGTCACAAAAAGTTCTTATAATTTCAGAACAAAAAAAAAAAAAAAATACTGAAGAAACTAGTACATCTTTATAAATTACAGGTTTCAAGTATTGCTATAAGTTGGATGGATATCAATACAGATTACAAAAATGAGAAATTTGTTATTTCATAACATTTAACTCTTATTGCTATAAAATTAATTGCTCACTTAAATGTAACAAATATGATTTACAAACGTTGACCAGGAAAACTTCTTTCCCCCCATTTGTTGTAGATACTTTAAACGGCACTTTCTAATAATGAAAATTTCAAAAGCAAATTGCTACAAGATGGGCAAGACAAATGCCGATCTTGCATTTATTTAATTATTGAGATAGCAAGGATAAAAATATGACACCTCACTACATTATGCTATCACTTTATTTTTAGATACACAAATGGAGATAAAAATGTACAATAGTTTTTAAACAATTTAAACTATTATATGTATAATAAATAATATGTAAAGGGAAGAATTATACCCAGAATTAAAATATGATAATGAAATGAATTTATATCATAGTGATGCACATTTTAATAGCAGTAGAAAAAGTCCTTTTTTTTCACAAATATATACTTTACAAACATGCTGAATTTTCAGACAACACTATTGTTCCTGGATTCAATATAAAAGGAAGCACAAAGCCCAGTTTGTAGCATAAAATTTGCATTAAGAAGGGGGTACATGCCTTCTCTTCTAAACACATGATCTATCACCTTTCAAGCTGTAAATTAAAATTACAGCATAGTTTCCTTCATACTTTTTTTTTCTGCAGACAGTCTGTTCTACATATTTCTTCACTGTACACCTAAAGAGCTGCTCTAAGGCAATTTCACAATCATTAGAATATGAAGCCACAATTGTAGTAGCTATACAAAATGAACAGAAATAAATACTTTATCTATTTTTCTTAGTCATCATTTCAGCCTTTGATAAATGCAGTTGTTTCAGTCCAAGGATGATTTCAACAAATGAAAGAAAAAAAATTGTTTTGAAAAGATCCCAATTGGAACTCTGTACACTGTACAACACTATCACTCTTACAACATCAAGAATCTTTCTTGTGTGCTGCATGAAGCAGTAGTGCATTGAATCACTTGTATGTGCAGCTGACGTAGATTGATAACTCCCAGATGTTGAATCACCAAATTCTACCTACACTACCATTTGATGAAAGGCAAACTATTGAGTCCCCTACAAACTAGTTACAGTTATTCTTCACATTTACTCGTTTATATACAAAAGATGCATTCATTTTACACACATAAAAAAAAGTAGAATCAGAAAAAAATAACGAATTAAGCCTTTTCTCCAAGAATAAAACACTTAAAAAGAAATTGGTCAATTACCAAAGTCTATTTTTCCAGAGGGAGATCTGAAATATAAGTAGTTTTATGAATAACAATACCAGACAATTTTTTGCAATCGCTTTGAGAAATAAAATCCCCTAAAAAATTTGATACTAAGGAAAAAACACTGTTCAGAGATTATAGTATTTAACACAATTGAGATATTTGCCAGCAAACAATGGGATACCTTCCTTTAACTCTACATAAATGAATAGTAGTGTAAGTTACAGTTTATTGGTCTGTGGGCTGAAATGCTGGCTGGAAATTTTAAGTGGTAAGAACCACCACTGGCTTCCATAGTCTAGATGATATTACTTTCAAACAAACACTTTTGCTAGTGCATCAGCCCCAGCACTGGCAATATAGGGCTTTGAGGGGTGGAAAGCAACATCAAAAATAGCTTCATCAAATTTCTTCCGATGAGATGTGATTTCTTGCACACATGTTTTGTTGTCCATGTTCCATAAACGTATTGAGCAGTCATGACCTACAAAAAGGAAAATCAGGTTTTTATTTTAAGTAATGGGGGGAAATGATGTTAATATATCCATTTCTCTTTTTCAATCAAAAATTAGAAATAGACCAATAAAAAAACAAGAGATATAAAATACAATTTACATTATAAAGTGATTTCAAGCTAATGGAACACTATTCTATATTCCAAATTGCAGTTCAATGCCAGATTTCAAAATTCAAACAATTTGCTATCAATATCTTCACCGGTTTTTAAAAAACATTTAGTAGAACATACTTAATTTGCACCTTTCAATAAAAAATGAATTAACTCATTCTTCAACGCAAAAATTAATTAATCTTAAATTATGAACGAACGAACCATAATAAATGAAGAAACGAAGAATCAAAATAGGCATACAAGTACACAAAATAATAGGAACACCGTTTCGAAATGTATGGGACTTTGACTGACCAACACGGCTTTACAACGTGTTGCAACAGTCTGTCAATTACTGGCGGCGAAAGGGAAGTATCAGACGAGCATCTGTCAATGCAAGAATTGTATGAGAAAATTCTGTTCCCGTTGAAACTTGAGAGAAGTAAGATATTGGGATTTCTAGCATCAATGGCTGTTATCCAGTTTTCCGGATGTAGAGAGCAAAAAAGTTTCATCAATAAACACAGCAGATCACACACAAATACAAAACTAATTTGAAGTTTCAGTCAGTCCACAGTTAAAATGAGTTCCGCTGATGCGATTTGGTGCATGTTCGGGAGTTCCAGTGAAAAGAAGAGGCACAATAAGACGGACAGTTCCGGCAACTCAGAGTGGGGATAAAGCAAGGAGAAACTCAAACAAGGTCTCAACAGAATGTGGCAATAAATTTTTAGATGTTGAAATGCTTCATTGCTTGAAGAGAAACTTGCAGATTGGTCTTGTTTGCAGTAATTTTACCCAGAACATTTTTTAAGGAGATATCTTGTTTATCCAACTGGAGAAATGTCCACAATTTGTCCCAATAATAGGTATACTTTTTTACATGAGAGATTTATGAGTTCAATATCATTAAAGTTATTAAATTCGTGACAAAGAGGATCATTATGAAGGTTAAAACGATTCAACAGTCCTGGTGTTATAATTGTTTTGCTGATTAGTCTGGCCAAGACAACATCTTCTCTTCGATTTTTGGATCAGGGAGACAGTGCTTCAATGCTAGGGCCGTCTCTTAAGGAGAGGAAGACTTTACTATTTCTATAATTACTGATTGTGAGGTTCGAAATTATATCTTCAGAAGAGATCTATTCAATCCAAGGTGCATTTTCTGCTTCTTAGAGATCTGTAAACTCGTTCCAGATCATATTCGAATAACTAGGTACCCACAGGAAGGATATTTGATTTAGTTTGGTTAGAGTTCAACTTTGGATGTAATACGTTGGATAATTTTTGGCAAGTGGAGAGAAATATTCAACGACGTGAGCGCAGTGTAACTATCAGTAAGAATAAAATAATTTTTCCCAGGAACAACCAAAACATCTAAAGCTTCGGCAATGGCTAAACTTTCTGCAGTAAAAATGGAATTAACTGGATAGAATCGAAGCATAAATTTTTGGATAGAATAAAAACTAGCAATTGATGTGTACTGGGGCGTTTTGGATACATCAATAGCAATAATAAAATGACCAGGAGAGACAGTGCTTCAATGCTAGGGTCGTCTAATCATTAAGATAGCTATTAATGTCAATCAAAGGTTAGATTTTTATTTTGAAATTTAGAGTCCATAAGAAAAAATTTAAAGTGATTAGAGTTAGTCATTGGATATTCAAGCAAGGTGATAATTTGGCTGATAGAGGCGTTTAATTTCTAGAGAATAAGCGAAATGGAATTTTTGTCTTTGGTAGTAAATTGAATTTCCCGATTATTATTAGTGTTCTGCTAGAAATGAAGAATGTAAACCATTTTCAATTTGCTCAGCAAAACGTTGCTTTATTTTTTCAGAAAGTATTTCCCGAGAAGCAATTTTCAGAAGAACGACATTCGGAGTTCATTTTAGGAAGCCTAAAGCAATTCTCAGGGCTATAGTTTGAATAGTGTTGCATGTTTATAAAACTGAGTCTCGGAAAATAGGTTGTTTAATTGGCAAACATGGTAAAAAAGGCCATTATTTGGGATATTAATATTTTTAGTTCTAAGACCATGGTTTTTTGATGCGAATATCTTGAGCCCATTTATCTATTTAAGCGCATAGTTTCTAAGATTTTTGAAGATTACTGAGTTTTGATTCTTTTTAGAAAAATGAATACCAAGAAATTTAATCGCTTCATTCCATTATAAAGGGTGACTTGCACAAGAAATGCGTTAATAAATTGCATTTTTTTCTTGCACAATTCAGCTATATGCATTATTTTCTGGAGTAATTTCAAAATTTCCAATAATTCCACCATCTGCATATGTTTTCCATTGTGTTTTGAATATTTTTTTATAATTTTCCAGGGAGTGATGGCTACAAGACCAATATATCATCCGCAAAGACAATAAATCCACACCTGCCTCTATTGTTTCATGAAAGTCGTGCATAAAGATAAATATAACTGATGAAAGAAAACTGCCCTGAGATAACCCTTTGCTCAGTGTTCTGTTACCAAAAAAAGTAGTGTCTCCAGCGAATCTGGAAAGTTTTGGATTGAAGAAAGTTGGACAACCACTTTGCCATGTTGCCTGATAAACCAAGCTCTAGCCATTTAAAAAAAAAGGCTGTCAATATGAACAGAGTCATAAGCACTTTTCAAATCAAGATTTACACCAACGAAATATTTCTTCTGTTTGTGAGCTTCTGTGATTTTGGCCTGAATATTGTAAATCGCAGTTCGTTTATCTCTGAAGGGTATGAAACCATGTAAGCTATTGTGCAGTTTTTTTGTTACATACTAGATAGTAAATAATGCGTTGAGTGAAGAGCCGTTCAAAGAATGCAAAATACCGAGGTTAGGAAAATACGCCGATAGGAAGAAAGGTTTAGTTTTTGGTTTCGAAATCAGAATAAGAGCGTTTTCCCATAGTATGGGTATGCCAGCTGATTCAAATTGATGTTGAAGTAGTTTTAAAACAATTTGGAGTTTGTTGTTGAGACTTGAACTAGATGGTTAATACACAAAAGTAAAAAAAAAATCGACGCACCAAGAAGCAATCATCGTATTGCTTTGAAATTTCGTATGCATGAGTGTTTTGACCAACTATGCAAATGATTCAATTTTGGTGACCAATGAATGAATAGTTTGAACTCCAGCGCATCTGAACTGCGCATCCAGCAGATGTATATAAAGAGCAGTTCTACAACTGTTAAAACTTTCGGTTTGATTGCGATTCAGATTACCCTTCAACAACTTAAAAAATGCCAAGCCGCAGGGTTCGTGCTCATTACGAGCAACTGTCAGTTTGACAGAAGTCATATCATTGAATTGAAATAAGCCGGTTGGACAAATCGGAGAATCGCTAGTCAATTGAGTCGAAGCGATGCGGCGATTCGAAGGTGCTGGCAAGGATTGGTAGAAAATGGCAGAGTTCAGCGTCAAGATGGTAGCGATCGACCTAGGGCCATAACAGATCGTGAGGACAGAGTGATTGTCCGATGAGATGTCACAGCGCCTTCTTCATCTCTATCAACCATCAGACGTTCAACCCAAACACCAATGTCCATCATGACCATTCAGATGGTTGAGACAGCGAAATCTACGCTCGCGTCGACCGTTACGCCACCTGCCACTCACGCCTGCACACTGCTGAGCCAAATAACAGTGGTGCATAGCTCGATCAGGTTGGAATGATTCGTTTTTGGCGATGAATCCCGTTTCCATTTGTGTCCTGACGATCATCGAAGACGTGTTTGGAGACACCCAGGGCAGACGGGGGATCCTGCTTTCACTATTGCACGCCCTACCGCACTCAACAAGGCATTATGGTCTGGGGTGCCATTTCCTTTAATAGCCGGACCCCTTTGGTCGTCATTAGTGGTACAGTTACTGCACAGAGGTACGTCGACGACATCCTAAGACCAGTTTTGCTAACGTTCCTTTTGCAGTACTCTCGGCTGGTTTTTCAGCAGGACAATGCCACATCACATACAGCACGTGTTGCTATGAACTGTCTGCAAGCTTGTCAAACACTTCCTTGTCCTGCCAGATCTCTCTCCCATCGAGCATGTCTGGGATATGAGGAGAAGGTTATTGCATCCATCCCAAATTTCGTATCTTCTGTAGAGGAAAGAATTTGTGACAGAGAGTTCTTCTTAATTAAACATGCTCATCAGACTTTGCAGTTATTTGTCAACAGTTCATTTAAAGATTTTAATAAGCATATATGTTGGTTGTTCTAATTTCTCTGTGCTATTTTTTAGCTAAGCTTCCATTTTTTTATTCAGTTTCCTCGACTTCAATTTGACTGCATTAGATATGTTTGATTTGACTGCATTAGAATAACTTGATTTTAAGGGATGCTGAAAGAGACGCCTGGCTTCTCCAGTAGTTAGAAGGTTTCGGCATTTAAATTCTGACATTTGCCGTTCCTTGGTGTAATGGGAACAAGATTTCGATGACGCTGAATGCGGACCTTGGCAATTAATGCACTTCTCGGGACTTTCACATTGGACAACGTGTTTCCCTATTTTACATGGCGGGTCTGTTTGATGCTTATTCTTGTTGGATGCATGAAACTATGACATTTGTCATATTTGTCGGGGTTTCTTTACAAACTTCTGAATTCTTTGATTCCTAAACCAAATTTTCATGGACTCTGGTAACGCAGAACCGAGTATTGTGACGAGAATCTCGGATCGAGTTAGATATGATAAATCTTCTCCTTTCAACCATTTCGACATCATTATTATGGGTTATTTGTTCAGCCAGTTCATCAAGCAAAGTTTGAGTGGGTATGTCAAAAATTAAAAATCTGTCGGTCACATTTTCCTAAATGACACCGGTGGAAACGGGGATGTCACGACTTTTCTCTAAGCTTAGAATTTGGGCAGCGGACACAGGATCCGATGATGTAAAAAGGACTTTTGTAAATTTTAAATTCGAAATATTGCTGCTTAATATAGGATTGAATAAGGAATGGGTTCAGTCGAGGAATTTAGATGCACCATCTTTGTTGGGACAATTATGCTAATTGCTTCATATTGCCTTTGGCCAATACGAATAATGAGTTCGTTAGTGGGTTTTCCTTACATGAAGATGTTTCGTTATTAGACGGATGCATTTTAAAGTTTGATGTGACCTTGTTATTAAAGAATCATTTTCAGCAGACGAGCCTGAAACAATAAACGTTGAGCTACCCAGTTTTACGAAGTGCAGACTTCGCAAATCTTGAACAAATAAATATAAATACAAGAAATTAAAGTAGAAAAGCTAACCAAATGTCTAGATGTTAATAAAAAAAAGTGGAAAAATTAATTAACCAAACATTGTCAGCACTTCTATAGAGCCAACCAAACTTTAAATTTCCTCTGTTCCCGTTAAAGCAACATTATGTCTGACGTGCAAGGAAGAATGGTTATTGGAGTTCGATTAGCTGGGGCATGCGTGCCTAGAGCAGCCAATCTTTAGGGTGTTCCAAGGACCATTTTTTCCAAAGAGTGGCTGCCACCAAAAAATAAGAAAAGGAGTACTCTGAAAAAGAGAACAGTGGATGAAAATCGACGTTGACAGATAGAGAATAACGAGCCATGAAGATAATAGAACATTCGTAGCAGATAGCATACGAGATCAACACCTATCATCTCCAGAACGCCATACCCACAAAAAAATCATTCAACAGAAGCTATATATACTGCCAGCAGTCATGGCAAAGTAGCCATCAACATCGCCGCAGAATGCTCTGATGCAAAGACAGTGATACTTGACCACCAAAACCGGACACAACAGCAACGGGAGCAGTTAATTTAGTATGACGAATCATCCTTTACATCATCATTTCACAGCACTGGGCGTATGTTCGCTTGGAAAACATCAGCAGAAGTATAGCAAGTTCATAACATCTTTTCTACCGTAAAGCATGAAGGCGTGCTGGTGAGGGGAGTGATATTTTGGCGTGACTTGAGGTTACTCATAATCCTGTGAAGGGAAGTCAGAGAAGAAAATTATCACAGTATTCTAGCAGATCATTTACTCCCTATGCTTCAGCCTTGATTTCTGGATTGTGTTCTCTATTCCAAGACAACACCCCTACACATATGGCTTACTGTGTTTGAACATGAATAGATGAATATAATGATGAAATGGAACATCTCACACGGGTCTTCAATCCATTGATCTCAACAGCAGGCTAATGGGGGGAGGGGTAGAGAAAAAAAGCTTGTGACCAGTTTCTCCCTCGATGAACATGAAACTCAGAGACCGCTCAGCAAGAAACATGGTTTCGAATTTCCTTCAAAGCGAGCACGACTTTTATTAGTTAATCCTATGTCGGATCCAAGCTGTAATTCGGGTTAATGGTGGCCCTACTTTCTACCAATTAAAACTCTGCATTTGTTTACAAGTGTTCTTATTATGATAGGTACAAAGGGGGGGATGCCTCCAACTTAGTTCTTGTATATCCAGTCATTTTCTTATCAAACAAAGAGGTTTCTGTCCAATTCTGATTTCCAACCGAGACTTTTCGCAGATGACAGATATTCATTACATGAAATAAAATTTTGTGACCAAATCTGACATTAGAAAGATCCTTAAAGCCTGATGTTTTAACATATGAATAGGGTTTCAGCTCTAACTATTCATGACATGGAAAGTGTTGATTTGATTGGTGTAAAATTTCACAATTTTATATTACAAAATGTTATACCTACCAGCAAAAAACAACTGCACTTTAATGACATAATCCTATTAAATTGTTTTCACCTCATAATTTATAAATTATAATACACCCTTTTACTATAGCATGCTAACTAAAAAAAGAAAAATAACTAGTTTTAAGTGAAAACATACTTCCTGATAATAAATATAAGCCATTAGGATCAATGGCAAGACTGGTGACAGCATCCAAATGGGCAACCATTGAATGAATCATTTTCCCTGGAAAATATTGAACAAAATTAGGCAAGGAATGAAAATAAATTGCTTTTATCACAGAATTATGCCACAGCAAACATCACATTTATAAAAGACAAGGTGAATTTTAACTTTTAATTATCCTTAAATATTTTTTCAACACATTTTTAGAAAAGATAATCAAATATTAACAGGAATTTGGGCAATATACTTGCTGCATGCTAAGCAGAAAAATTAAATCCAACACAATAGTTTTCAAACCATATTTTATATACAATACAATACATTCAATTATGCAGAAGAGAATTAATATTTATTTCATTTCAAGCAATATTGTTTACGATTTTCACAATTTTCTCATTTAACACCAATATATAATTTATTTAAAAAAAGTGATCTTTAAAATTAATTTCTAAATTATTTTCGTTTTTGTTAATTCAAAATCAATTTATAATACAAATAAACTACATTCTTTATAGTAAAGATATAGCTTTTAATAATATAAAAAGCTTAACATTATCACACATCTATTGGGTAGATGTATGCCATACTCCTACCATTATATTATGTTTATGTTATAGTGAGATTGCAATACATATTACTAGTTTAAAAATAAGTAATAGAATTTTTCATGTCAAGATGTATGGTAAAACACTTTAAAAGAAGTGAATTAGATACCTCAGGTTTCCTCCCTACATATACTCATTTAAATTATTATACATCACACATATAAATCATATAGTTCATAATAAATATTAAACCAATAATCTATCTATTTATTTGTTTAGTAAAATTAAGCTACAAACAAAAGACGGTCACACAATATCAAGAAATCATATTGTATGAAATGGGAAAGCATATACAGCTGTAATATATCTTCCTCTAAAGCTTAATTACAAAATCATTTGATTTAGTTTGAAGTATTTCTTTCAAATTACTATTCTAAGAAAACAAGTAAAATAACAAAATTTCAAATTCCACACACAAAGCTTTTTTAAAAAATAGAAATTACCTGTATTATTGTCGAAAAATCGAATGTGTCTATCTTCATGAGCTGTGACTGTAAGAGGTAAAGTAGGATGGCATACAATACAATTAATCTGTTTTCCTAAAGGACTGGCATCTAAGCAAAAAACAATTATTGAAACTTCTATGAATACATCAGGAATTCATAGTTATCAAAAGCATATCGTAAGAAATAGGCATAAAAAATCATCATGGTCATAAAAAAATATTTCATCTCACAAAAATATGTGAAATTCGATACATACGATGAAATAAAGGACTTAATTTACAGTTTATATAAAACATCAATAAACATTTAAGAAAATTTGAAAAATGACAGATTTTTATCCCCAAAAAGATAATTTAATTATAACTAGGAAATCGATAAAATATTTAATTTAATTAATTTTTGATAAAAATTGAAACCATAATTCAATTAAATTTCAGCTTTTCTAATGCATTTTAGATTGCTAATGAAAATGTAGGACTGGCTCACACAATACATTTATATGTTTCATCAACCGAAAGGACAGGTGTAGCAATATACACAAGTGGAATACAATCGAATTTCAATTCCTAGTTTACAAAGCGATTACATAATAATTATCAAAAACACCTGATCCCAAGGTTTTTTTTATAAAAAAAATCTCATGTTTGTTTCAGATCAGATATCAATCAAAGATTTCTCCAGTCTGATAACACTATATTCCAAATCATGTCAATTTATCTGCAGACATAACTTTTCAGTTATGATTAAGATGAGGTAAATATTTAAGTGTTCCATTAAACTTCATGTAGTCTGCAATAATAATATAAACAATATAAGGAAAAATAATCATACCAAAAACTAATTTACTCCTTTATTAAAACCCAAATTATCAATAAGCGAAAACTTAATATACCCCATAACAACTGACATGATCCTATGGAGTTATGAAATATAAATCAGGCCTATAAGAACATGTTGGAAACTCATCAGAACACTATCACTCGGCAAATATAAAATAAAATTCTTTAAGACAAAAACTTCAATTTAATATCAGAAAAGAATGAATTAAGTTGCAAATGACTAATGACAATTATGAATCAATTTGTTAGGTGTGGGCAATTAAAGTTTCTGCCTTGAGCTCTCAAGAGCACCATATACCCTAATTAAGAGCTGTTTTCATAAATAAAATACAATACACCATGTCTAACTGCAACCTAGGTCTTCTGAAATGCCTCTTAAAAAGCACATACCAAACATAAGCAACATAGGAATAATTGCGAAGAGAAGCGTTTTGTACTGGTAAAATGGACAAACAAACAAAACTCATGAAACAAAAAAAAATTAATGATTTTTTAATGAGTAATTCATAGATAAAAACTATTATCAATATTAACAAAGAAAATCAATGTAACCTACAAGGGAGTTTTGAATTCACGTTACATTTATCATTTCAGAATTATAAACGATAATTAAAAGCTAAATATTAACAATTCTTCATAGCTGAAATAAAGAATTCAATATTAAAAAAACAATACCAATATTGTGATAATATTAAAGAATTACAACATCACATTTAGAACATATTACAGTATCCAAAGATACATACCTGGGGTTTGATTGCTGTCCAATCGAATGACTGGTTTCCCAGTTTCCAAGTCAAATATAACAGAATTTGAAGAAGTGTAAGCTGCAACCATTTGTGTCATATCACAACGAAGAAAATCAACAGATGTTGGATTACCATCAGCTGAAAACGTATAAACGGTAATTTTAGAAATGTAAAAGAGAGAGAATTGCTTTAGCAGATACTTCAAATGAAATGCACAAACAATGAATATTTCCTAATAATATTCTTAAACTAATTGAATAATTAATCTTTCGACAGTAGAATTTAATTGTAAAGAGCTTATTAGGCAAGAAAATAACATAATATCAGTAGTAAATTTACATATAGTAAGCACAATTCACTTTCACTACACATCAGATTACATTAAAAGTTCTCAGTCTTTCAGATCCTTGAAAGAATCATGTAAAAAGGTGCATAGAAAAGAACATATATTAAATAGTTAACAAAAAGAAAATTCAAACACATGCAACAATTAGTCACCCCCCCC